>JBBMJY010000020.1:21913879-21928306 GCA_037833715.1 Toxotes lorentzi | reverse complement strand
CCCCCCCCCCCCCCCCCCCCCCCCCCCCCCCCCCCCCCCCCCCCCCACCCCCTCCCACCCCCCCCCCCCCCCCCCCCCCCCCCCCCCCCTTCCCTCCCCCCCCCCCCCCCCCCCCCCCACAAACCGGAGGAGGCTGGTTAGTGCGCGCTTGTTTAAGTGCGTCACTATTTTGTCACAACTTGCCTTCACCTGCTGGGCCCCCATCCCTCTTTCCTTCTCTCCCTCTCACTCACACAAACACACATATTCACAAACGTGCGAAAAATTTCACACTTTCTCATGCACAGACGCAATTTGCCTGTTCTTTGCGTTTTCCTGTGCTCAGTAGTTCTTCTTGCCACCAGGTCTCTGTGCTTCAGCTTTCACACATTCCCTCTTTTTCTTACTCTTCCCTCTTCTCCTGACATCTCTTCACTTTTGTCTGTTCCCATTTCTTTATCATGTTAACCTCCACCATGAGCCAACAGAGTCCTTGGATTCATGGATCTTCTCTCTCTTTCATGAAGTTAAATGGAAATGTGTCACTTCTATTCTCCCATTTGTCTGTGCGTCAGTAGCTCTGACTAAATTCTTTCCAGCCCAGTTTTTGATTTCTTTTCACCCATGTTTTCATTTTTAGGTACTTAATTACTTTTAATTGAAATTGTTCAATTGCAATTGTTTTTTTTTTTAAGTCCTTTGTACACACATCTCTTTCATTTTTTCCATTTTATCTCTCTTTCCCAGCCGTAAGAATTTAAATATTTCCATATCAAAGAGGTGAGAGCAGAAACTGCAGCAACAAGACTACAGTGTTCTGGTGATCATGAAGCGCTGTTGTTGGTTTGATGTACCTGAAACACAAACAAGGCTGCAAAGTTATGCTTAGAGATATGTGAATATGCCTGGAGATGAGATGACTGCTTACATACTGTGTACAAGAACAAAGGGACACATATGCAACGGGTGGATGTATTATGAGTAACATTATTATACCACTTCCAATAAACATGCATGAACATGTCAGAAAATATAGTAAAGACCCTCTGTGTAAACACACTGATCAGCCACAACATTAAAACCAGTTGCCTGTTTTCATGTTGTGGCTGATTGGTGCAGATAGTGACTGTACGTATGTGTGTGTCTAACAAAAAGACTGGAAAAGGTGAAAAGCCACTGACGCCAATATGGGGTGAAAACAAAGCTAGCTGTCGACAGAATGAGATGAAAATGAGAATTTCTGTGAAAGAGAGGGACACAGAAAGATGGCAACAGAAGAGGTGTGACGTTTGAGTCATGTACTTGGATCTCTTCGCAGCCGAGAACATTTGGAAGGCTTAAGTGTGCATGCACACACACGTGCGAACGCACCCTCGTTGGCAGTGTTTGCCGTTGCTGGTACGCCTTGAGAGGGGCCCACTGGGAGACAGACGTTCCTCAACGCATCACACAAGTGGGATCCACGCACATGAGTGCCCACAGATGCACACACACACACCTACAGGCATGCAAACAAAAGATATACTCTTACGTGCTCAAGCGACACAGACTCACCACATTTTCACAACTAGGTGGCCCCAAAATATCTTCATGTTTGGACATAAACATTCGCATTTCAGTGTGTATTTTAGTGTTTCTGAGGTGATGAATACGTCACAAACTCTTCTGTGATCCTGTTCCCCCAGACTACCAAACATACGCATATGCAAAGACTAACCAGCACAAACACACAACAGATGGACACACTCATATACAGATGTCTCAGACGGATCCTGACATCATCTGTCTGGTTGTCATTTAAAAGTGTGATGATAAAGAGAAAATAGGAGGAGGACGTGGAGGAAGAAACAACAATGGAGTGAAGAGAAGGCAGAGTAGAAAAAAAATGTGAAGGAGAGAGGGCAGAGACTAACTGAGGGGGAGTGTGAAGGACTGGAAGTGAAAATAAAAGAGAGAAGAGAAAGAAAACACTCAGATGTCATTATGGCTCAGGACACAGCCGTGGTCGTACGTGCCATTGTGCACGACTACATAAGAGGTAGTTATCACCTGTTGAGCCTGACCTTTCCTCCTTCTCTGTTTAACCTCTCTTCACACCTCATCTCACTCATTTTTTATTATCACTTCATGCTGAACTCAGTCAGTGAGCTTGTGGTGAATGTCATATAATTAGAATCAGCTCATTGAAATCTGAAATCCTAGTTATTCTACCAGAAAACGTCATATTGTATCCTCAAGTAGTTGTACAGATCAGAGTTGTTTTAAAGTCCACTTCAAGTCTCCATAAGCAAACTGGACACTGTAAGAAACAGCTCCACAGGTCATCTGGGCAAGCAGCTTATTGTGACCTGTAATTACATTTTATTGTTGGGTGGCCTCCAGCAAAGGAGGAAGTATATAGTTTGAAAGTCTGAGGACTAGGGAGGAGGTTGGGGTGAACCGATGGGCCAACAAAACACACTTTGACACAAGAAACTGCTGTTCGTTTCCTGTTTGAAACCAGTAGTTGTTGTCTCTTTTATCCGTGACCATTCCACAACCGTATTGAGGATGGGAGAGTCGGACCACTGAGCAAAGCCTTCTCCAGCACATCCCAAAGATTCTCAGTGGGGTTAAGGTCTGGACTCTGTGGAGGCCAATCCATGTGTGAAAATGATGTCTCATGCTCCCTGAACCACTCTTTCACAATTTGAGCCCGATGAATCCTGGCATTGTCATCTTGGAATATGCCCGTGCCGTAGAAATGGACGAAAAAATCCATTGATGGAATAACCTGGTCATTCAGTATATTCAGGTAGTCAGCTGGCCTCATTCTTTGGGCACATAATGTTGCTGAACCTAGACCTGACCAACTGCAGCAACCCCAGATCATAGCACTGCTTGTACAGTAGGCACAAGGCATGATGGGTGCATCACTTCAGATCACATGACCTTCTTCCATTGCTCCAGAGTCCAATCTTTATGTTATATCTGATATATGTATGTATGTATGTATGTGTGTGTGTGTGTGTGTGTGTGCATACACACACACACACACACACATACATACATATATCAGTTTTGGTGTCAGTTAGGTGTGGGTGTCATGGTGTGACTGTCAGCTTGGTGGTGACAGTCAGCAGTGATAGCACTTCCTCACATCAAACGTGTTTACATTTTTTTATTCAGTGGAAAGGTCCACATAATTTCCTTACTGAATATGAGTCTATTCTGTACTGTATTTATGTTTTATGTGTTCATAGAAGACTTCACTGCTCATAGTTAGACGCTGATGAAAATGTCTTTTCAGGTACTTTAAACTAATACACCTCTGAGATGGCTGACCTCAGGATCGACCAGGACGCTTATCATGAGCTTCAAAACAACAAGAAAACCGCTTGCTTGTCATAGCAGGCCTAACATGGATAGACAACGTCACTTAAGAAATTCTGAAGGATGGAATTGAACTCTATGATCATTTTAGGATCTGGAGGAAGCAGTGGTTTGTCCCACAGTGTAAATCCAAGTAAATTCTTTTGGCTAACGTTGCTAAATGCCAGAGGCCAAAAAGCTCAGAGAAAATATTTCAGGAAACTAGGGGGGTGGGCATGTCCGATCTCTCTATCTCATATAATCATGATACAGCACCAATAAATTAGTCCTCCCACTCTGTGTCCTAATTTCCCTTGCTGCCTCACTGATTAAAACTGTCACAGACTAACTACATCACAAGCTTTAACCATAACCTCTCCATGAAGCCGGCCCTCTACAGATCACTGCCCCCTTCTTTCTTTCTGTTCGCCAGTCCACGTTTTCCAGACTCACATGGATCCTCTCCACTGGTTCTCTCCTAATCACACCTCTCTCCTGTATCCTGCAGCACAGAATGAAACTTTATGTTCATCCCAACTTCTTCCCACCTCTATGTTTCTCTCTTTCTCTCCAACTCCTCCTCTGTCATCCATGGGTACGTTCTGTGCTGTTCTACTGGTGATGACTGTCCATATCACTGAGGTGTCAGTTATACTCATCTTTCTGCTGTTTCTTCATTTTGTATCTTCACATCTTTGTCATTCTGGATAGACTATGTATGTGAATAGGTGCTGCTGAGTAAGTGTTTGAAACTATTTAGGTCCTGTAAAGGATCAAACCAGTCTGGATCATGAAGAATTTGTAGTGTTCATACAGTCATATGTTAGTCCTTCACCCCAAAGTAACAATCTTAAGTATATTTTTTATTTTAGCTCATAACCTTAAATATCCTGTTCATGTGTGCCTCTATCACCTCATTCATTTATATCTTGTCTTGCAGAGTAAGTTAACAAACCTTGGTGTCACAGCACTGTACTGTGGGACTCATGGGTGGGTGTGAGCACAGGTGAAACAAAGCACAAATCTGACTACAACCAATCACAACCATCAGCGGTGGTAGTTTTACTCTCAGCCAGAGAGGGTAGTAAAACTGCTTTTCAGCCTGAAGTTGGTGCTCTTTAATGTTTTTTTTTAATGTCTTGTGTAAAGCGCTTTGAATGGCTTGAGGTTGAAAGGTATTATAAACTTGCCTTGCATTGCCTTTCCTTCTCCCAGTGTCTGTTTCCTCTACTGTACAGTCAGAGGGACTTGGACCCTGGTCAGAGCTAATCAGTGTGAAGACAGTTTCACTGATTTGTCTCTACTACAGTAGAGTGATTAAGGTATAAAACAATGCATGTACAGTTAAAGTTCTGATTTTCAGCTTTAGTTTGAAGGTTAAATTTTTCTTAAGATGGGTGGTTTTGCCTTTGCTCTCTGTTGCTAACAGAACACCCAAGAGTGAGGAGCACTAGAGGAGCCACTGTAGAAAGCCACAGGTGGTCTCTGGTACTGGGCAGGAATTAATGAGCAGTTTCTACCCTTTACCCTTATGTTAAAGACTCAAGTTTACACTGGTATGTACTATAAGCTATAAGCTCTCTCTCTCTCTCTCTCTCTCTCTCTCTATATATATATATATATGTGTGTGTGTGTGTGTGTGTGTGTGTGTATGTGTGTGTGTATATATATATATATATATATATATATATATAACACCCCTCTAGGTTCAAGATGTTTGTCCTACTGCACTGATCTTAATCTGAGAGCCTTTGTACTTGGAATCCCAAATTTTCTTGGGTGTGAACATTCTTCAGGGGTAAAATACCCACTTTAACCTGTTTGATGTATTTTATTTCTAATCCAGTGCTATGGAGTGAAAATAATAAAACCATCACTGTGTATTAAATTCTCTACTTTCTGATTGCTATATAGATAAATTGACGGTGACTAATGCTCACCAGGAAGCAGAAGAAACAGCAGCAAACACATCTTGACCAGAGGCATGGCGGGGGAACAGGGAAATGACAGACTAGTTCAGAGGCCTTCACACTGTAGCCCACTCAGCACAAACTGAACAGCTTGGTCCTCCCGGGGTTTCGACTCAGTGCAGCACATCGTAACAAACATAACAGGGGCAGTTGTTTCTCCGCAGTGTAAGTGAGAACTGCTGCTACTCGGAAGAAGCTGTGTTCCTGGCATTGATCCAGTTCTCTTTTTTCCTTTCCAGTGAGAGCTGAGAAATTAGCATAAATGACTGAGGTCTTGAACGGCTGCAGAGTTCACTACCTTCTGGATCGCCCCGGGATGTGGCTTTGTTTAGAATTTGGTTTTGGTTTTGATCAGACACTTTAACAACAACCGTTTTTTTCCCCTGTACTTTTGTATTGCTTCAGTTGTATTGTTTCAGCTAAATAAAATTCATCCCCTTTTACAGCCCAGCACATTAGAATAGCCTGGACCAGGAGGATACTGCACCTATTTTTGAGTTTTGACAAACTGTTCTGAAACAGTTTAATCTTCTTTTTCAAAGGCGTGGGTTGCTTAGTCAGATTTTGTTCACATAAATTATGGTGTGTTTACATCCTCTGTGGGAAGGTTTTATGGATAGCAGTACACAATTTGCACGGTTCAAATTTTACTGCATAAAGAAAATGTGTCTCCTGTAACAGCTTTAGCTGTGGATGCCTTTTGAGTTCACTGAGTCACCAGCTAAATTAGGTTAAAAACAAACTCCTGCCACTGCAGTTCTAGGATAAACAAAAAAGAAAAAATATCTAAATGTGTCTGGGGGATCACTAGTTATGGATGATCAAAGTGTGGCAAATCAGTCAGAGGCTTAAATGACATCACAGCCTGACAGGAAACTCTCCCGGCTCAGAGAAATCTTCAGTTAGTCTGACCTTGGAATCAATACACACACATGATGAAAAGCAGAAAATATTTTCTCTGGCAAGGACCAAAGGATGATGCAACAGCTAACAGAAAACTCTCAGAATCCCAAGTGCTACCACTTCTATCAGTTAGATATCGTGGCTGCATGATGAAGCAGCCTGTCAGGGACGAGCCCTGAATGGTTAATAGCTGGATAATTTACAGTACAAGATAATTTATCTAGTTCACTACTGTCAGGAGAATAGTTTTTAGTACTTCATAACTGACTCTGTCATACCCATTGGTCTTGAATCTATTTTTAATAATGGATTTGCACATGCTAAGGAGAGTACAGTACAGAACTAGAAGGTTAACCAATCAGAACAGCTGTGATAGAAATGATGCTAATCATACCATATCATAGGAAAAGTGAGTGGTAGTAGGTGGGAGGCAGCATGTGCTCATAGTATGTATATTGGAAAAGGGAATAAGAGATGAAGACGAATAGAGTTTGCGTGGGTGCGTTTGTGGTTCTGTATTATTGAGCAAATATTTTAAAAACTATCCAAAGCTTACCTCATTAGTGAGTTCTGGTTTGACATTGTTGAGAGATGTAACTCACATTTATTCATTTTCTTGTCTTATTATCAAATTATGTTTCTGCTTCAGCGGTGTAGGAAAGGCTTTCTTACGACGTGCTGATAAAGTTTTTCTAAGCAGCATGTGCTGTTTTTTTGTGAAGCGTTTGTCTCAGTGAAGGAACGAGCTCCATTGTTCTGATAGGCACAGGTAATGATCCCTGAAAAGTGCTCCTGTTGTCAAAGGTTTGACGGTCCTTTCAGTTTTTGTCTCTTATTCTCATTTTAGGCTTTCATTCATGCCCTCCTCCGCTCCGACATGTGTGTCAGTATCATTTCACATACATCACAATCAAAAGGCGTCACAGCAGTTAAATATAGAATCCAACTGGTCCCACCCTCATGTCACATTTGGCATGCTTGGTCTTGTCTGATGTACACTGATTCTTTTTGATCTCCACAGACCCTTTGAGAGTTCTCGAACTAGAAGTGAGTCACTCTCCGCCAGTTTCCCCGCCTCCTCCCAGCCCCTCGCCTTCTGCCGTCACTGCCGCAGTCTATTTTTATTCTGTGAAAATTATGGTAAAGTGAGTGCATTACATTAATTAAATCCCTTTGTATTTCTCACGGATAAACTGTATCGGTTGTGGCTCAATCTTAAGTCTTGAGCCAACATAGAGATGGCTGGTGTTTGTGTATTTTATATATCGTCTCCATTCAAAGCCTGCTTCTGTCACTTGCCTGTTTGCTTCTTGTGCAATTTTCACTTTAGTGCTGGATTAACAACCATATAGATTTAGTTTCAGGCAGGATAATGAATTGATTCGTATCAAACACAATGCTCATCTGGACTGTTTCACTCCTCATGCAGAGGTGGCTCACCGTCACCATCATTCCTTCTCATTACTCTGCCCAGGTCCATTAACGGTGCCTCATATCTTCTGTATTTAACACATGTAGAAACAGAGAACAATAAAACAAGACCTTTTAGTTTAATAAGCAGCCAGCCTTCAGTTTCCAATATTTACTGACCATTAACAGATAGTTCACGTTTGGCAGTACCTTAGGCACATTATTCCAAGAGGCCATACCTGCTTCCCCCACCTCCAGCACCCATGTCAAGTTAACTAGTGTGTTACTGGGATTCAAGGATTCAAGGATTCAAGGGGGGTTATTGTCATTTCTATTACACATTTACATGCGTATAAAAACGAAATTGGGTACTGAGGGCCCGGTAAAGCCAACAAGAACCGGTAATATCAATAGATACACCTAAATATTATAAATACAACAACAAGAAAGTAGAAATAAAAATATAAAAATAGAATAAAGAAATAAAAATCTAAAATATAAATATAGAAAGGTATGAAGGTTACAAAAGATACAAAGTACAAGGCACCTAACCTAACCTCCTCACACATGTGTGGAATATTGTGCAAAGAATAGTGCAAGTAGTGCAAAGTGGCTCAAGATATAACATGAACAGAGACATTGAAGCCTGGGGAACACCACCAGTGTTCAGTAGCCTCACAGCTGTTGGAAAGAAGCTGTTTTTCAGTCTGGTGGTCCTGCTCCAGATCCTCTGCAGGTCCGTCATGATGCGGGTGGCCCTCTTCCTGCATCTGGTGGTGTAGATGTCCACGGTGGAGGGGAGGTTGTTTCCAACAATCCTCTGTGCAGCTTTCACCACCCTGTGGAGAGCCTTCCTCTCTGCAGCAGAGCATTTGCCACGCCAAACTGTGATGTAGGAGCCGAGGACACTCTCCACCACACAGCTGTAGAAGGAGGACAGGACTAAGCCTCCAAGTCCAAGTCTCCTGACTGAGGAATGGCGCAGCCACATCGGAGGTTGTGCAGAGACAAGGAAACACACTTTGAAGTGAAAAGAAAATCGGTGGCTTTCATTTGTCCTAGGATCATTAGCTGATGCCTACTGTCAGAAAAGTCTAACCAAATCAGCCACGACCCGGAGATGATCAAAGTTTGCAGTGTTTAATTCTTGCAAGAACGAGCATGCATCAACCATGGGTCAAAAAGGTATCTTTGTGATACTCAAAGGAGAGAAGTCTCTGTGCCTTCTTTATACACACAGGAGACCCACCTCCCCTTGAGCTGATAGTCTAAACCTGCAGACATAGCTGGTTTCCTTGAGCGAGAAGGACAACATCACGTCTAACTCTGCATCTGTATCAGAGGAACAATGTGTGCGCCTTGTTGTAGTTCAAGGTGTTGTAGCTCAGGATGCACAAAATGGGAGTCAAAACATATAACAAAGGCATGGGCTAATATATAGCAGAGTACATCCATCTCATTATTTTTCACCTACCTTGTCTTTCACTGAGAACAACTGCTCAGCAGCTTCTTTTGACATATGGAGACTGATAAGAGGGTGTAAGTGGCCTCCAAACATATGCCGGGACTCTTATCTGTAGGGAGCCTCATGGAGAAAAAACAGAGAGAAACCGAGAGAAACACAATGAACAGCACAAGGGAGCACTATTGCTGAGAGAAGCTGGACTTGTGCAGGGATTAGCTCTGTGCCTGTGTCTTCTACAAGCCACATCACATGCATCACGTTCTTTGTTTGATATGGAGAAAAAACACAGAATACAGAAAAAGGTTGACAAAATACACAACAATGGATGTAGAAATGGACTTCAAACTATAGTTGTGCGTGAGTTTGAGCCAGAGGACAAAACAGAGGTACAGCGGATATTTTATGAAGGGCTGATGGAGATGGTGCCGGACACTGCCTTCAGAGGCTTGAAACATCACCCTGAGAGTCTCCTGCTCTATACTGCTGTGACAGGTAAGAGAAGTTAGATGTAATATCAAGAACGCAGATCAGGAACCCTGACACTGTGACCAACCAGTGGAGATCAGGAGATTGTATATTCTTTTAAGACACATCTTTAAAACATTTTTAGTTAGAAAGAACTAGTTTTTCATAGCTTTAAAAACAGTATTAATTATGGTATTTTCCTTGTATGTAATATTTAATCACATTATACGTTGTGCTCATTCTGTTCTGTTTGTTCTCTTGCTGTTGGCCTCAACATTGTTCTGTAGCCATGGACAGAATTACAGCAAAGGTACTACAAATTTAGATTTTCTTAACGTTCACGCATCTGTCCGTATCTTTCCTCCGGCAGTTCTGTGTTCTGTCATTACCATGAGTTGGTGGGTGCTAGGACTCCTCCCAGCAGTTGTGCTGTGTGGGCGCTACTTTTACAGCAGGCGGGTGATCCATGGTTACCTGGAACACGCTATGAGCAGAGACATGGGTGACATGGAGGGGTTTTACATGAATTCACCAGGTACATGTGGCTTATTTAGTAATTTAACTAAAAAAATTAATGTGTAGTATGTACTGAAAAATGAGCATATCGTACATTCACTTACAGTGATGGTACATTCTGTACCCAAGTAAAATGTAAAATGTTTCTGAATCTTAATTCCTCTTGTATTTCCTGTTTAAGCAGGCCAATATATGAGAACGGCCCATTGAACATAAGATAAGAATGAAACGCAACATAGAATCCTGCACAGCCAGACCTCCTGTACTGTAAATTACTGTAAAATGTCACCTTTATAGATCAATGTAATGCAATGTACGTATACATATTATATTATGTTTATATCTTAAGTCTTATATTGTATATCTTATCTTTAAGACCTCAGATACATTCAAGAGGGAAAATAACAAGCAAGCCAAAAACATCTGTTAATTATTTTGTTTAATTGTTTATTACCATGAATGCTGTGGTTTCTGCTGGAAGTCTTCTCATCTACATTTACAAGTCATCTACATAAATGCTGGCAGATGATGCAGATGAGAACAAAATTAAAGATTAAAATACGCTGTGGCCTTACTTGGGCTTTGTGGGTTTTGCTGTGGGTTAAGAGGATTTTCCATTTTGGGGGGCTTGATTACTCAGCAAAGATCTGATATATGTATGAAATACAACATCCAGACAAGGATAGAACATTAATGTCCTGGACATATTCCATCATTTTCTGTGATGTCCAACAACTTTAACTGAGATGGAGACAGATATTGAGTGTCTTGTATTAAGAAATATTACAACACAGTAACTAGGACATAGTGCATGTTCTTTGATTGAATGAAGAAAAGATGAATTGTGTTTTAAATTCAATGACTTGCCTTTCCCTGTTGTATTTTCACATCTTTCACTCTCCATGTTCATGCTGTGCCTTTGCCCTACACCTCAGACTCCTGTCTGTGGGTAGCAGTGCTAGAAGGCAAAGTGGTGGGTGTCGTAGCAGCAGTCAGCCAGCAGAAGTCAGGAAGTGCTGTCGAGCTGCAGCGGATGTGTGTTGACCGGAGCTGTCGGCGGAGTGGAGTCGGGGTTGCGCTGGGAATGAAAGTTCTGGAGTTTGCTGCCACTCACAGATACTCGTCTGTTGTGCTGGGAACCACAGCGTACACACCGGCCGCCCATCAGCTCTACCAGCGTCTGGGTTTCCAATGTGTGGGGGTCACCAATGGGTATGTCACTCCTGGTGCGAGATGGTCTTTACTGGAAAAACTTTTCTACAGAGTCCGCCATCACCACTACAGACTGGATGTGCAAAAATAACACGATCACTTCAAATGGAAAACACAGACCTTAGTGACAGCACAAAGGTCACACATTTTTGAGAACATCAGGGAAACCACAGAAATGGTTGTCTGTTCAAATACTTATGGTCTCTGTCTGTGTAATCTTTTGTGACATGGAAATAAGGACTGTCCTCAAGATGGAGCCTCAAATGGTTGGAAGATGCAGACAACATGGTCTGTCCTCATGAATGAAGTTCAGTTTCATGTCACAGAGTTGTCTTCATTCCACATTTTTAGCCACAACATGCAAAATACTACTCCAATAAGATTAAAACAAGATCACTACAGTTTATAAGAGGTCTTTTGACAGCAGCCTCATGGGAAATTAGCCCATGGACTCACACTGCAGGACAACTGTCCAAAATTTTGGACATGCTAGAAATCCAACCTATCATCCGAGAGCCAGATCACTGATTGTTCAGGCAATTAATCAGGCATCATGACCCACCTCAACCAACCTGGCAAAAATTCAACAAAACTAAAATTTCTCTGGGGGTCGACCAGTTCGAGGCTGTGAACCGTACATGGTCTGCCAATAACAAACCATTTATTTTGTTGTTTAGGTTTGAGGACTTGTGGGAATTACTATTTAAAATGCTGTATGTATTGCTTCAGTTATTATGCAAGCTCTGTATTAACTGTCCCATTTGAAATTTCTAAATATAACCCAATATGAATAAATGACTAAATAAATGTATTATGCAAACACACGGTTTGTCTATTGTATGTGCTGCTGTATGTGCCTTTTAGGTCTGGCTGTACTCTTTGTTTGTGCATGTGCTTTTGTTTCAGATTCAGATTCAGAGAACTTTATTTGTCCCTGGGGGGCAATTTAAGGCACACTGAGCAGCATGATGTGGAAAACACTTTAAAAAAATAGAACAATACACAATATATACAAAAGCTATGCAAAGTGGATAAAGTGCAGACAGGGTAAGTGTAAACTGGAGTTACAGGGATTATATATTTACATGTTATTGCAGAGGTAGTAATGGATCATAAATAGTAATAAATGTCAACGGAAAACAGGTTTGTCTGGTTGTGCTTGTTGTCTGTACTTATCCTTTTGTCACGTCTGGCCAAGCTTGCTTTCTTTTTAATCTGCTGTACTTTGTGCTCTGTTTTTGCAAAAGAGATGATGACTAACCTGAACTTCTTGTGTAAATTAGAGTGGAGAGTCCATTTAAAGAAGTGAATAATCTGAAAACAGAACTCATTAGCATAGCTCTGCACTTATTCACAAAGCCCTGCAGGTCTTTCTGTTTCAAGCCTTTATGCTGTTTTCCATCAGTGTAACATTCAAATGAACCAAAGATATATATTTTTAACGCTGGGCAAGCAACAATGCAGCTTTCTGTATACACCATGGAGTGGCTGTTTCTGTGTGTTCGTAATTCTCTGTCTGAGGCTCTTAACTGATTGTGAAAAAAACAGCTGCTCGCATAAGATAATAGAGGGGTGTAACAGTTGAGCAGTTCACTCAGGACCTTTCAGCAGTGGGAAAGTGTCATCACAGACTAATGTCTTTAGTTTGCAGTGTAGTTTGCATTTTGTCAGGATGTCATACACAAGTCCTTATACATATAGATAAATGACAATTTACATAGAAACCAAATCCTTCTTATCCATTAGCCCCCTAACAGCTGTAGGTTAGTCAACTATCATTTTACCTTTTAATGTTTTACTCCTTGAGAGTCAGGACCACCCAGATAAGTGGCAGATGATGATGATGATGATGATGATGATGATGATGATGATGATGATGATGAGTCAGGACCACACTATAGGTCTATGACTTATATATCTGCTATTGTGTATGTTGTTAAATAGGCCTAATTATAGGGTACAATACTGGGGGCTTGAGAGGCCTGAGCTGGTGCAGGTTTATGTGGATTGATACTTTTATGGAGTACAGTAAGTAGAAAAGCCTTTTGATGATGAGGTTTCTAGTGGCAGTTATGATTGATTTTATGTCCGTGCACAGTGTAAAGGTCAGTGAAAAGCTTTACCCATTCTCCTCAGTCACTACTCAAGTCATTGCACAAAACCATATTTAAAAATATCAAATGATCAGCTATGATCAGCTCATTTCAAAACTTTCAAACTCAGCACATCTCTTGGAGTGTCATCCAAGACTAACTTTTATGATACACCCAAAACTACGGCAAAACCACAGGCAACATTTGTCAAGTCGTTGCGTCCCTCAATAACAGCTCCACAGAAGCTAGCCGCAGTTAACCTCACCAGCAGTTCCAGTTCAATTTAAAACAGAAAAGTCATCAAACTTAACATAAATGGTGGTCACATCCTGCCATTGTGGTCCCATGTTCTCAGTGGGGTTAACGTGAGGACTTATGGGAAGGGCAATGCAGAACTCGCAGATTTACATTCCTCAGTGCAGCTGTGCGTTTTTTTTGTTTTCTGTCCCTCTGTATATTGTGGGTCATGTAGAAAATGCTGACCTTCTGTATCATCTACAGCATTTTAAATTCAGGAACCTGACTCCACATGACCTGTTGAACAGTTGACAAGGCATATACTCATTGGAGCTTTTGAAATAGTGGCTCCTGACTGACTGTTTCAGTGTGCTCTATTACTATATTGTAGTGTTGCAGTTGTGGCCTCTGAGACTATATGCAGCGTGTAACAATGACAGTGACGTGAGAGCATAAATCATCATGAATTTACTACTTTATTCAATGATACAAGCTCCAAGTATCCACCAAGTTCAAATGAATAAAAAAAATGAAGAAATGAAAATGAAAAACTTACCTTAAACACGGTGTGCGTGATGTTCAACTGAATCAGGAAGTGGGCTTTGGAGAAAAATTTGAGAAACTAACGTGACTCAGGCTTTTCCTCAGTTTTTGATGTGAACTACATGATAAATATCTTCGTAATTTGTGAAATCTGTTCTTCCTCATAACTTTACGTGTGACTGTGATTCACGTTGTTCAACTGGCAGATTGTTGCTGCAGCTCTGTGTAGAACTCTCATTACACCAAATGAAACAACTTTATTTCCTATGATCTCAAACACAGT
>JBBMJY010000020.1:21879917-21907001 GCA_037833715.1 Toxotes lorentzi | reverse complement strand
AATATCACTGTTGTACAAAAAAGGGACAGTAGGGACTGCTGTCAGTGATCTGTAAATAATAGCAATATTAGATACAGTATTTCAAAAATGTATGAATGTGGGACCATTTTACACACAATGACACACAGCATTGCTAACACAACAGCTAAAGCCTGAAATGGACTGTTGTGCAGTGAGTAATGTATTATGAACTTAAATTTAGCAGAGAACCCAGCTGGTGCTGGATCAGATACAGAAAGATGTAGTTTGTCTGAAGCAAACCAACCTTTTTCTCCAGCTTTGGTTAAAGGAGGGACTGAGATTTCCATAGATATCTGCATGTACTGTAAAAACCGTTCTGTGTAATATCAATGTGTGTAATAAGTAATTTGACTAAACGTCCAACTGATCTTTTGAAAGATTGGAAAGACGGCTGATGTATAATTCACAGTGTACCCATATATAAAATACGACACTTTCAGATTGTGTAAAGCTCATTTACTGCTATGATTAGTTGATTCAATCATTAGTTAATACATTTACTAAGAGCTGTACTCACTAATTGTTGCTTTACTGATGTTGTCTATTTTGTATTCAATTATCTCTGGTACTTGTGTGATCAGGAGGGCACTAACACACAGTGTAAGTGGTTCACAGTGATTCAGGGGAAATGGCCCCAGCAATACACATACTATATTACTACTGTTTTATTATTATCCATTGAATTGGAGCTTTTACTACTGAAAGGTTGTGATAAAAGGTTGTATTTTATTGTGCGTCAAATTCAAGTAATTTTTTAAAACTTATTTTATATCCAAAATAAACTGAACTAAATAATCATTTTAGATAATCATTCATTGAAACACATACAATGAACTGATTGCAAATAAAATGAATCATTTTGTTCAACTTGTGAAATGAGTGACATTCAAAGAGTTCATCATCATGTTCATGTACCCGGGACACTGCACTGGAAGCTACAGATTATATTATACCCTTCATCTTATCAGGTTGTACAGTATGGCATACATATACCATCTTTATCATGTATATGACATCATGCATATAACTTTGAGAAAACAAACAAACAAACAAAAACATCACAACATTAATCAGGACAATACACAGACAAAGAGAATCCGATTGCAGACACAGATGATAAAAAACAAACACCTGCGAGTGCATTGGGAAAAGAAAGTCAAATGTAAGCATGGGAAAACAAGGGTTGTGGTGTTTGCATGTTATCACTGTGAGAACACGTGACTTTCCTTATACATGTGAAGCTGACTCGAAGCTTAATACAAATTCATGTGTTTGAGCCGTCAGAACATTAAATAGAACCTGTCAGAGCCAGATGACGTTCAGTCAGCACCAGTCAGCTTCATTCTCATGAACATATAAAATGACTGCAGCTTCAAGTAAATTTGTTTCAGCTGATCTTAACACACATAAACTCTAAGGTAAAGAACAATGTCAGGAATAAAAGCAGTGAAGCCAATGTGTGAGATAAGTATTTACCACTCTGAAACTCCTGGTGTCATCAACCTTTAATTTCTTTTCATTACACTACATGTCCCTACAACACTCAGCCTAGCTGAGTGCTTTGGTAGGAAATTCCTCCCCCCTCAGTGCTTATCTTCCCCCTTTTGATAGACTCAACCAATGTGCAAAACATTCACAATGAATGACTTGATGTCTGAAGTCTGCAGACTGCTGTGAGTGACACCACCTGCTATTAACTGTTAAGAGGACCAAAGAGACTCGCATATGAGGAATAAATGTTATTTTATTAAAGCAGAATTTACAACTATCCCTCCATCCATCCATCCATCCATCCATCCATCCATCCATCCATCCATCCATCCATCCATCCATCTTCTATACCTCTTAATCCGTCAGGGTCGCAGGGAGCTGGAGCCTATCCCAGCTGACAACAAGTGAGAGGCGGGGTACACCCTGGACTGGTCGCCAGTCAACCACAGGACTGACACACAAAAACAGACAACCACACACTCACACCTAGGGGCAATGTAGAATAACCAATTAACCTAATGTGCACATTTTCGGGATTGTGGGAGGAAGCCAGAGTACCCGGAGAAGACCCACGCAGGCACAGGGATAAACAAACTCTGCACAGAAGAGCAGAAGGTTCAAACCTGAGCCCTCTTGCTGTGAGGCGACGGTGCTAAACGCTGCACCACCATGCCGCCCGTAATTTACAGCTATCTTCAGGTAAATACATTTTTACCTGAGGTTCACAGGCAGCAGTGTTGTTACACAGTTAAAGACTTTATCTCAAATGGATTTGTTTGTCAGTTTTCTTTAGCTCTCATTCACTCACTCTTTCTTACATCCTACATGTGTTTGTGGCTCCTCGGTGCTTGAGCCCCATCTGCTCTGTGACTCCATTTCTGGCAATTACTCTGGGCCTGAGAGGCGAGTTGCAGCTGCTAGTGTTAGATGGGGGAATTATTCCATTTTTAACATGCATGTGTGTGTGTGTCACTAACAACACAAACACAGAAAAATAGTACTTAGACATTGGAAAAGAAAATCTAGCCATAGAAAAAACAGAACTGACCATTAATTAAAAAAAAATAAAACTAATGAGGTCACCATTATTTCAATCTTTTGTCTGAGCCTAGTCTCATACTAGGCTCAGACAAAGTAGTTCAGTACACGAGAAAGCACTCCACTACTGGCAGAGGTATCCAACCACAAGGCCAGTACACACTAAGGAACAACACAAGGGCAAAATGGCCAGAATGCTAAAGGAACACAACCTGGCAAGAGACAAAGGGGAAGACACAACTTAAGTACTCTAAGGGGCGGGAAGGCAATCAGACACAGGTGAGACACATTAGGGTGGGGCAGGTAGTCACACAGGAGGGAAACACTGGAGGACAGGAAGTGAATCTGAAACAAGACAGAAGGTTAGTGCTTTCAATTTCAGGAGCACAAAATAAAATGACACAAGAGGAAACAAGAATACATAACTTGACTCAAGGGCTAGACACACTGAACTGTACGGAGACATGCAAAAGTGACATATTTTACACTACATTTATTTATCCATTTAAAAAGTGTAAAAGAAGTGCAGCTCATTTAACATGAAAAAATGACAAAATCTTTTGGACTCCCATCACCCAACTGATGAGACATTTCCAACACAGAACGTTAAAATACCCATCGCCTCTTTGATCCAATGGCTGCAATAGACACTACAGTTTGTTACTGTCTGACACTCATCTTTCATCATCCCGTTGTGCATGCAGCAGGTAGAGCAGGTTGTCAGTTCACCTCAGGCTCGATGGTTCAGCAGGTAGCCTGCTGCTCGGTGAATGAAAGGCTAAATGGAAAGTGCTTTGCATAAAAACAATATATAAATGCAGTTTTTTCATTTATATCCATTCAGGTCACAGACACATCAGTGTCCGAAACTCTGTTCAGTCAGTGCCTAATTCATAGCTCATTCATTACCTACAGAGCAAAGAGCTGAGACTCTTAAGTTCACTATGAGGAACAAAACAAAAACTTCTTCTCAAAAAATGAGATCACTGTTATCAAATTTGGTGCTTGGTGAGCAAAGAAAGACAATGATGGTCAGTCACAGCTGGATGGAAGATGGAATCATCAGCCCCCACACACACACACACACACACACACACACACACACACACACACACACAAACACACTCACTCCCTCCCTCTGTGTGTGTGTGTCTCTGCGTATCCCTCTGTCTGTCTATCTAGAATCTCTGTACCCCACCCACTCAAACAGGTAGGTGGTGAGTTCTCAGTTTGGCCGTACTGTTGTGTGGGAGCAGCTCCGTGTACATTCATACTAAGAAAGGTACAACAAAGAGTCTCAGCCTCACTTTAATATGATTATACTTTAACACACAATATGATTGATGTACTGTGTTAAGACTATACATTGTGATAGAGCCTAAATATAAATGGAACTATGTCCTAATTATGTCCAAGGAAAACAGACCATTTAGGCCTTGATTGTGTCATGTAAACAGCTGAAATAGAGTTTTTTGTTTTGTTTTTAATGACGTCAACCTGAGACTCATTATTCTTTTTAGTATGGTAGAAATGTTGGTAGAAAGAAAGTAAAAGTCTGTGGGCTCTATTGTCCTTTGCCTGTCTTAGTATCCACTGCGGAGCACAAGGTGCTCTCTGCTGCCACTTTGGTGAACAGGAGCAAACTGAAAACTTAAAAAAAATGTCCTACAAGAATAGAATAAGTATACACATATATCAGCTGTCAGTTAAATACCCTCCTGCCAATTGGCGCGTTTAAATCTGAATCAAAAAGCAAAGTTTGATGTGCGGAACACAGATAAAGTGTCTGCGTTTACAATATAAAAGAATAAGAGTTCCTTTTCAGCCTTCAGCTGAAATTTAGCATTTCATGTTTTTTTTCTTGTAACATGCAACACTGCACATTTTATGACATCATGTTACCATTTATGATACATGACATTAAACTAAATCTAAATATCACTGGGCTGATGTATTGACATAAACATATCTACTGAACTATGTTTTAGTACTTATTTCTATTGTCAGTGTGTTAATTAAGACAAGAGACCAGTGTAGTGACTGGCTGACAGTGCACTCAGTAATCACATGATCTATAATACACTTCACCCAGCACTTGTGCTTTTTGCTCTGCTGCACCTACATGGGCCAAAAACAGCAGGTACACCCACAGTCAGTGCGCTCAGGACCCACTGCTTTGTCCTGATTGTTGAACTTTCTGCATTCTTTGAAGATACACATTTATGTTTTGTTTAAGATCTGTAAAAACGAACACACCTACAAATGAAATTCTGTATTTTATTGACACTGAAATAAAATAACCATACTTTTGATCCGCTGCAGACAGTCATGTGAAATTATTCAGTTACGCAACAAGAAGATTTCGTAACTCTTCATAAACCTGATAGTTTGTACAGTTCTCATATCTGTGTGTCAGTCTATCTTCTGTGGAACTTGGACTTGAAAACACACACACCGAATTTCAAACAGAAAACTGAGAGTGATGGTGTACATGCAGTGAGGTCCAAACATCTGAGACCACTTCTAATCTCAGCACTTTGGGACCCCACTGTACGACATCCTTATACATTTTCACATGTTATTTTGTCACCATGTTTGTTCACAGCCTTTTGCTGCCTGAACTAGTTACATATTATACTCGTAGGGTGAGGTCAGTAACATTGCCTTTGTGGTATTATGCAATCTAAATCATTCCTTTTCTTCTCCTATCAGCTCACTCTCTGCCTCCCAGCTCAACATGTTCAGCTCATTTTGAGTTTTCACCAGGTGCTTCTTTCAGGTAGGATACATGTTATTATTATTTTTTATTCCACATCAAATTTTCACATTTCTCTCTTAGCCATCAAGCATTTTGAATGATAACTTAATTAATTTTATATTAGTCTATCAATACAGGTGACATTGTCTTCTGTCTTTATACACACTGCCACTATTAAAATGACTCTGTCCAAAAGCAGCTTTTTTTGGGTTGAAACCCTCATATTATTTAGATCTTAGTTGCCCTTTAACATAGGCAGCACAGACACAGATGATTACAAATAGTAGTCTTCTTTTTTTCCACATTTATTTAAATAAACCCACAACAAATTTTGTGTACGCTGTGTAGCCTTTTTTTCATGAAGAACATAATAATAAGAACATAAAGTGTGATTTACTAGTCAACTGAAGTGCCAGACGTGATGCTGAACTATTCTACAAAACTCAACATTACGATCGCTGGCAAAGTTTGTTGTACATCTAATGCTAATGTTTTAAAATTTCTCACTTTCCACAGTGACTGTGAATGAGTGCCTCTGCTAAGTAAGCCTGCTGCCAAACATTTTCTTTTTAACACTTGGTTATTTCCCTTGTATGGCAGTTTTTGATCACACAGACTACTCATAAAAGAAATTTATAATGTTCCCCGTCAAACTTTGCCTCTACTGAAAACCACTCCAACCAACAGAGTCGCTAATGACACTGACATGATCCTTCACCACCTCCCCATCTGCAAACACAACCAGTTGCATTCACTGTAATGTTGGAGATGCAGTTGCTGGTACGACTCGCTGCATCAATCTAATGTCTGGCACCCACTGTGCCAATGTAGTGCAAGTAACTAAGTAATGTAACTAAGTAAATGTATATAGCGTTGTTCAAATTAGCTCCTCCTTGAAGCCACATCAGTAAAAATACTGTACTTCCCATCAGTACCACTTTCTCATTACATATAAAAAATGGCTTAGTAAAAGGTTTTAAATTTAATTTTTTAAACAATAATTTTAACAGTGTGTGTTCAACTAGCCAACATATAGTCGACATTTGGAGTTATAGATAATTATTAACCTAGCAACATTAACTTGACACATTGCTGAGTTTTGTCAGTGCACTTTATTGAAACTAATTTTAGTTTGGGATACTTGATAACTGACTTGTAAGTGAATCTGCAGGTTGGAACTTATCTCTAAAGGTCCAGTGACTGCATGGTCCAAAGGATGGAGTAAAGTAACTGACTCTTCCGTCAAAAAAGTGATGGATTCTCTAAAGGAGTATGATGCAAAGTAAGGATCAATAATTTCTTTTTGATCTTGAAATGTCTCAATAGAAATCTGTACGACTCATAGTTAATTTGTTTCCTTTAATCTTTTCAGCGGATTGTACAGAGTTTATTTAGATCATCTTAAAGTCAGCTGAATGTTGATCAGCAGCTAGCCTTTGAGACTTCAGCTCTGTGCTTTGTGCCATTTCTACGTGCTAATTTACCATCACATAATAAGTGCACTGACAAGTCAGCAGAGTAATTTCATTCCTTTTCAACTCTTTTCAGGGTGAATGTGAAGGGTCTTTTGTCTAAATTCCACGTCAAAGAATCATCAGGAATGTCTGCTGGCTCAAAGGACAAGGGGAAACGGTAGGAAGATCTTTCAGCAAATTTCATGAAATGCAAACCTGATAAATACATTTTAAAAAGCTGAGGGCAAAAGAAAAGCTGGGGCATTTCTTTTTCAAAGAAAGATGCATTTGAAAAAAAAAAGTTTCAAGTGCCAAAAGGATGCTTTAAAAGCTGGAGTTCTATGACTAAATGTTCATGTCAATTAGAAGAAAAAGTGCTGTTATTAAAACATTCCCTAAACTGCCATTTTCTCCTGTCTTAAAATAAATCTATTCAGTGAAAAGACACCGGGGACTGCATATTCTGTATGTCCATCAGAGAGGTCTTCTAAAGATATCCCACTCCATTTTAGGAAAAATAAGTAAGACAGACTTTATTACTATTATTATTATTATTATTATTGTTATTATTATTATTATTATTATTATTATTATTATTATTATTATTTAACTTTGGACAGTAAAAACTGAATGAACTCAATCTAACAATTAATTTAACATTTTTTCCCCATTTGTTAAAATAAATCTATACTTTTTGGTTTTCCAGTGAAAAGACACCGGGGTCTGCGTATTCTGCATGTCCATCAGAGAGGTCCTCTAAAGATATCCCACTGCATTTTAGAAAAAATCCGTAAGACTTTTTTTTTTAAACTTTGGCCTTTGATGGTTGACTTCTGCAGAGAGGAGAATTTATATTGTTACATTGTTATTTACATAATTTTAAGGTTGAAGATCAAGGACTATGAGTGTTTCTGCCTTTAAGAAAGAAACCTGTGAAGATTTTGTGTGTACATTATTTTGTAATAATTAATTTGACATTTTTTCCCCTCTGTTAAAATAAATATATACATAAATATATATGTTTCCAGTGAAAAGACACCAGGGTCTGCGTATTCTGCATGTCCATCAGAAAGGTCTTCTAAAGATATCCCACTGCATTTTAGGAAAAATCAGTAAGAAATACTTTTTTATCTAACTTTGGCTTTTAGTGGTCAACTTCTGCCTTCAGACGCTTTCAACAACAAGCTTTCATTGACTTCACACAGCTACTGACAGGAAGAGTAAAAAAAAAAAAAAATCCAAAGATTAGTAAAATATCAGAGAAGAGAATTTACATTGCTCTTATATAATTTTAAGGTTGAAGATCAAGCATCATCCTCCTTTAAAGAACCCATTGCTTTTTTGACTGAAGAGTCAGTTACCTTGCTCCTCCCTCTGCCTTTGGACCATACAGCCACTGGACCATTAGAGATACGCTCCAAGCTGCAGATTCATTTACAAGCCAGTTATCAAGTATCCAAACCTAAAATGGAGAATATTTATATTCCCCAAAGTCAAACTTTTCCTTTACATATCAGACAAAGTTTAATAAGCTGCATTTTGTATTTTTACTCTTCATATGTTTACAAAGTGTCATTTTCTTATCTATTAAAATAAAGCTTTGTATTTTTTCAGTGTGAAGACACCAGGGTCTGCCATGCACTCAGTTTGTGAGACAGAGAAGTCATCAAAGGACATCCCTCTTCATTTTAGAGAGAAACAGTGAGATATGACACCTGTTTCTTTAATTTACATTCTAATCTAATGCTCATGTTTATTAAAAAAAAAAAAAAAAGCATTGTCTGTGGTTTGTAAATTATGGTGTCATACTACTACATGGCAAACAAATATTGAGTAGGTACTGAAGTTGATTTAAATAGGCCTATGAGTGTTTCTGCCTTTAAAAAAGAAAACAGTGAAGTCTTGTAGAGGTTAGGGAAACATGCTTTAAACACCAGCTCATCATGAACTGCACTCATCTCACAAAGAAATCAAAGGAGAGGCCACTGCCAGAGGCCAAACAGATTTCTTGTGTATATTATTTTGTAACGATTAATTTAACATTTTTTCTGCCTTTGTTAAGATAAATATGTTTGTTGGTTTTCCAGTGAAAAGACACCGGGGTCTGCGTATTCTGCATGTCCATCAGAGAGGTCCTCTAAAGATATCCCACTGCATTTTAGGAAAAATCAGTAAGAAAGACTTTTTTGTTCTAATTTTAGCCTTTGGTGGTCGACTTCTGAAGAGGATAACAGACAGATGTGCCTGATTTTTCAAAGGATACCCTATATAATTTCAAAGGCAAACAAAATGATGTTATAGAGGCTAATGGCTTTTGTTGGCTATACAAGTGCCATATCGCTCAATAGCACTGTTTTAAGGAGCAAAATGATCATAGATGTGTATTTTTTCAGTTTGTAGTTTTGTTGAGCATTTCGAACATTTGCTAACCCCTGCCACCCTTTGCTGCTGCTGTCAAGCTTTCAGTTCTCACACAGCACACGCAGTTTACAATGTTCAGGGAGTCAGAGTTACCAGTTATAATAGTAGTATTATATTGCGGACTTGTTTTCAGAGAAAGGTACTGAAAAACACAATAATTTAAATTTGCCATCGACAATGTGAAATGTTTGCTAGTTAGCTGGACATGCAAACGCTTTCTTTCCACTTTTGCTCTTGTGCTTTTGATATTAGAAAGGATGGAAAAACACAGAGCAGAGCAGCAGAGCTAGGACAATCACTGTTGAGGGAACGATGCGAGAGGCCTGATTGTGACTATTGTGCCTATGAGACAGAGTCGTCTTCAAGAGACAGCCCTCTTCATTTTGAGGGCAAAAAGTAAGACTTTTGTCTTTATTTCTTTCCCGTCAGTTTTCGGTTGAGTTTCAGTTGCACAGTGTTTCCTAGGTATTTGTATTCAAATGTCAGCATTATGAGGACTTTTAGAAACAGAGCCATCAGTGTCTCTGTCTGTTTGGAGACACTGGACATGCCTTCTGCATAGCTTTTATCCCTCACAACTGTCAACACAGTGGACGATTTGTAAAGTTGTAAACTGATGTAATATTTTGTTCAAAACCCAAAACCCGGCCTCACATATCATGTTTTCATTTTTTTTTTACCTTTCAGAAAATTACCATATGGATTGCCCCGAGCTTGGGGTGGACATGTGATTTGTCCTCTGGACCCACCCAGGTATGTTTCCTCCATACAAATATGTCTCATACCATGCTGTACATCTGTCTAATTAACTAGAGCGTCTGAAAACTCAGAAACATGTATACTGTCTTATGTGTTTAATGAATGTCAGGTTGAAAGCACAATGCCCTCCATCTGCTGTGTATCCAGCGCTAACAACTTCTCACAGAGCCCCTGTTGACTTTTTGCAGAACAGGTAAAAGTCGCACCTCAAATATTGCAGTGACCTGTCATAACAGAATCGCATTACTTTAATAATTCACGTGCAGTTATTGGAAGAGCAGTATATTAATTAGCTAAATATACAACACAATGTTCTGTCTTTGTCTTCTCACATGTTGAGAAAATCTGCCACAGTGTCTGTCCTCCTGGTGTGCTGGTAAACAGCAGGGAGTTGAAAGGAAACATAAACTGTAGGAGACACTGGGACTGCAGAAAGACTTCAGAAGAATTAGCTGATTGAGGTTAAGAGCTGCATTAGTTAATTGAAATATTTGTCATTTTTAAAATTAAAAGTTGTTCTTGTCTAATCATCCAAATGAAGCTCAAAGCTTCTAACAGCATATTCTTCTGTATATGTGACAGATATGTCCAGTGTTTCAGAGGATGCTCATGGCTTTAGACAGGACATACAGTATGAAGCCAGACTACATGTAATATTGTTGGATACAGAAAACAAAGTTTGTTCTATACTGCAACAATATTTTATGAATGCTTCAGAAATTATTGATTATTTAGATCATCCAAGAAGGATGATTCATTCTCCTCTGAGGTGATCCAACAGCTGGTACAATCTCATTTGATAAAAGATTTCAGTTTTCTTAACGTTGAATGACATAATATATGTGTTGTCATGACTTTCAGGACAAAAGTGAAAAGTCAGAGATCCAGTTTGGAGTCACAGAGGACTAATGAGGGCCTGGATTGGACTCCACATCCTAAGTAAGACAGAAACATGTTGAATTCTGAAAAAATACATAGAAATCTTCCCAGTTACTTTATGGTGACATTACAGTAACTTCTTATAGCTGCTAATGACAGATCCTTGACATGACTGGAATAAATCATTGATCAGTCTTACATAACAAACTTTTTCTGTTTCTAATTGCTTTTGGGTTGTCAGTCGGGACAACCCAGAGAGAGCAGAATCTACATTCTCAACTAACACATCTGATTATTCATCGACTTCTGGATCAAAGGATTCCCAGTATGAAGAGGAGACTGTTTTATATGATGACATGTGAGACACTTTTCAAATTTACTACATTAATATACACGTGAAGGGGTAATCCAGCTATTAAGTTTTGTGCTTCCTTAAAAACTGATTGGTGGAGCTGAGGCTGAGCTATCCTGGATCCTACACTTCCTATAGCGCAATTTCGCTGTATTTGTTCGACCATGCCTGATTTCTTTCTTTCTTTCATCTTTTAAACTTCACATTCCAAATTAATGACACACACTTTTTGTCATCTATTTTTTGTTATAATAATCTTTCAGCATATGGAGGCCCAAAGTGTTCACAAGTAAATAAATAGACAATTATGAACTAAATAATAATTACTTCTAATACTACTACTAAGAATAATAATAATAATAAAAAACAGGTTTGTGAAAAATGTGTAATGAGAAGTGACAAACTGAGAAAGGCATTTTGGAATTTAAAAACATTTCATACTTACAAGCTGACTTTTAATAATTTCTTCATTTATTTAATAAAATTAATTTATTTATATTTACACAGTCTGTTCAAATTTATTTCATTATGTGTTTTTTATTCATTTAAAATCAAATATTTCCATTAGTGCTTAATTATTTATGGGAAAAGCTGATTGTAGCGATTTTTTACAGCCAGTTTCCCCACAACATAAACAAAGCTCTCAGTAAAAATGTTTCAGTATATGGCCTTCTTTAGCTAACAGAAACTCCTGGCTGTTCCTCAAATCATCATGGTTTATAGCCAAACAGGCCAAATACATAGTACAAATAGCATATCATTGCTGTTACTACTTTAATACTTCTTTAAGTGGTAACTAATAGCTGCACTATTTCTCTCTTTGAACAGAGGGGGGGAGGTAATCTGTGACATTTGCCACCAGAGTGCAGCTGTGAAGACCTGCTTGACCTGCAACACTTCCTACTGTGAGTATGATGTCCGGCAACACTACAAAGTGAAAGCCCTGCAGAGACACACACTCAGAGACGTGTGTGCTGAAGTTGAGGGGAAACGCTGTCTGCACTACCAAAAGTCTCTAGACCTGTTCTGCAGGACCGATCAGATGCAGATCTGCAGCATTTGTGCACAGGGAAGTCACAGAGGACATGACATCATCTCTCAGAGGGAACAGCCTGCTATAAGCCAGGTGAAAATCTGAAAGTGTAGAAATAATGGGGAAAAACATCTTGTAATACCAATGTGCTGCATAGTGATTATTAACATTGCTGTAATACTGTTCTGTTACAGATTTCTGATGGTGAAGAATACCAGGAGCCTGACCCGCCTGATGTAGGTGAGTATAAACTTCAGATGTACAGACAACTGGAACCTAATTACAGGCACACTGATACCTGTTAAGTTTGTTTGGCATTTCAATGACAGAGATCTGGATGTAGAAATAAGCAGTGTTATTGGTTGAGGCAATACACGAATGCTCCACCTAAAAAAGCATATGCTGCATTTGAAAAAATAAACAGTATAATTTTGTGTAGAGGGATGTAGAAAGTTTCCTCTCACTTTATTTAAGGCAAAATGAATCATTTAGTTTGCTGTTGGAACCCCTGAAGTGTAAAAGAGATTATCAATAAGGAAACTATGAGGTCTGTCTTTGATATAATATATTTTTATGACTGGCTGACTTTGTGCTAAAGTTAGAAGGCATTTTGTCTCATGTGGCTGGGCAAAGGTAAAAACTGTAAAATGTGTTATGTGGCGTTGTACAGTAAGTTGATATTGTGCTGTTGAAATTATCTATGTATCTCTCAGTCAGTGTATAATAATATTAATCACAACTTATTTCTGCGTGCCGGGACTTACAGACTTTGGCTGAACTGCCAAACCATTTTCCAATGGTTAGTGATTCATTGTCAGTTGTAGGATTAAACACATACTCTTTTATTGTAAATGGCTTCACAAAACATTCCAAAAACCTTCCAATTTTGTAAGTTTAGCCACTTCCAAATTTGTTTTCAGAGTGAATTATTTATAATGACACTGAAAGAGACACACAAACACAAAACAGTAATTCTAAGAAATTAAGTGAATTCATTTAAAGTGTGGCTTTGCAACAGTTTCTGAAAATCCTGATCTCATGGAGGGAAGTATGCAAGGGAGCAGAGTCAAGTGTGCAGAATCATTTGTGATGAAAAAAAAAGTGTTTCTCGACTTGATGTTTGCTTATTAGGTTTGAACTGACTGTACAAGTGGCACAAATGACTTTTTTGTTCTGTCTTTTCTTTGCCAGTGGTGCCCCCTCCTGGTAATATCAAGTTCCTGTCAGTGAAGCCACAATCTGTGGTCCTGAGCTGGGGTTGCCCTGAAGGACTGGAGGGACCGAAGAGTTTCCAAGTGAGGTGGAGCTCGTTAATGAAGGTGGAAGGTTGCTTGGTCATCAAAGATTTTCATAAAATTGAAATAAACAACCTTCAGCTTGGACAACAGTATTTCTTCAGTGTGGCCACAGAAGATGAGGATGGCAATTTAAGTGAATGGATCACAGCATCGGTTTTCACAGGTAATGTTAGACATGCCAACACATTTCATATTCCTTTCACTGCAGCGAGTTCATATTTTAGTGAGTAAATAAAATAATTTATTTAAAAAATGACTGCTGTCTTGCAGAGGTGCCATCCCCTCGACACTTAACAAAAGGACATTCAGAGGCCACGGCTCTGTCCTTGAAATGGACCAAAGGAGACAGCATGGAGGGAATTCCACATCAGTTCCTTATATACGTCACAAGTCCAGGGAAAGAGCCGTTAGCCATACACACCGAGGACTGCTACAAGACCTTCTCTGATTTAGAGCCAGATACAGAGTACACTATATCTGTGTTAACGGTGCTGAATGGTCAGTGCAGTAAACCGGTCTCTATCACTGTACACACAGGTGAGAAGATTTCCTGCTTTCTTAAAATTCACTGCACGTCATACTGCACCATAATTACTATATTGGGAGAAACACAACTTTATATTATATATACAAATGCTGCATATTTTTATACTAAAATATGAGTCGAAATATTTTATATTGTATGGGGTAAGGCTGAGTAGTACTTCCCATGATGAGTGAGCTGATCTAGCTGAGCTGCATAGATACACTGTTAAAGAGCTAAATCACCCTGTACATTCATCTTCTCTTGTTGATTCACAGAGCCATGTCTCAGGGAGGTGCTGTCAAAGATTGGGCTTGAAGACCAGTATGACAACAAGCTCACACTTAGCACGGTCCTAGAGATTAATCAAAGTGATACATCAGAGAACAAACTTGAATCTGCAAAGTCACTTCCAGAGGCCTTTTTGAAGAGACTTATGATGCTGAATGCAAATGCTAGAAGTGTCAAATGTGTGTCCTGCGATGTGGACACGGAAAAGAGCGATGCCATCAACCCCCTGGACCTGATAACTGCATTGTTTCTCTGTTCAGATGGCTTTCTTCAGCGGGAAATAGTTCTGAAAATGGCACTGTGTCAGTTTGCCGTCCCTTTCTTGCTGCCCAACAGTGAGACTAGAGAAATCACAATGATGCTGTGGTCCATGCATGAAATTGTCCGAACCTTCAGACCCTCCCAGCAGGCATTTCGAAAGTTAAACTGTGAAGAAAGAATTGTGCACTCTGATATTCCTCTGGTGTCATTCTTCAGGCTGGGGAGGACAGTCCTTTCTAAGTCTCTGATGTTGAACAAACTGCTGAGTAACAGGCAGCAGTACCACGACACATTTTATCATCACAATATGGTGTGTGGTGATGTCCCAAGGAGAATTTCAGACGGACTGGTCGAAATCAGCTGGTATCTCCCATGTGGGGACAAGAGCACTGACAAATTCACTGAGCCGCTGGCAGTTGCAAACCTTAGAGGAGACATCAGGGCTTTTGACGAGCAATTTTCATTCCTCTGTCAGACATCGGCAGCTGTTTACATCTTCTGTGATGAATCAGAAACTGATTACTTCAAGAGTCTGGAAGGAAAAGACGTGAAAGCAGATGTCATTTTGATTAGCAGCGCACTGGGGAAAACCTTCACACTCAAATTACTGACAAAGGAACCATGTCTAAAGACAACTAATGTAAGCAAGAAGAAAAAGACTGATGCAGAGCTGATAAAAGCTCTCCAGGAATCAATCGCTAAGATGCTAGAAAATTGCCAAAACAAAGTGTCGGTGGCAAAACAGGCTGACAGAGCACGCTGCTGTGGGATCCTGGTTGATGAGGATATTGATGAATGCCAGAGTGCTTGGAAGAACGTGGAAAAAATCACCAAACATGTCACTAACCCCTCTGAATTCAAAGACAATCAACTGCCTTCCCAGGGACACATCTGGAAAGCGCTTTCCTGGCTGGAAACAGAGTGCTGGAGAATGCGGAAAGCTGGCAACCAGAATGCTGAAAACTACCGCAAGTCTTTGAAAACAAAAGAAAAAGAGCTTAAAAAGAAGCAGCAAAGATTTGAGATGACAGCAGCAATGTTAAGCTTTCTTCATGGGGTGGTCACCTCAGAAGTGCAGCGCTACTATTTCCTCAAATGGCTGGAAATGGAACTGGACAATCTGTCCCGGCACCAGCTATCATCTCTGCGAGACCGATATAAACTTCTACTCCAGAAATCTCCCCAAGAAACAGAAGAAATTGCAGAGATTGACAAGCAAATTTCTGTTTGTTCTTTACGCCTGGAGCACTTTTTCCGAGAGTGTGGGCAGCTGTATGAGTGTGCAAGTTCCCTGCCAGAATACAGCCGTCAGAGAAAAACCATGGAACAGCTCCCCGCACTGTATGCTCAAATGCTGCTGGATGGTTTCCCTCTTGAGCTTGTTGATGGAGATGCAGCAAACATCCCGATGAAATGGATAACTGATGTGCTTACTGAGCTTCACTACATTATGCATTCCCAATGTAGGCTCAAGGTCATTGCAATCATCGGAGCTGAAAACTCAGGAAAATCGACTCTGCTCAACACCATGTTTGGAGTCAGGTTTCTTGTCAGCAGAGGAACATGCACCAGAGGGGCGTTCATCCAGCTGATCACTGTCAACAAAGATGTGAGGAAGGACGTGGGCTATGACTACATCATGATCATTGACACAGAGGGACTGAAGCCACATCAGATGGTTCAAGATGATTACAGCCACGAACGTGACAAGGAAGTAGCGAGCCTCGCTGTGGCGCTCAGTGACGCCACAATAGTGAGTGTTTCCAAGGACAACTCCAGAGAGAAAGACTTTTTAGAGAGGGTGCTTCATGCTTTCACCAGGTTGAAGGACATGGGCAAGAAACCACTGTGTCATTTTGTACATGCTAACATGTCAGACGTTCCTGCTGTAGAGAGGAAGAAGAGAGATAAAGAGTTGACGGAACAGCTCAATGAAATGATCCAGAAGGACACTGGGTTGAAGAAGGCCAACATCACTAAGCTCTCAGATGTGATGGAGTTTGACCCAGACACATGCAGCTGGTACACTCCTCCAGTTTGGAATGGGACTCCACCGATGGCTCCTCCCAGTGTTGACTACAGTGAGACTGTGCGTGCTTTAAAAAAGCGACTTATAGGGGACCTGACGAAGTGCAAAGAAAGTGGCGACCTAACGGATTTCATCAGGAGGTTACAAAACTTCTGGAAGGCTGTATGAAAAATGAAGCTTTACGTGAGAAAAATGCACCAAACTGATGTGAACACTGGAAAAGGAAAGCAGAAGAATTTCATAGAAGCAGGTTTCAGTTTCATCAACAAAATGAAATCCAGATAATGTGAAAAAAAGGAAATGAAGATAAGGTATTTGGTCAATAAAAACTAGTTTACTGTCATTCTTATTCACCTTTTTGTTATTTACAATGTGTTTTTTATAGATCTGACCTGGATAACACTGTACAAATAAAACATTAAATGTAAATATGTTTGCATAAAATAAACATGTACTTTGAGACAGTCTGTCAATTAATTTCCACGTGAATAGGGAAGCAGATGTATGGACATAAACTTGATGTGCAGCAGATACAGGAATTATCCTATCAGTGTTGTCAGATCTGTGTCAGAAAGCATCTGCAAGAATCTGGTTTGTCTGCACTGGTTGAATTTTACTGAAGATAATGCTGAAAGTTGATGTGTTCTAAATGTATGTGGTTGTTTGTACATAAAGATATGTGTATATATAATCTCATATTTTTTTGCTATTATCAGCAAAGCACTCACTTTTGCTAAATATACTACAATAATATCACACAGTCACAGTCAAAACAGTTAAATTCAAGTTTGAATTGACAGATTTAGATGTGGTATTATTGGAAAACTGCATATTTAAAGGGTCAGTTCACCCAAATCACGCAAAAAAAAAAAAAAAAAAAAAAAAAAAAAAAAAAAAAAAAAAAAACAAAAAATGAAAAAGAAAGCTATCCATACAGGTTATTTGGGTTTTATTTGATGGGGCTTCTACACATTTTTTTCTATTCTATGCTTTGAACACAGCAAACCAAAGTCCTTTTATCTCCAGAGGCTGAGGCAGAAATCTATGACACGACAATAAAACCCCAATATGGGATTAGGGTAAGGGCCAAAGTATGTGAGAATATATTTTTTTCTAATTTGTGTGAACTGACACATTAAGTTACTTGTGAAATGTACCATAAACAAGATTTTGTTTATGTATTGATATTGTGTTGCTGGCATGTAATTCTCAGTTCAAATATATTTAAATTAACTTCTAAGGAGAGCACAGCTTTGGTTAAACCATATCCTGGCTGAGTCATCACTCTGTGAAGTCTCATTACATGTTAAATACATATTACATTCATATAACGGTAACACATTAAAGGGATTCTCTTAGATGATGGAGGTAACTGAAAAAATACGGACACCAAGAAGTCTTTGTACATCAAAAAGAATTACAAGAACATTAACAGTGTGCAGTCTGGTCCATGTTGAGTTTAGTGCAGCAGAGTGAGGCTTGGTGAAGAGTCAGCGAGACATCATTCGCACAAACTCTGTGGAAAGAAATGACAAGGTGCTATTGTTGGTTTAAGGAAAAGAATAAGATTACCTTTAACTGTATTCTTTCTCTTCTTCTCCTCAACATCCACCTATTAGCTCTATTTTCTACCACTTTCAGATGCTGCAAAGCGCTTTCTGGTTCCTGTCTTTGCAGATATTTCCCCTTGTTCCTTTGCCTTGTTTGATGCCTAAAATATTAATAACTCACCTTCAAAGTCCACCTGTCCATCTCCATTGAGGTCTACATCTCGCAGGATCTCGTCTATCTCACGGTGGTTGAGCTGCTCACCCATGAGCTTCTTCATGGCTTCCCTCAGCTCCCCGAGGCTGATTTGTCCATCGCCATCTGAGTCAAACTGGGAACCAAAGTTAAAGAGGTAAAAAAAAAGAAAAAAAGAAAAAAAAGAAATGCATTGAAGGTGAAAAGTGGAGGGAAATGAAGGATACACCAGAGGCAAACAAATGTATTGTATATTATTGTGATTTTGCAGACCTCTTTGAAGGCATCCCTCAGCTCCTTGACTCCAATCATGTCTGCAGTCTCAGCGAGCATTTTTGGACCCATCAGTTCCACAAAGTCCTCAAAGTCCACTCTGCCACCACCTAGAGACCAAGAAAAGTCCACACTGAAGAAATGATCTTTTTTTGTGTGTTTTTAACAAGCAAGCAACTTAATAGCCACATAAACCAGAACCAAAGTGCATGATATTTTTTTGTAATGCACAGTACCTAGGTTGGGCATTAATAAGAGCTCTGCATTATGGAAATACACAGAGCACTTATACCATTAGTACCAGATAAATACAACCAGGCTGTACACTCGCACAAGATTGGGGAATATGCTCACTACAGCCAGTTGACCAAAGCTTGGTGACTGGTGGTTGAATCAATTCTAATTTTAATCCAAATCCTCAGGGTTTTCTAAAAGTATAGAAATATGTTTTGCACCCACCCCCCCACCGATATAATGTGTTTCTGTAGGACTTACAGATCTGCTGGCTGAGTTCAATCAGTTCCATCTCTGTCGGCATGTATCCCATGGTCCTCATGCACTCACCAAGGTCCTTACAGCTGATGAAGCCATCCTTGTCTTTGTCAAACTCCCTGAAGGCCTCACGCAGCTCTGCAGGGAACACGTGTGTGAGAGAATAAGATGAATGAGAGAGATATTGCTGTTGTAAGTTTATACGTTTAAGTCTGTCTGCCAAACAGAATACATTTTTGGTCTGCATGATCATATGTCAGCTGGTTGTAAAACAGAAAATAGAAGTGGAAAGAATAAATAAATGACATTATGCTTTATTAGGGAGACTTCCTGTCTTGCACTTGTTAAAATTTGCACATCGCAGATTAGGTAACACTTATAAAATTACCTTAGTTTTCCGTTGCAACTAATTGATTTATTGCTTGGTAAATTTAAAAAAAAACGGACTGTTCAAATTTATTCAAATTTCCTAAAAATCAGTAAAAGAAAATGCAAATTACAGGTGTTTCCATGTACTACCATTATGTAAATATTTGGAGGCGGTTCACTGAGATGAACAGCTGGTGGAGCCAGTTGAGCCATTATATCATTGCAGAAGAACAAAATACAAACTTCAAATGGTGGAAAATAACACAGAAACACAGTGGAAGTAGGGCATTTTTACTTCCCATGTATTGATTTGAGAAACATTGCAGTCTCCTCATTGGTCCAGATCTGATATATGGCTGCTTAGCTGTTATTTCTAATGTATTCAGTGAAAGCTTCAGCGGACATTTAAGTCATGTTTCATTTATGTCATAATTTATGCTCTAGGTCTGTTTCAGTTGCCTATTCTGTTTTTTTGATATACCAACGTTTGAACCTCAGCCCCACATAAAAACGGTATTCAGACTTTTTTAAAATTCCATTTCCACTTAGGTTTTCTTAATACACATATGTGGGAAGAAACACTTATTTAATAATGATTTTTAGAAAACAAACAAAGCAAACAAACAAAAAACATTTGGAGAGCTCACCAGGCGTCTGTAGCCTGCTCTCATCTCTGCTAAAGGCTCAAAGCTACATGAGCAGCTACTAGCAGACCACACTTCAAACTTTGACTGAACTATCAGTGGTCAAGTTGCATTGTGGGTAATGTAGGCGCCAGGTTTTGCTCATAAAAAGAAGAATGTATGGAATAAAAACCACCTATATGTCTGGTTCTGCTGCTTTTTAACTATTGTGAGTTCAGCAACGTTATAGGAGAGCCATGCTGAATCACTGGAATAGTATTTTAAGTGCACTTGTACCAAACGTGCTAGTAGGGTTTTCCCAAACCCCAAATTTTAATTTTAATGGCCTATAAATGACTTACAAAGCATTGGTAAACGCTATGTTAACCTTTAATAATTAGTTGCAATTTACAATATAGCTACGTTGCAACGTTTATTGTATGACAGGTATTTGAAAGCTGCACCCTGATTTGTTTTAGTCACTGCTGTGTTCAAATTATGGTAGCTGACAAGTCAGCGTTTAGTGTGTTTTTAAGTGATTCTTTAAAATCACAAAAAAAAAAAAAAAAAAAAAAAATCACAGGGAGCATTTATTCCATAATCAAATCCCAAATTACACTGCTGTGAATATGGAGTGTGAACGTGTGAGCCAGACCTGAGCCTGTGCTATGTTAAACTGTGAAGAATAATCTTTTCCTTCGAAAAATAATCCTTCACTTTGATCTTACATGCTTGAAGTAAGAAAAAAATCTCTCTTGGTTCACTCGGCTAACATTCAGGGAAAGGTATAAGTCAGGAAAGTCTGTGCAGCAAAACACCATTTTTCACAGTTAAACAGATGGTTTGAAAGGAATACAGTTCAGGAGGAAGACAGGGAGACGACGATGGAGTGAGGATTTGGATTAAGCTTTTGTACCTTCCATTTCCTCTGGTCGTAGATCTCTGTCCTGCCGTGGTGCAGAGAGAAAACAGGACATAACACGTAGAAAAATGGACAGCCAGTGAGGCAGGTTACACACACTTTGAACCTCACCCTACACACATGAACAAGCATCCTGGAAACATTCAAACTCCTGCTTTTCTCTGAAGCTTTTATTGTTCAGTGTTCATCCGACTGAGCAGAGATTCTGTTACAGGATTATTTGGTTTTTGATCTGACTGACCCTAATAACCTTTTTAGCAGATCTGCTACACAATCTCATGTCCAATCTCATTCTGCTCTTGCTGGTGGAGAAGCTTTGAATGTCTGCTGAGCATATGCTCAACAGCAAACATTTGATATGTAGCATTAAAATAAATAAATAAATAAATAAATAAAAACTTGCAGATGCACAATGACAAAACACAGAGAATCTCTTTCTCACTTTACCAACACACAGAAATGGCGCACACACACATATGCAACAAAGCTGATGAAATGGTTTGTATGTTGTTGATTTCTGAGAAACCAAATAAAGCCACTACAGCTTAACATGTACTGAGTAAACTGGCGAGAATAACAATCAAATGGCACTAAAGGGAATTCAAACAGTAACACTTTCAGCGACAGCCGCACATGAAAACGGTCATAGTCGATGCTGAATTAGCTGCAGTGTGTGTTGGCTTTGACAAAAGGTGATGCCAGGATAAGTGTGTTCATGGCGTGTTCTGCGAGGCTGTGACATCAGCAGCAGGAATAATACAGGCCTGGATTAGAGGATGCAGGGGGGAGAACAGTGGCAGGGAGATTACAGCAGTAAATTGTATTACAAATCATGAAGGCTCATCGGTCTTTCATTTCCCTATCTGCTGCTGATTTTTTTCATGTGTTCTGGCAGGCAGTTGATTAAACGAATGTTAACACACCTGCACAGGCTGAACATGCTGCAAACACAAACGTACCATTTTTGCTGGTCATCACTTTTGCTCAAATGTGTGAACATGGGGTTCAAGGATACATTTTCCTTGTCTTTCCCACTTTGTTCAGCTTTGTGCTTTCAAATGACTTGCACACCTGACCACCACTACCAACATCACACTTTTGAAAGAAACACATTGACACCACCAATTCTGTTTAGGAATGAGTAATTTCATCATGTAGGAAAACTTGGCTACTGTTATGTTCAACTAAGGTAACAAAAGACAGTTTTTTTCCAGTTACTGAATTTTGTTCTGCTGCAGGATCTGAAGTGAAGTGTTAGCACAGAGATCACATGAGGCAGGGTATTTTGTTGTTTTGGCGTTGGCTATAATTCATAGTAGCCTGTGTTCTGTTGATGAAACCAGCTAACGCTTCATAGCTTCATTACTAAGTGACGCTACAGTACTGTGTTCCTAAAGGAGCATTCATGCTTTGGCTTATTTTTAGTTTGCCATTTCAAAGAACAAAGGGGGTTATAGGGGATTAATCACCAGGCTCAGTCTCACCCCTATCCATCTCACAGACTAATCTGTGCCCTTTGTCAAGGAATGCCGTCTTCTTCCTCAATCCATGACTTCAAATTTGATCAGGAAATTGTCCTACATGTTCAGGACTGTGGTGGCTCAGACAGTGTGCTGCTGGATTACTGCATAAATGTTCTGCTCCAAATGGGAAATGCTAACGTCAGAGTACGTCAGAGGAGAGTAGCTTATCTTTGCCACCCAAAGTTTCTGGATGCCACTGAAGGTGTCTCCTCTGGGGAAAACACACACAATCCATGGAGGCGCAGTGTCTCTTACATCTCTCTTAATGTCTGTAGCTTTCAGGCAGCTGTGAGAAATGGGAATCAGTGGGCATCAACACAAACTGAACTATGTTAGTCCTGCATGCTATAGTATATTTGCATTTACTGTTTCTTTTCTCAACTCTCTTATGATGCACCACTTGTTTGCTTTGCACTTCTGATGCTAGTGCACATAGCACTGAAAATGAGTGAGCTTATTATTTGCTTTCTTGTCAAGAAGACTGATATCACTGTTACGTCAGTACACAAAGTATGAAGCTATGACCGGGAGATGGCTAGCTTAGACAGGAAACTGGTGAAACAGCAAGCCTGGATCTGTTCCAAGATTTGTTGTTTAATCTGTATATAAACCAAAGTGTAAAAATTAAATATGGTTAATGGGAGGGTCATGTGCCAGAAGACTTCAGTGACTTCCTGGAGTCTCTTTTCACCATGGAGCAAGGCTCAGCAAGGCTAGCTGTTTCACTGTGTCCAGTCTTTGTGCTAAGTTAAGCTAACCTGCTGCTGGATGTAGCTTTATATTTTATAAAACTCTACCTATTGCCCAAGATCAGAAGAGTTCTCCAGCTTTTTTCATTGGAATTGCATTTATTCATTTACCAAAGATTAACTACAAAATACAGTAAACGAATAGCGCCTATGCAAAAGATAGTTCATTGCCTCTTGTTATATTTCTCCTCTGCATTCAGCCCAGGGTCTTCTAAAACCTCAGCAGCCTATAGCTCAGTGAAGTCACTGTGATCAGTGACTGTCTTAATGGCTCTTTTCAATTATGGCTGCTAGCTGCAAAGTCAAGAAATTACACTGTTATCGATCTCTGACATCTTCACCTTCTCTGCATAAGGCATTAATCTGAACTAAGAGGCTCAAGTGAAATCTCCAGTACTGTTAGAAGGCTTAATTTATGATCTATATTACAATCTGGACAAATGACCAATTAGTCTCTTTTTATAGATCAGGACTCCTATAGGACGTACAGTACGTGCAAGTGACCCTTTCTTTCTCTCTTTAACTTTGTAGTATTGTCCCAAAAGAAATACTATTATGCAACAATGGACTTATACAACAATTTTTCACTTTAAGTATGGGGATGTGTTGGTATATAGGATTGAGGGGATGGGGTGGCGGATGAGGTGGTTGGCACTCACGGGTGAAATTGTCACTGGCGGAGATGGGAGGGGAGGGCTGTGATGATGTCACACTGAACTGATGGATGACCTTAACTTCACCTTCGTCGGGACACTGGGGGCACTATGAAAATGGATGGATGAACAGATTTATGGGGGATTGTGGCTATGATAATTCTGTACTATGTTTGTGGGCATATGTGTGTGTGTGTGTGTATGTGTGAGAGAATGTCATACATACAAGCTGGCTCTGTGCGAAGCCCTGTCTGAGGAAGATACAAGCAGGCCCCACTATATTGTGCAGCATGTTGCAGTTCTTAACCAGAGCACACAGGGGCTCATCAAATTCCCGCTCGCTCCCTCCTTCATCCTCGTCCTCTTTGTCCACCTCACCTGCACCACCCAGGCCCCCGAGCATGGTGGGAGCTAACGGGGCGCTGCTTTGATCTACGGGTGACGCCCCCTTAGAGGAGGAGAACCAGCCAGATTAGGAAAGAGGTAACATTAAATTCCACTAACTGTGATGAAACTGGCAAATTCACACCTCAAGTTCAAGTGTTATAGCAGTCAAATTTTTTAATATATATTTATTCCTATTCTATGTTAAATAAAAACATTTGAATGGCTGTTGTGTCCAATATAAAGTTGTTTACATCTTAAATGTAACTTAGAAATTGTAAGAAATAAGACAACTTTCACAAATTATTAAAGTGTAGATACAGGCATCATCTTCAGTACCTTAATCAGTTCAAGGACACTTTAATCAATCTGTATTTCTCAGCTAAAAGCAGTTGAATTAATCCTTACCTTCTTCATTTTACTGTTTTTTTTAGAAGCCTTGTTGATGTTTCCCATCTCCCTGCCCTCTCTCTTCCTGTCTTCCCCCTTCCTTTCTTCCTTGTTTATCCCCACACTTCTCTTGTTTCTCCCCCTCTCTGTTCAAATGTCATATAAAAGTCCAAAATCCATACTACATCCTGCGCTTCCCATGGGCCTTTCACACCCAGTGGAGGTGAAGCCAAATGATTCCACTTGCACCACTACTACTGAAAGCGACTCCTCTCAGTGCATGTGCTATAATCCAAAATCCTATTGGTCCAGTGAGCGACAAGGTAGGCATATGATGTTGCATCAAATCCTAAACTCCTATAGGTTGCTGTAGGCTGTCATGATGAGCTTTGAGACGTGTAGTGTGATATTAGGGAACAGCGGCAGGGTGCTGGAGATTGACAGGGTGGGGTGGGAAAGCTGGATCATATCTGGGCTGAAACAACCTGCTGCTGCCAGACTCTGGCTCTGATTGCACGACTCGACCATTTTCTCTCTCCCTTCCTATCTCTCCATGCCTCTCCCTCACACGCAAACACACACACAAACTTGTCCTCCTATCTTTGTGAGGACACTCACTGACATAATTCATTCCCCTTACCCTAACCTTAACTATTACTACTGAATGCCTAACCCCAGTCCTTACCAGAACCTAAACCTGATTCTAACCTGAACCCTAAAACTAAGTCTTAATCCTCAAACATCTCTTTGAATGTGTGACAGGAAGTGAGGACCAGTAAAAATGTCCTCACTTTCCCAAAATGTTCTCAGGTCTATACTCACAGCGGTCCTCATAAAGATAGATGTATCTGTCACCCCCTCTTGCCACGAGTGATCCGTTGAATTTGGACCAACTTTATCTAATCCATCCCACCCACTTTCCCCTCTGTGCCTCTCAAACATCATGCTTAGGGCGTCCAAATGACTAGTCTGGCCAAACTCTGTGTGTGTGTGTGTGTGTGTGTGTGTGTGTGTGTGTGTGTGTGTGTGTGTGTGTGTGTGTGAGAGAGAGAGAGAGAGAGAGAAAGGGGAGGGGATGGCAGAATTATGGATGGAGAGTTGGCTGCCTGTTTAATCCCTGGCATTTCAGATTAGTAGGAGAGAGTTGTGTTGACAGGCCATAGGAGTACGAGCTTGAAGCCGGAGAAATAGGAGAATATTTCATTAGTCAGCCCCTATTAAAGTACAAAAAAGGTACAACAAAAAAGATCAGTTAAAGAACAGGGATTTAGAAAAACTGACATCATAAAGTCAAATTCCCAAGCAGAAGCCATCCATCAAAGAATTTTTGAAGTGACCCTCAACCAAACTCAAATAACATTTTCTGAATATTTAAAAAAGAAAATCACATTTTATTTATCAATATATTTGTTATACAATGGGGTCGAAAAAGTCTGAGAGCACTGGTCAAGATACTTCTACTTCTATTTTTATACCACTAGTTTGTGCAAAACCTGATGACCCATGTTATCATAGGATGATCTGACAATGTTCCGAAGAGCTTGGCTTTCTCAGTCTTCAAGTGCCCCCATAAATGTCCAGCGGGGTTGAGATCAGGTGACTGTGGAGGGAAGATCATGACAGTCAGGACTCCTTGGTCTTCTTTGGTGTTCAGGTAGTTCTTGTAAAGCTTTGAGATGTGTTTGGGCTACTGCTGCAGTATGAATCCTTCTGCACAAAGATGCAAACCAGAGGGTGTAGCATGTCTTTGAAGAAGGGAGTGGAGCTTCTCCTTAGTGAAAGTGTAGTCAGTTCAGTGCAGGTGTCCAACTCCAGAGCAGGCAAAACACCCCCAGACATTCCCACCACCATGTTTCACTGTGGGTTTGATACACTGTGGTATCACTCCCTCTCCTGTTCGTCTCCTTACATACACCCTTCTGTTACTGACTTAAATCTCAAACCTGGCTTTGTCCGTAAACAGGATTTTTACATGAAAATATTCAGAAATTTTGAATGTGGTCTCAGACTTTTGGACCCTACTGCACATTATATATTCATATTTAATTATATTATTCTATATTTTGGTCTAGTGACAAGTAAGCAGTTCTGGAGGATTATACTAAATTCCTTTCATTATATTTTAATTAAGCAGTAACATTTGAATTTCATAACCATCTCACTTATGCATATACATTTGACTAGTTCCCAAATAATTTTTTGTCCTGAAAGTGCCATGACAGCATGAACATACATACATACAAGCAAAACTAAACCCTTTGTCACAGTCACCACTTTCTTAATCTATCTATCTATCTATCTATCTATCTATCTATCTATCTATCTATCTATCTATCTATCTATCTATCTATCTAT
>JBBMJY010000020.1:21810077-21879817 GCA_037833715.1 Toxotes lorentzi | reverse complement strand
TCTATCTATCTATCTATCTATCTATCTATCTATCTATCTATCTATCTATCTATCTATCTATCTATCTATCTATCTGTATGTGTGTGTATATATACACATACATATGTGTGTGTGTGTGTAAAATCATCATATGAAATCATAATCTAGTTATATGTGTGTTTGAGTTCATATGCACAGGCACACATACAGTACAGATACTGTATATAATGTATATGTGTGTGTTGCTGCCTGTTGTATGGTGCTGGCCATGTGGTGCTGTATGTGTGTCAGAGATTAGTGCAGTATGTGTGAGGCCAGTGCTGAGTGTCTGCAGTCCTAATCCTTCACAGTCACTTTAGGAATCCTAAAACATTTTTGGTGTATTTCCCCACATCTGTGTATGAGAACATTCATTTCACTTTATCTGTTTTCTGAGTTTCTCTGCTTCATATTATTCTATGCATATTGCTCTCTCTCCATTTTTCTAATAATGAAGCCTCCTTTTTATTGCACAGCTTTCCACATCACTGCTCTAATTCTGATTCCTTTCTCCTGGTTTCATTAAAGTGGGTAGTTACACATTAACATGCTAAATCTGTGAAATGAGAACACGAGACAAACCTCTATACAATTTCTCTTTCATGTACTTGGCAGGAATAAAGAGTCACCCATGAGCTGCTTTCCTAAGCTTTACAGTGTGAGTATATGACCAGCAGAGAGCAGCAAAGCTTGGACTGTTGCTAACAAACAGAGCTTAGCTGTAATACTCATGCCCAAACACCAGATGTCACACTAATGCTTTACAGTTGAAGACCCCTGCCCATCATTTTAGTCCTAAAATACATTTAAATGTTTGTGTGTTGTTAGACATCGCACAAAGCTGAAACAGAGAGGTGAGATTCAGCAGAGTGTAACAGTGAGTATGGAGATGAAAAATCCTGATTACAAGCACCCATGGTCCAATCACACAATCCCTACCCACTCAGCAGACAGCACTCTCCACCCGACTCTGCAGTCTGACCCTTCTATGGACTTAAAAAAAATTAAAGTTCCACAGAGAATCTATTAAGTAGAGAGGATAGAATGTGATGAGATGACTTGCAACAAAGGATTTGAATCCGCAGTGTCTCAGTTATATAATAGTATGTGCCTTAGCTCACTGATCCAGCTGGACACCCACCAGATTAGCAAATGGAAGCCTCCGTCCTGTAATGGGCTTGTTCGCTCGTATCATATATTTCATGGACGTGCACAGAATGCTTCAGATTAACAGGAAAAATGGCTTCAGGTGGTATTAAGTAGAGCCATCTTGCACAAATACAGAAAGTTACATAAAAACATAGACACCTGCGCTTGAATAAAATCACATACACACAGAAAAAGAAAGCAAAACTGTTTTTGTCTGGTTCGGTTAACCAAAAAAAAAAAAAAAAAAAAAAGCAGCACTGACACCCCACCTCAATCAACAGCCTGCTGTAAACACAAAGCTTTTCAGCTATAAAACCTAAAACAGAGCATTTGGGTGAGAATTCATGCTCCATCCCTCGACAACAACAAGCACACCAGATGCCTGAAAGACGAGGATAGAAGATAGGCCAACAGAAAATCCAGTGCCAGGGCAGTAAACAACATGATGGACGCGTTCCAAAAATCAGGATTTTTTGCATTCCATGCTACGCTAACAGCTTTGGTCAGGCCACATCAAACATTTTGGCTTAAACAGGGTGTGTCCATGTGTACTTGCATGCTTACATATGCACACTGACATACAAACACATATTTGTTGCAAAGGGTGAAAATCAGTTCATTCACAGCAAATAGGGTGACCTACAAATTAGACTATATAGATATTCACTTCAACCAATCACAGTCTGGGAGTGGTTATAAAGTTCTCATCATATTGTGATTATAAACCAAATAAAGCTGCATGGTATCAGTGTCATCAAACGGTTGCGTCTACCACAAGGCAGCTACCATAATCCCAGTGCATTAAAGACCCGTCACAACACTATATTATGTGTAATATATGAAGCCTATTTGAAACAGAAAGTGCTCATCCTTTGTTCAGTCTTTGTCTGTATACTCTGTACCATCCATACACACCGAACACTTTCTGACCTTGAATGTGAGCTGATCTCTTTGGCAAAAGAGTTTATGTGTTCAACAAGACATCTGTAAAAGATCAAGTGTAGGAGGGTGGATCAGGTTGAGGTGAATCAAGCGGAACCCAGTTCAGTTAAGATGGGTCTGAGTGGCCCACTGAAAACAGATAAAGGCTGAAATCACCTCCCAGATCCACACATTTATGAGAAAACACTTTCAACAGGTTACACAATGACTGAGAAGAGGAAACATGTCCTCAATGTCAGCACTTTCTACATGAGCACAAACAGCTGTCATGTCAGCTGTCTGCCACTTATCTGGGTCAGGGCACAGGTCGCGGGGGTGACGGCACCTCCCACAGGTGGTGGGCCCAGAGTGGGGCTCAAACCCACAACTCTGAGAGATTGAGTCTCACGCTCTAACAACTGAGCTAACCAGGCAGCAAACAAACACTTATTTATTCTATATACAACAAAAAGACAAACTTTCACAACAGATAACACAAATAAAGATGAATCCAGGTCTTAGTCTTGTATTTAAGGTCCTAAAGAAACCACAATGATAAATACACCTTTTCTCAAAGCTTCACTTTCCATTTATCAGTATTCTAACAAAAAAACAGTGACTTTATGGAATGTCTTTCAGTTAGTTGTTTTGCTTTTTCAGCCCACAACTTGATGATTTATATTCACTCTTGCTGCTCTCGTCAGCGTGGTTTCCAGACGCAGTGTGCAGCAGTTTTCAGAGAAAAAAAGCTCTGTAACCCTCTGTATGTTACCCACCCAGCTCCAAACAGACAGTCACCCACTAACTAATGAACAAAGTTTACCAGATCAACTTAAGTTACAGCAGGTTTATAGTTGCACTAATCAGTATTTTAAAGTGTCTACTAGATTAAATGTGAAAGGTGTTGTTCATGGTGAGAATTGTCCCCTGCCTCTGCAGTTCCTCTTAGTTATATGGAAGTTTTTAGCATCTGTCAGCTCATTGTTCTGGTTTTTATGGCCTGCAGCTTTGTTTTGTTTAGTTAGTCTCGTGACTCTAATCAATCCTTTTTCCAGCAACAGCAAGTTGCTGTTTTCAGTTAATATGCTCCAGAAGCCCTCAAAGACCAGCTGGAAAACACATGCATTCAAAGACAATCCATCCACTGACAGATAGAAGCTCATCTTTAACCTGAACATCATAATTGCTGTTTAGAACAAAATGAGACACTTTTAGGAGTTGATAGGTGGATGCACTGATTAGTATCACTTTTGCAAACAGGTGGATAAACATAAGACTCACAAAAATACTGAGAGTAAAGACAAGACCAGCAGCAGAGACAGAAATAAAGAATCTGAAGAACCACATGTTGGTTTTAAATTAATTACTCCATGAAACCTTGATCAGTCTTGAACTTAGATCAAAATCCCAGACCAGCTGTTTGACCAAGGGCTCATACCATACACAGAAAAAAAATGCTGGTACAGTTAGGGGAAGATTTCATTTAACCTGACATCATTTTTACAGACTGCAGCCACATATGGTGGTCTGAATTGTCCCACATTCCCTGCTCTCATTCTGGCCCACTTACCTTAACTTATTCACAAAAAGAGTGGATAATGCCATTTGCACCTGTCCATATTTTTGTTTATGCATTTTCATGTGACCTAAAATTTGAGTTTCTGCTGAGATCCTGGAAGTTGTATGGATTAGAGGTTCTATGTGATAAGTAGGATGAAGGGTTAGAAAGTCACAGAAAGCATGAAACTGTGTGTTCTTTATCTCCAACCATGAGCATAGGACACAGTTGTTGCTGCTCAGACTGCCCCAGTGGTGATGGTCCATCAACTAACCCACTTTTAAATCTGTTTACCAAAGCTGCTCTTGTTTTTATGACATTGTTCTCATTGCTTCATGTGCATTGTCTACAAATACTGAGAACTACTCTCTGCTGTAGGAAAGAATCTGAATCTGTCCAAAAAACGCACCAGAAGGTAAATTTAAATGAAAACTGAATAAATGGGGGTGTTCTAAAACTTTAGACCTGTAGTGTGTGAAAATGTAACTATGTTGTAATAATAATAATAATAATAATAATAATAATAATAATATGTAATGAAAACTGATGTAATTGATGATTGACTGAGAGATAATGAGGGATCTTGAATTTTACCAACAAAAAATGTGACAAAATCAGTTTCCATGTGTTCCTGACGTGTGAATAACAAAAGCAAAATGTTGTAGTTGGCAAAAGGCCTTTTGTACCAAGGTATTGATTCTGTAAATTTGTATACTCCATCTAAATGCCACAGCCCTGTGCACAACTAGCAAACTGACAAATACTGATTGCCAAAAATATTTGAATTTGGAAAAGCAATTGTTAATATTAATCAATTTTAAAGCCACAAGAGACCTGTAAAATTCAGATTTTTGGTTATTTAACGATCTTTTTACAAAGAATCCTTCAGATGGACTGGTTTTCTAGCTATTTCTTTCTTAAGGAAGCTTGCACACTTCCTTTGTAGTTCAAAACTAAATTTTGTCCCCCATACCTTAAGTACAGTGTTGAATATATAAAACAAAAAATGTTCTGAAATATAATTTAGTTCTCCTGGATCTTTTTTTGGCTGTGAGCTAAAAATTCATGGTAATAAATTCTCAACAAAGCAGTTTCCAAATGATAATTGTTTTCTTTGAGGTATAAGCAGAGCTGGTTACACAAGTCTGTAGGCTGCAGGGTATCCCACGGCCTCTGATTGACACACCTTTCCCTGGATCATGAGATTTCACAATAATCATATGTCATATTGACAAATAGCCCCTAGTTTGAATATAAACAGCATTCAATAGACATATCACAGATAAACAGATTACCAGGTTTTGGTTTGTCACTGTTATAAACACAGTTTAAGTGAAATAACATTTCTATGGGACCAGAGAATGTCACACTCCTCTTTCCGATTGTTACCTGTTGACTGTCAACTGCCAAATAAAAATAATTCCTGAATATAGGCTGCATTTATTCTGAGTTAAGCTCTGCAGGAAATAAGACAGCCTTCATTCATTTGAATGGAGACAGAAGCCAGGTTATCATCATGTGGCAGGTGCTGCATCAGCCAGTCACATACAAGTACAAATTTCTACTGTTTTCTCACCATCGTTGCAACTAGTAATAATAACTGCTGCCATATTAACCTTCCACAGATGTGTAGATGTATTAGTATTATAAATGGCTGTGCAGTGTGTTGTCTTAATAGTACCTTAAACAACACAACCCATTGATTGCTCTTGACGCGTGGCTGTTTTTGGTCTGAAAGGCTGCTAGAAGAGAATATATGTGCATGTTTAGATACTATGCTGAGGTGTGTATTTGCTGGTCAGGCAGGCTTACACCCTGCACCACACTTTAATAGTGAACAATTTTGCTTGCTATTGGCTAGATTAAACCGTTTGTGTCTGGTTTTTTATTATTTGAAGTTTGCATTCAAACCTTTTGCACTGGTGAAGTTTGGGTGACATATTTATCATAACAGTTTTTCTTTAAAAGTTGTACAAAAAACAAAACATTTGTGTGAACAGGAGCCTTTGTCAGCCAGTTTTGGATCTAGAAATATGGACGTTTTTCTAAAGATCTTCAGTCTAAACAGCTACTTTAATGGGCAGATGCAAAGCAGCATGCACAAGGTGACTGTTCACAGAATGAGTCAGATAACAGCCCAAAGTTGGAAAACTTTATGAAGACGTTTAGTAATCAGGTGCACCATGTCAGGGTCTAAAATGACAAAACGAGGTGGTTATGCTAACACACATTACAGTTGAGAAAGAGAGAGAATCACAAGCAGAAGAGGAGGGAAAAGAAGTTGGAACAGGTGACACCATGATAAACGCATGTTGAAATGTTCATTAACAGAGCATCCATCCATCCAGTATCAACAAAAAAAAATCAGCTTCTTTTTTCATTCACAGTGTTAAACAGCAGGTCCTAATGCACAGCGATGGTTAAATTTGAACACTTACTAGCAACTAACTGGTTTCTGTGAATAAAATGAGCCATGTTTTGAATTTGATAGTAAGAAATAAAGCAGAGTAATTAAACTCGTGTAAAGCGTGGATTAGCATGCAGGTCACCGTGTGGCAGGAGACTTAACTTTAAAACTGAGTAAATCTCTCACTGACACTGACACTGAGTGTCTCATTCATTTCCAGTTTGATGTTCTTTATCTGACAAAATATGTTTGTCACAACTAAAAGGCAATCCGTGCCTCAAGTGTATTTTTCTACGGGATGAACAATGCGAGTCTAACCTACTTGAGTCTTGTCCTCTCACTTTTTCAAGCTCTAATCTCCCTTTACGTCGAAATCAATCTCTTTATTTCTTGATGACATCCAGCCATCCACCGCTCTGCAGGCCTCATCCCAGCCCTCCCTTCCTTCAGTTTCTCATCATTCACTCCATCTGTTGCTGAGTGTATGGATGACTCATCCGGGCAATGAGAACTGGAGGATAAAAAAAAAAAAAACAGCACGGCCTCCTTTTCTTTTCAGTGGACCCTTGATGACTGTCTTGTGATTATTAACAAATTGAGGTTTGAAGAATAAACCTTACTCACCGAGTTACTATTGCTACTCCTGTCATGCTGTTTGCCCTTGTATGGCTCATGTTGCAGTTTATATTAATAACAATGTCAGATTTACCACTCCAAATTCTCAGTAATTTTTAAAATGATGGATTCCTGATTTCAGACAAACAGATTTCTCATTTCTAGCCAACAACTGTCAGTTTTGCTGGCTGAAATGACAACTGTTGCTGGCAAAGTTTTATCACATGCCAGCAAAGAAAACCCACTGATTTCACTTTTGTTCTTGTGCTTTTCAGTTCTGGTGAGGCTGAGAGAAGATAACGTGCTAATACTGCCTTAGCATCCAAACTTATAGTCTTTGAAAAAAAAAAAAGTGCCCTAATCACTCTGGTTGTTCCATCTGTTTCTTGCTCTGATTTGCATTTTGAGCACAATCAGTATGTTCCCACAGACACAGACTGTACAGTATACTGTACCATAAGGTCATAGGTTAGGGTCTGAAATCAGTCTGAGAGGCTGCGGCTCTGATGATCTGCTCAGAGAGTGATTATTCTGTCATTGTGTCTCACTCTGACTCTCATTTAGGATTAACTTCCCCTTTCTGCTCTTTCATGTTATGTACACCGTCTTTCACTGTTTTATTTAGCTTGAGTATGCGTGCTTTAGTCTGGCCTGTGGTTTGTCTCTATCAGGTGATTACTATTGCTACTCCTGTCATGCTGTTTGCCCTTGTATGGCTCATGTTGCAGTTTATATTAATAACAATGTCAGATTTACCACTCCAAATTCTCAGTAATTTTTAAAATGATGGATTCCTGATTTCAGACAAACAGATTTCTCATTTCTAGCCAACAACTGTCAGTTTTGCTGGCTGAAATGACAACTGTTGCTGGCAAAGTTTTATCACATGCCAGCAAAGAAAACCCACTGATTTCACTTTTGTTCTTGTGCTTTTCAGTTCTGGTGAGGCTGAGAGAAGATAACGTGCTAATACTGCCTTAGCATCCAAACTTATAGTCTTTGAAAAAAAAAAAAGTGCCCTAATCACTCTGGTTGTTCCATCTGTTTCTTGCTCTGATTTGCATTTTGAGCACAATCAGTATGTTCCCACAGACACAGACTGTACAGTATACTGTACCATAAGGTCATAGGTTAGGGTCTGAAATCAGTCTGAGAGGCTGCGGCTCTGATGATCTGCTCAGAGAGTGATTATTCTGTCATTGTGTCTCACTCTGACTCTCATTTAGGATTAACTTCCCCTTTCTGCTCTTTCATGTTATGTACACCGTCTTTCACTGTTTTATTTAGCTTGAGTATGCGTGCTTTAGTCTGGCCTGTGGTTTGTCTCTATCAGGTGATTGCCTATGTCTGAGGCTGAGACCTCAGACACTGGCTTGTTCGGTCAGTCTATGAGAAATCTAATTACATGTTCATCTCCTTGCTCTTCGCATGATCTTGACTTGAAATGAAAAAATAACCCTTCCCACTATTTCCAGTTCTACATGATCACACACGGTCACAATAATATCATCAGGTATGGTTATCCCTGCTCTCCTCATTACTGGTTTCTTGTAATTTGTGATATTCAAATTGTATCATATTGTGTTGCATCTTAGAAAACAGTGTTATAGTGTTTGAAGATGTTATATTATTTCATTAATTAATGGTCTCATAGAAGCTAATTTCTCATGAAGACATAAGAAAAAGTTAAATAAAAGAAAATCCTGAATCTCTGAATAGCACACTTGGGTTGCACTGATTTTCAAACTGCTCTTCATTCATCCATCCATCTTCTATACCGCTTAATCCATCAGGGTCTCCGGGAGCTGGAGCCTATCCCAGCTGACTATGGGCGAGAGGCGGGGTACACCCTGGACTGGTCGCCAGTCAATCGCAGGGGACGTTTTTGGGATTGTGGGAGGAGAAAACCAGGGAGAACATGCAAACTCTGCACAGAAGAGCCCAAACCGGGGTTCGAACTTGGAACCCTCTTGCAGTGAGGCGACAGCGCTAACCACTGCCTACTGCTCTTGATTTCCCACGTCATCACCCATGACCTTTCCACAACCTTAACCATATGCTTATTACTGTAGACATGACAGTGAAGGTCCTCTAACCTTAAAGAAGCACTCAAATATAATTTTTTCCTAAACCTAACCAAACTGTGAACGTACATTGACGACAAAGGTCTGGTACGCCTGCCAACATTCATCAGGCTTCAATGAGTAATTTACAAGTTTGTGCAGTTAATAGTTTGGTGAATCCAAACCCAAGGAGGGCTGGATAAGAATGTGAAAATGTTCTTACTCTCATTGTGTTTACACCTGACGCCTAACAAACATGTTCAGCGCATTTCCTTTCTCATGCAAAGCTTCTTTTTCAAACACTTTGAATTCTGCATTGTTTAAATTCATGTTTGTTAGCTTGCAGTCTTTTTTCCTTCCTTTGCTCATGTTTTTGTCAGGGGAATAGTACGAAACTGGCTGCAAAAATATTTGTCGCATTGAGTGTGTGATGTGAAAATTATGAAAGCCAATAGATACAGACAAATGAAAACATGGCTCCATATCACTACTAATGGTCAGCAGTTGCACAGGGCACCTTTAAGTCAAAGGTCAAGAGACTGATAGAGCAAACAAATGGTCTCATTTCCTCCAATGTGCTCATGGCTGATTAAACTCACACAGAGCCTCAGGACGGCCCTTCACTGATTCATTCATTTGCTGACAAGCAGTTGAGTTTACTAGATGTACATTTGTAAGCCAGTATCCTAAAGGTTAATACCATTTTCAACACACAGTATGTGTGTCAACCAAGCATATATGAACAATGCCACATGGACACAGTGGCATTTTAACAAGCACACATAGACAAAGACACCTGGGCTATAATGCCCAGTTAAGTATCCCACCTGACCAAAGACAGAGTCGACGATAGGTCGCAGCTTCCTTCTGTCTCCCTCCTGCAGCCAGAGGTCTTCTGGGTCTCCCACAGGAGAGGACAGACTCAGGGTCTTGGCCTTTGGCTTTGGAGGCCTCTTCATACTGGCTGAACTCCATCGCCTGAATGACTCGATCTTCTTCTTGATGGAACCCTGGAGAACACAGGAGGAACATGCAGTAGATGTACAAATTCAAATGAAGCAAAGTTATCACACACAAAATAACGGATGGACAGAAAAAGAAAAGAACAGCAAAAGAAAGAGAACGGAGTGATAGATGACTATTCATGCAGCGGATTTTTTGAATGAATTGAAAAATGAATGAAAGGATGAATGAGCTGAAATTTATTTAACTCACTGCACACTTCAATTGAATCCATTAAAATTCTTTGAAATACTGGAGAAAGGTTGAGGTAAGACACTCACACACCTACTGTTGATCAAACAGCATTCACACGACTGGCATTTAGCATTTAACATAACTTATAATGTACCAGCTCAGAGAAGTTCCTTCATGGTAGGAGAGGAAAAGTTGACAGTCTCAAAAAAAAAAACAATGTAACTGATCCTGGCTCATGTAATAATCCTATAAATTTATACTGAGTTTAAACAAATAAAAATTAAGCAATGTTTTGATGTCCTTGCCAGACAGCCTCCAACAAATCCTGGGTTATTACAGAATATCATGTTGAGTTTGTAAGTGGAACAGTGGCAGGATTTAGGTCATTTCAAAGTCCAGTTTTGGGCATTGCACATCCACTGACCTTCTTCATTAACTTCCCCTCTGGCACCTCCACGGACGATACGCTCTTCACGTCAGTCATCTTCGCAGCCCAGCTGGCATGCACGTCCTCTTTCTCTGTCTCTCTCTCTCTCCTGTCACGCTCCTGTCCACTCCTCCTCTTTTATCTGTCTCTAGAGCATCTGACACTGGTAGATAATCTGAGGCATATCTCCTACTGTTGTTGCTCCTCCTTCTCTCATCCGACTCTCTCTATCTCTTTCATCCCTCCTCCTGTGAATGATGGATGTATCTGCATCCATCATTGACTTTTTTTCATCTGTCGGCTTTTAACCATCTCTTCTCTTGGTTTCTCTGCATGTGGATATCGCTTTCACACAGATGCTGATTCAGACAGAAACACACATTTAGGCACATTGTGGGGAAATCTGTAGCTTTTGTCCCTTTAAACTCTTGGTATTAATTAATGTCATTTAATGTGTGTGTGTTTTTTCAGGATCTCCCACAGAAAGAAAAACAACAAAAAAACATTTTAATTAAAATGAAGTCAAGTACACATAAAAAATGTAATATATCGTCAGAGTGTGTCAGTGACAGTTGTTCACACACGGTGTCTTTTCCGAGCCTGACACTATTTTCTGTCCATGTATGTGACATCTCCAGTAATCCTGTATTTATTTCCTCTCTCCCCCTCTCTCTCTCTCTCTCTCTGAAATTGTCTGTTCCAATGCTGACGTAGGCTTGTCCTCAATCTTAGTGTCCTCAAAGTCAGTGGTTCCCATTGTTTATTACATTCACCATATGGCCCTGTTCAGTGCATGCAGGAACACACACATAACACACTTCCAACATGTACAGCACGATAGCCAATGGTCTATGATACTTCTGCTTGGGTTTAGGAAACGCCCTTCTGAGATGTTTTTCTAGATGACATTTATTAATTTGCATTAATCTTTGTAAAATAGGTGGAGCAGGAACTGTTAACAGCAAAAGAATAAAAATAAGAGGATAAAGTGAGGAGGGATGGGCACAAGAAAACAAGAGCCAACAGGTAGGTTTGAAGAAAGCAGATAGACAAGGAAGATGTGCTGTGTGAGACGTGGTCTGTAGGCCAGAATGAAAGTAAAAACACACCCTTCCCTACAGCAGAATCCATGGAGATCCCACAGTAATGCATCTATTGTACAGGAGTTGGCTTCTATTTCCACATGACATATACTGTAAAAGACATTTTGCATTCTCTATACTTTCTGTCATTTGCATTATTTTAATACTGGATCCTGCAGAATCTTACTTCCCAATTAAGTATGAGAGTAAGTGACCAAATAACTGCTTTGCTGCAGAGAATTAATCAAAGGTCAGGAGTGGGTATGCAGTCATGCTTGACAGTGTTGAATATGGACAACTATGACAGAGGGAAAAGCAACTGTTGAGAAAATGTGGGAAAGAAAAACTCTGGAAGAAGATACATCTAAGTGCTTCATAATAAGATATATTGAAGGTGAGATTTGCAAAACATTTCTGGAACCAGCAGATTCTCCCACCGCCCAACTCGATGGCTTACTTTTCTATTTAGTTTTTCTTTTTAGCTTTTCTCCACTGCCTTTAAAATTGTGGGCTTATCTATGGGTTAGTGTAGTTGGTCAGGATATACATACAATAAGACAAAACAGCTGTGAAACCTCATTTAAACTGTGGGTAAGAATGCAGGCCAAACTGTCCAATTTGCGAAGTGTAGCGGAGTGGAGGCTTAAAGAAGTTGTTGCGACAACACCACCTGGGGGATTTCACCCCAGGAAATTACTAAAATAAATTTAAATTTAGAAAGATGGCACAGGTCCATGAATACCACAGAGCAGGAGACAGTCTATGGTTTTTAAAAAGAACAAAAAGCTTTATTTAACAAAAATTCAACAAAATTGAAAATTAAACAGAAAGCTAAAGCCAAGCACCAAAGGGATTAAACTAATATAATGACATAAAAGCTAGCACTTAGGCTGAAGAGTGAGAACAGAGTGGGGGCTTACCACGGCAGCAGGGAGCCACAAAGGGAGAGGGTCCATAAAACTAACCATCTGTGACACTGCACACCAACAAAAAAAGGGATTGTGAAGAAACACCACCACCTTAGGCCATCAGCACTTGCTTGACAAAGAAAGAAAGTTAAAACCAGCCATGTGCTACACATCCTCAGTGCTGACAAACATAACCAAAAGAAACAAAATCAAAGCAAGTGCAAATAACAAAAGACAAAATACAACTATTTTCTAACAATCAATGTTAATAAATACAAAAGAAAACAAATAACTGCAAATTACATAACCCAATGAAAATAATACAAAGAAAAGAAACCAAATTTATTTTAAACAGTTTAAAATATGGTGGGGGTCTGTGCTGGATAGACAAGCTCAGAACGCAGAGCAGAGCAGTGTCTACCCGAACCAGAACAGAGCCCAAACCTAACCAGGTAGAAGCAGCAGTAGCCGCACCAGAATGAAACCAGAACAAAGTTGAGCCAAAACTGAACAAGAACAGCGTTTAGCGGAACCAGCATTTAGCCAAAACCAGAACAGCAGTGCATCCAGGGAGTGGTGGCCAGTGGCAGGCCAAACAATGAGCCAGGGCCTCTTGATATATTATGGGCACACCTGCACATAAAAGGGGGGCACTATAAAGCGTATAAAAAAGTGCTATACCACCTAGGGCCGCTGGGGGCTGGCTCAGAAAAAATAATTAAAAAATCATTCATTTCTCTCATGGAATATTAAGTCAATTCATTTTTTCCCACACATCGGATCTGTGGTCTGATGGTCCATCTGAAAATAACTCCCTAATTAAATAATAGGCCTCAAAGAAGGGTATATTTGGGGTGTGGCTGGTTTGATTGATGTTCCTGGTTGGGAGTGATTGACGGGTTGCTTGGACAAAGCCCTGGAGATCATACACTGGTGAACTCGCATCGCATACAGTGTTTTGATTCAGCTGTATTGTAATTACTATTATTTGTCTTTATTTGTCAGTGGAGTAGGAATTTTCCACAGACTGTTATGTTGTCAGCCTTAGCTAACGGTATCAGGCCCCGCCAGGCTGGTCACCACTGTTAACCCGCGTTAATCAGTGTTAACTCATGCGTTAATGAAAAGACATGTGCATAACATTGTGGGTTGTGTTTGGGGTAAATAAAAATCCAAGGAGACTCAACTTCAACAAAGAACAAAGTGTCAAACATGTCCATGTCCCCTTTGCTTAAGTTTGAGGGGCTTTAACTGGCTCAGCTGAACTGTTTAAAAATGATAATTTTTATATTATCATTATATATTTCTTCACATTTAACTGAAATTAGCTCCATCGCGCAAAAATAGCGCAGGAGTGTCAAACCTTATGAGAGGGTTATGTACAAAGCTGCCACTTAATCAATAAACACTCTGTATGTTGAGTATCGCTGTTCACAAACCTGTGAGTCTTGTCGAGCTTCTCCGAATCGGCACCAGATCTTCACCTGCATCTGAGGGTGATGACACACAGTTAGCTTACAGTTAACTTATACCCATGATTACACTGTAACGTGTAACTTCATTAGCTATAATATTACAAGTTTCTCCACTTATATGTAATATTTATGGATGTATTTAGCTACTAAGATTACTTTAACACTTAGTTATAAAGTTTACCTCAGATTACGGTGGCTAACTTTGTTAGCAACTTAGTTAGCGAACTGTCAAATTGCCAGTGTAGGTGGGTGTAGAGACTGTCCTCGTGCTCTCACTCAGCCCTGCCCCCTGCGTCTCCCCAGCCCCGCCTCTTGTCCAAATATGGTAACTTCTTGCTAAAAAACAAAACAAAACAAAAAAAAAACAAGATGGCGACAGAAGTTGTGTTGTGTTTCTTTGAACTCCTGCTCTGTCGCCTGTTGATTCTGATAGCGCTTTCTCTTCTCTGCATCAGGATGACCAGCTCAGCTTGTCCCCTGACCAAGACCCCTGTACCACCTGCATCACCTCACACTTTGTCTGTCTTTATTGCTCTTTATTTGCCCCCCCCCACACACATTTTTTTTTATTATCTGTTATATTTATATATGTACATTTTAGCCTTTGCTTGTTTGATGACTCCTCTCCACCCTTATTTCTTCACATTCAGTTGATAATCTTGGTTAACCTTTGAATGTTTTAACCTATATTTAGAATGACTCCTTTGTACTTTGGCTTTACCATTGTGTCGTAAGTGACACTTGTGGCTACATGACTGCTATTAAGCAAGAGTTACATCATGTTGCTTCACTGGTATCTAAAGATATGTGGGCTTTTTACCTACATACTGACCACTTTAACAGTGTCTAATTAACTCACATTCAGTTGCCAAAAGACTCAAAAATCTCTCATAAAATACACATTAGTTACTAAAGGGGTCTGTCATCCCATCCAACCTGTAGCTCACTCTGTGTGTGTGTTTGCTGCCCCAGACAATGTCCTTTAAGCTCCAATCCTCAATGTCCATTCTTACATTCTGTACAGAAACTTGTCAGAAATCAGTTCTCAATAATCAGAAGATGAAATATACCCAAATGGTTATACTTACTCGTTCTTGGGAAACACATGAATCAGTATGTGGAACTCCACAACTTGTACAACAGTTTTAGATTTGCAACATCCTCAACATCCATTTAACATGACATTGTATTGTCCTGAATAAGTGTTTGCCCCAGAGTTCTGTGTTACTAGAAATATGAACCAATAGCATTCACTCCCACTTCCTTTGTATTTAACAAGTCACATCAATGAAGAAATATAAACAGGGCTGAAAGTGCTGCAACAAGGCGGTAAAGCAATCTTAACAACACTGACAAACATTCAGTGCAGTTCGCCACAAAGCAAATCTTGCCCTTAGGTGTTTTATATGAAAAGAAAAAAACTAACCAGTTGTAGGAGTGTCGGATCCTGAAACCGTCCTGAACCACTTTATGGTCTGACCGCCAACAACGTTTTTCCTCTCTGAACTTCTTCACAAACTTGAAGAAAAAGTAAAGCCTGGTCCTGCCTGCGAACCCAAGGGTAAGTAAAATAATGACATTTACAGCAAGAAGTTGATTTATTGCTTTTTCCTGCTTTAAGTGATCTTGCATCAGTGCATTTTAATATATAGACAGTTATTTATTTATTTTTTTCTGCATTTAACAGAATAAACAATGATGAGTGACTTTATATGCAACTTTGAAAACGACAGAATCAATCAATCAATCAATCAGTTTGTTAAAGATCTGGATTTTGGGATCTATTAAACTCTTTGTCACAGACAAAGACAAGAAAATACTTGCAATCAGAAGTGAGAGAACAGACATAACAGATGATCTAAACTTTATTAGACTATTATATTTTTCTATATACACAACTGTACATTATACCACTGCTATGTTTTATTATATCTGTTTGGCTAAATTTGTGCTGATATCACAAATGCAGCAGTGGTGGAAAAAGCATTCATGTCCTTTACAATAAATAAAAATACTGTAACACAGGTTCAAAATACTCCATTACAACACTGCTTAAACAAAATTACAGTTTGAGAAAAATGTACATTAAGCATCAAAAGCAGAGGTGTTTATGCAGTAAAATGGCTCTGTGAAAGAATAACATTTCTCTGAAATATTAGAATGCAGAAGAATAAAGAAGCAGAAAATAGAAACAGTTAAAGTACATAAAACAAACTGTGCAGTACTCAAGTAAATGTACTGAGTTACTCTTCACCTCTGATGTGTAGAATACAGCTTTTTTTTATTGATAGCAAACACTTTTTTCCCAGTTTGTATGTGTGAGTATATTCAGTATATTCTGTCAGCTATACGTACTGCAGCAATGCATTGAACCAGTTTAAAGCAATACTTACCACCCCTCCCTCCACCTACTATTTCCTTTCATTCTTTCATTTTCTCTCATCAACTGGTTTTCACAGTGCTTTCACGGGCTCTACTGTTTTTGCTGTTTGATAATCTTCTATCTTATCCAAGTTTTCAAGTGTTTCTGTCTTTTTTGCAGTTGGGTGTTAAGTGTAACCTCTAATCTTCACATCAGCAACATTCCACTCATGCCTCTTCAAAGAGGTTTCCTGAATTACACCATGTAATTTTAAGACTATTTAGTTCACTCACATTCACTCACTTCACTCTCTGGACCTTCTAACACCCTCCATGCATGCATCACTCCATCATGTATGGACTGCACAAAAATTATTGGGGAGGGGAGGGTGGCTGACTCTAATGTTTCACTCTTATTATTAATAATATTTTCTTAAGATCCTCCCCTTGACTTGGGGAGAAAAACTGCAACATCCTCCCTGAGTATGTCATAATACAGTATTAGACTCACTAAACTCATTTCATCAATAGTAATCTGTGCACCAAAATTTAAACCCTATCTTAACGGAACAATCATTTTCACATAGCCAACAAACTGCAGAATAGACATTGAGTTTTCACTTGCCACATTAATGGGAGGCATAACACAGTTATTTTTTAATAAAGAACTGCTAAGTTACTGGGCACACCGTGTCATGCTGAACTTGAGTTATATTATGGGCTACTTTTATATGAGTTTATATAAGTCTGTGGTAACATTTGTTACTTTTTAATTCCACCTTCCTTTTTATTTTTTCATTCTTATTGCTATACAGCCAAAAAGACATACTGTAGTGCAGAGAGAAATGGATGAATAGAGAGATGAATAGAAAAGGGGAAGGAAAGATAATCTGCTGGAACTGAATGGTTGACAGGAAAGTGGAACTTTGTATGTCTGCCTGACCCGTTAGGTTTAATCCTGTGCTGCCTTTATATTGTGGATCTTCACTCTCTAATATTCTCTCCAAATTACAACTACCTCCAAGGTAATCCGACATTGCTGTGGCCTACATTACACCTCAGGCTGTGTGTGTGTGTGTGTGTGTGTGTGTGTGTGTGTGTGCATGTGTGGCTGCATGTGTCCAATTGAGTGTGATGGAGCCAGACAATTGCTGTGGCGGTATTGAGACAGTCAATCAAAATGGATATCAGACACGATCAAATCCAATCACTCAGAAAGGTGGTCAGATGTTCAGCAGTTCAGATTTAAAGTGCTCCTGGATTACAGGACCTGAAAAGCACAATCCTCCAATATAATTTCATGTCTGCTTATGCAGTCAGAGCAATACTGCTCTCTGGTGGCCTTGCATAGAACAAACCCTCAATCTCCAGAAGTGGCCCTTCTTGTTTCTAGCATGTGATCCCGCAACAAAACCACTGCATGCCTGTGTTCCCCTTGTCACAATTTTCACAGGATTTTAATATTTCATTTGAATGCATTTTAGGGGCCCAAATAGGTAGAACTATACAGGATGTCACGTGACAAAAAAGGAAAGATCAGAAAAATCTGTCATAATTATCATATTTAGTGCAGCAGAGATGTATGTGTTTTCTTTCCCATCCCTATATTGACCTTTTCGTCTGAATATTTGTTCCAAATTTCAAGGTCTTCAAGATGTTTCAATATAACCAAAACTGTCAAATTTGTGTTTGCTCTAGAGGTAAACTCAAGAAATCATCAAAGTCAGAAGGATTCATCTTCTCAGTGACACAAATGTGGGCAGATCAACCGATCAACAGATCAACATTGCTATCCTTAGAGCCATGCCAGTAGCAAGGCCACAGCTTTTACGCTATAGGTCTGAGGCTTGAATTAAGCTTGTATGTACATTAAGACATATACATAAAGCTAAAAAATCCTCAGCTTTGCTCCACTTCATTTTTTGATTCTTGTCCTGTATTCCCTATGACACTGTCTTCAAGGCCTTCAGAGGCCAAAGGCAGGGAGAAGGGAGGTTGGATGTCAGGTGAGTTACTGGGTGAAAATGAACCCTTTGGTGACCCTGGTGTTGCAAGGCTCACATCTCGACTGCTTTTCCGTCTCATATGAGCTCTTATACTCTTCCCTGGGACTGTCAAGAACCCCCCTTCTTCTTCTACCAGTCCATCAAACACTGCTCCCAGACTCTGTCGTATTCTCACGCAGAAGTGTGGGCAGCTGAAGGCATACAGAATGGGATTCAACACTGAATTCAAGAATGCAATAGTGGTAGCTAGGGGAAGCCCCACCTCCACTAAGCTGAGACTGTTTCTCCAGTACTGGGCTGTCACTTCAATCATGCAGAAGATGTGATAGGGAGCCCAGCATAGTGCAAATGCCACAATCACAAATGTCACCATTCTGACGAAGCTCTGGGACAACTGGCCCTGACTGGGCCGATTAGAGGTGGTGGGGGACAAGGTAGCAGGTGTCAGGGGTATAGATGGATGGGAGGCCAGAGGCTTGAGAAAGATATTAGTTGTTTTTGTGGTTGTAGGGGTATTTGTAGATCCTGATGTTCTGTCTTTGTTTGACACAATCAGCACATCAGTTAGTCTGGCGGTGCTCTGCTTCCTCCTCATGCTCCTGTTCCTCAGGTTGAGACCTATTTGGATGTAGCTACCTGCAATCACCACCAGGGGAAAGAGGAACGCAAACAGCAACTTGGAAATGGCTGTTGCTGCCTGCCTCACTTTGCAATCTCTCTCCAGGGTGGCTTGAGAAGATAAAAGCAAGGCAAAATTATGATAACACAAATTCCCCCCATCCTCTTTCTTAGTAACTGAACGGAACATGGTGTAAGGTAGTGTATTAATTGCTGCCCATAGCCAACCCAATAGACACACCTTCCATGCTCCTGCTACTGACCGGTGATTCTTGCTCCACACTGGCTTGGCCACCATTAGCAAGCGGTCCAGTGAAATTGCAGCCAGCAGGAAGGCTGACACAAACATGTTCAAGAAGAAGATGGAAGCTTGTATTTTGCAAAGTGTGTTGCCGAGCTCCCAGCTATGGGAGTAGTAAAGGTAAGAGGTGAAAAGTGGGAGTGTCAGGGTCGCTAGGAAGTCAGACATGGCCAGGTTGAGCACCCAGACAGAGGCCACGGTGCGGTGCCGCAGGCGGAAGCCAACCACCCAGAGGATCAGGGCATTCTCCAAAATCCCCAGGCAGGAGACCAGGCCATGGATGAGAACCACCACCAGATTGGCATTTTGGTTTTTGTTGAGGCTGTGTCTCTGCATGTCCTGTAGCAGGGGGCAGAAGAGCTCTCCCCTGGTCGTGTTTGCCATTGGTAGTCTGGAAAATAAAATAAAATAACAGTAACAAGACATTAATGGAGAACTGATCTGAGGTACTGGTGCTCACAAGCCTCTTCTTGATCGAAAGCTAAATGTTTTGTATGTGTTACCTCCTCCTGCGGTATCTGATGTTTTTTTTAATGCATGCTCATGTCTACAGTGGATAGAAATTACAAAAACAATATCTTACACTAATGGTGCAGTGATAGTGGTGATAGTGATGATATGATCATTAGATGTGCCTTTGCCTGTAGATGTAGCTGATAAATCACTGCCTTATTTCCTCATAAACTATGACCAAATAACATTGGTACCAAAATCATCTTGTTTCTAAATCTTTATTGATCAATTACAAATCTTCTTTGCTTCCAAGGAGACCACAAAGAAAACCTTATTAAATGCAATTAGGCTAATAATTGTAAGAAAAACAACAACCTGCCAGACATGATAACAGATGATGAATCCTCTTGAACAGTATTATTCTTGGCAGTAGAAGCTTATTATGCTCTGACTCACACAGTGTTTAGCACAAAACTCTCCTTTGTTTAAATCTGTAAATGTCTTGACTGTGCAGTCATGACATGCTCCACAGACTGTTAAGTAGTATGGTGATGCACCTACATCACAGTCATTAACGGGTTACACACACAATGTGCGCACCCTCATCTGATAAAAACAAATCTTGTCCTTCTGATAAAGACAAGTCAAAGCCTGCTGCTGTTGTCAAACCACATACCACTTCTTGAGTAACAGCAAGAGCTTAGCTAAGTAATACAGTCTGGGACTGTATTGTTTGACTAAGCATGTGTAGCTGTGATGTGTTTATTATGTTTTCACTATATGTTTATTAATCTATCTGTCTCTTTTTCATTGACATAACCAGTTTGTACTATTCATCTTGGGTGAATATACAGGATAGATAAGTCAGCTGGAAGTGGAAAGACATGAAGGTAACCAAGCCTTATTTAAAATCAGTCAGAAATAAACTAATATAATAGTGAGCTGGCTGGCTAGTTAATCACTACTCACTTTTTGTTGGATTCTAGTACCAATGCCTAGGAGACTAACATGTGGCAAGAGGAGAACTTTAAACAACAGAGCTAGTTTAGCTGATTAAAGTGACAAATGTATCTATGAGACTGTCCTATGACACCATAGGTCATCTGTTTAAGCAGCTCATTATGACAGATAGTGTCATTTTATTGTTAGGCGACTTCCAGTGGCTTCCAGTTATCATCAGTAAAGGAAGAATTCAGGTCATGTATCTTATAGAGCAACAAAGTTCACATTAGGACGTAGGGGACACAGAACTTTGACCTATAGAGCTCCTGTTTCCTGTGTGAAACCAGTCGTCAGGTTTGTTTCTGTTACCCATGACCGCTCCACAACCTTAACCACGTTTATTATTCTAACCATGACAATGAATGTCCTCTAACTTTAACGAACTACTTATTTTTATCATTAACATGATGACGAAGGGCAAGTATGCTTGTACTGTCCTATGGGTTGTATTATTGTTAACATGATGATGAAGGTTTTGGTACTCGTGTCTCTGGTATGCTTCCATGGGTTGGACTTGAGGGTAGGAACAAATGACTTATATGGTCGTGTAGGAAGAAGACCTGTTGGTATTTACTTACAGTAGTTAGCGTTGCTAATGTAAGCTAAGAAGCTAATATGGAGACGTATGTCTGTTGTTTCAGCTGACTTTCAGAACACAATTTCATGTGGAACAATAGCGTCAAAACAGGCAATAGTTCAGTAGGTCAGTTATGGTAATGTGAGGTATGCTTCGGAGTCACATGCAAGAAGTAGCTTACATGGAACAACTAGTTATAACTAAACTAAAATTTGACTATTTAAATTACATGTTACCATTATATTCTTACACAGTCACTTACTTAGTCATATCCCCTAACACTGACTCCCAAGATGAGGCAAACATCGTGTCTGCACTTGAATACAGATGTGAGTAAATATATCCATGACACAATGCTGACATGACCTCTTCCCCCTCAAGTGTAAAATGCACATAGTATTTCATTTAGTGGTTACACCTAGCTAAGATTTAGTGACACATTAATATAAACAGGGAGGACACAACATTAGAAACCCCTCTCAGTAAAATGCCATACAATTGAACATCAGCATGAAATACAGCCTCCATAAGGATTGTAAAACAACATCTCTGTAAATCAGTTTCAGGAAAACAAATGGTAAACTGTATAACCTTCACAAAGGCAGAATTTATAGCAGGACTCTTATTAGACTGCATATTTTGTGTCCAGATATAACTTATAAATTTGCAACTGTATACTGAGTAAAAATGCATATGCTGTTGTAAAAGTTCCTTTGCCCCACCAAATTTTATTATGAATCCCTAATTTTTAAAATTAAAAGAACAATGTTGTACCACTATAGTGTGAAAGGAGCTGATGCAGTATCTGAGACAGTATCTTGTATCAGAACCTTTTCTTTCTATTAAAAAAATACAGAAATACACAACAACTCCTGCTAGCACCTTTTGAAAATAAGAAACACACTGTATGACAGCATCATCTAATATCACCATGTTTGAATAAAAAAAACGGAACTGTCATTTAAATACAACAGAGGAAAACGTACCTGTGGGACTATCAGTAGGCATACAACAACAACAACAAAATAACAATAAGAACTACATAAGAATTATGAAATAGTTTGTAGTACAATAAAAAGTTAGAACTAAGTTAACAACTCGTCAAAGCACGAAGTAACTCAAAATCAGGAAACATCAGTTTCATTAGAACGTGCACTGATGACTATAGCAACAGTTGTTTATCAAAAGCCATGGACTTATTGCTGATGTGATCACAAACACATTCAATCATCATGGTGCTGTAACCTGAACTAATTTATACGTTTGGGTAACACTCACCTGGATGTTTGGTTACACTCACAGAGGAAAAGGAGAAGCCAAAATCTTTCATAAATTTCTGTTCTGTCCTCTTTGTCTTACTGTCACAAACACTCCCTCAGGTTCTGTCACTATCTACAGCTCTCCAGTTATGAAGAGTTGTACACACACACACACACACACACACACACACACACACACACACACACACACACACGGGCACACAAACACAGACCTACCTCCCTTTGCTCCACCCAGTAAGCTGACAAGATAACCAATGAGTGAGTGAATGTGTGAAGATGGATGAAAATTTGATTGATACTCCAGTTCACACGGGTACAGGAAACAGATTGGCACAAGAAAATTACACATGAAATAAGAGAAAAACAGAAAGTCCCAGAGACTGAAATATGATATGTGTGACATGTCTTTGTCTGTCCTACATCCTCATGTCCCCCAGGTTGGACTTGTGTGAACTAGTTGCCCAGACACTGTGACGTAATTTCCATGATGATACACTGCATCAACAAAGTGCAGTCTGTTCGCGGACATATTTCCTCTAAGATCCTCACAGTCCTGATTGTCTTTCAACTGGAACAACAACATCCAGACATGACTTACTTGGTAGTTTACTGTAGCTATTGGAGAAAAGTGTGAGGAGAAAGCTTGAATTAACATAGAATGTGAATATGGATAAAACAGCCCTTAGTACCAGTAATATTTTACTTATAAGTGAAGTATTACTTATTAGTAAAGTCGGTACAGCATGAGACTCTTAATGTCAGGGTCGTGGGTTTGAGCCCCACGTTGAGCGTCAAAACTTTACTGCATTTCGTTACCCTGTCCTTGTACATGTGTAATGACAATAAAGTTGAATCTAATCTAATCTAATGATGTTACTGTGGATGTAAACCAGCTGATGCGTGCCTCTTAGGTTGCATGGTAAATGTCATCCACGATTCTCTGTCAAGATGTGTAACTTGATCAGTCACTTAAAAAGTATTAGCAGAAGTCTCAAAAATATAACCAGTCACAGTGCAGAAAAATGGCCTCTCTGAGTGTTAGTACTGTGTTTTAAATTAGAGGTTTCTTATTACTGATGTATCAGTGTATTAGTGGTATATTGCAGAACTGGTTTTAACGATCCTTTATATGGCTGGATAGTTGAATTTATAACAATACATCATGCTTTGTAGGTTAATTCCTTCCTTTTCAAATTTGGATGTAATCACAGTACTTGAGTAGTTATATCCCAGTGTTGTTAATGATGGGTGGAACATTGCCATGGTATTGTGACTGTTCTCCTTGACTGCATCCATTACAAAAGTATTACAGTTTTTTGACCAGCGGAACAAACGTGATGACCTCATTCGGGCTCCACCAGTTATCACATATTTGTTTAAAAACTCAAATTTCCATTTCCAGCTTTTCTATTAGCTGACAGATTTTGCTCCTTGGCAGTCAACAAAATATGATCCATCTTTGTAATTTATGACTGAACTAAACAAATGAATCAGGTCCAAAGTTCCCCTCAGCTCCCCTCAGCAACTCTCAGCTTGTGGTTTTGGTTGTACAGCCCTCAGCTTTACTCTTTGATTGTCAGAGCTTTCATCAGCCTCATTTCCAGCAGGTGTTTTCAGTGAAAAAGCTCTTACAGCTCCACTTTACACTAACTGCTCAGCACCAAAGGGCAAATTATAGCAGCTACCCGGTGATCAAGCCAGAGAATTTAGAGGCTAATGAGCTGGATATTTCTCTCCAGAGTTTGTAGAGACCAAAACAGAGCTGAAAGAAGAGTTAATACTGGACACAAACAGAACACAAAATCTATGTTAATTTTGCTATGAGTCTGCTGCATGTGTAAATTGATCACAAGTGTGCTTTATCAACTTTAAAAGGTGATGATATGGCAATGTTGTGTTTAGAGCTTGTTGCACTGCCCCCAAGTGGCTAAATAAATGAATGCAAGTTGCACATACTTCAGTGGTCAAAACAGCTTTTAAAAGTGTTTTGAATAAAAGATGTTGGCAAGGTCAAGAACAAAAGTACCAAGAGATGCACAAGTTCTGTCATTTTAATCTCTGTGCCTTTATAACAGTGGTAGCTCTGTGGTATGTTTGGCCTAATGTCAGTTTAGCACAAAGAAGCAGAGGGAAACAATTAGCTTCTGTCAAATGTGCCAAAAAACAGCTTTCATCTATCACAAACCTGTCTTAGATTCATATGTTTTAGACTGCAAGCTTCACCAATCCAAAGCCACCAAGATTTTGTTCAGCATTACAAATGTCGCTGTCAGGACCTCTAAGATGCTGCGTACATCATCCCTGTTCCCGTTCTTTGCTCTGAACTGGGTTATACATGACACAGAGGTGCCTCTAAATGAAATGCACATACAAAAAAATTTCAGCTATTTTTCTCTTGGTAAGACAGTAGAAGTCAATTAGAACATTTCCCAAAATGTCAACTTTGTTTCTTGAACTATGCCTGATAGGGCAAACTCTACCTTATAAAAAATATTCCTGCTTCAAACAACTCTAAGTTGACCGCAGCTTTTTTTCTCATGCTCCTTTTCTCTTTCATCTTTTGCTTATTTTGCTCCATCTTGCTCCACCCCTCATTTTCACTTTAACATAATTAGAATAATTAATAAGGATAAAAATAATACTTTCCCTCCCCTTTCCAGGCACTTCCACAGTATTCTTGCTCTCTGTGCAACTGCTCTCTTTTATCTTCCTTTTTGCTCTTTGTACCTAAAGCTCTGGGAGGAGCTGAAACAAAGTTCAACCAGTGGTCCAGTTACTGTACATGTACAGGTCAAAAGGTTTTTAAGGCAGGGCACCAGGCTTTTCTCAGAAATGTTGTAAGGAAGTGAAAACTTTTTTCTGCTTTGTTAAATCATAACCTAATTTTTAAGGTATTTTATGTGTAACACTGGGAAATAAGTTTAATAAGAGAAAGTAATTTAACCATTTGAGACCAGAGTGCACCTTCATATTGTGTAATTTGAGTTAAATACTCATCTAATTAATTAAGTCATTTTAGACCTATGCTGCCAAGAATTTTTGTTAATTTTTATGGGGTATTTGTGATGGGCAGAGAAGGACCAAACAAACAAATAAATATCACTGAATTAAATATGCATTAAATATATCTATAATTTAAGCATGTATCCCAATACATATTTAAATTAAATGTCAAATTCTGACCTCAGAACAGTTAAGACTATGATCCATCCCGGCTTCCTGGCAAGCTTTGGCTAAGTCCTATATATCCTGGATACAGGTCATGGTGACAGAAATGAACAGCAAAGTACATCTAGTAGGGAAATACGTCACGTGGTCATGAATTCATGTGTTTGAACATGTCTGCAAAGGTAAAAAATAAAAATAAAATAAAATAAAATAAAGTGAGAGAATATATAAAGTAAGTGAATATATACTGCAGATTATATGCTGAAGAAGAGAGCTTTTAACAGGAAGGTTTCTTCCTGTTAAAAGGGAGTTTTTCCTTTTCACTGTCGCCTTAAGTGCTTGCTCTGGGGTCAGGCTCTGGATCTCTGTGAAGCGCTTTGAGACAATTTGATTGTGGAAGGCGCTATATAGATAAAATTGAATTGAATTGAAGAACACAGTCACTTTCTATATTACTACATAAATGCAGTGAGAATCATTAACCTCCAGTCCTTCACATCTAACTTGAGAAGGAGGAAGAAGGCATCAAGTTAAGCAGCCCCACCTTTGTTTAAACCTGCCTGTAAGGTGAATACCTTTTTACCTCTCTGCACAGGTTTATGATGATAATCTCTGCTTTTTATGATGGAAACCTTGCAAATCTGTTTCTGGTTTCTACAACTGATAATGACATGAAGAGGTCGTTAACATGCACACACACACAAGCTTGGTCTTTATTAAATGTTCAGGTCGCCACCCTTTGTATACAAAGTACTGGTACTATATATATAGCTGTAGTGGGGTTGTGGGGCTGCATGTTTCTTCTTTGAGTCACTGAAGTCATCACAGCTGAGAAACATCAAGGTATGATTATATTTCAGAGTTCAATTTTCTTAATTGACAAGTACTCATATTACTTGTAACATTTAAAAATACTTCTTCTAAAAAATGTTTTAAAGATATTTCATATTTTCCAGACTCTAAGAAATTGATTTTTAATAGAAATCTATTTAATATATATATAATGTATAGTTTTTTTCCTTTGAACTATTTTCTGTACAGGTTTGTACACACCTGGCTAGTAACACCTTATTTTAATGCTTGTTGTGATTTTATTTGATGAAATTTATCACTGCTGTAAATACTGGTTTATAAGACTTGGAATCGATTGTTCAGTTGGCTTTTACTTCACTGGTTACATAATCAGTTTTATTGAGAAATCTATGCAAATAACAAGTAAAGGACACAGTAAAAAGCATAATAATACATTGGGATGGGAGAGACACATTCCCCAATTGTGTGCTAAATGTGTGTCTTTACCTTGGACCCAGTGTCAGGTTTGAACTGTATACAACAATCTGACTGGGCTTAAAATAGAAAACCTAATTTGCTTTGACCACTTTGAACACCAGGATATGTAAAATAATACAACAGACAGAGCTCCTAAATATCAGCATTTGCTGTGAGTAATGATTTGGTTTTCTCTCACCCTCTCCTTTACATATTTTGAATTATGGCTGATCACTAAACATTTTCATATATGAATCTGCCCTGGAGGATTCTCCTTTGTCCTGTCCCCTAAAACAGACTTCTCCAGGATTTAAACTGTCTGATTCTTGTCCATCTCTCGTATGTATCTTCCAGAAATATTTGACAATATAAGCATAGACAATCAGAACATGGGTCACTTGAATCAAGTTATCTAATAGTCCTTCCAGAGCACTTGGCAGATAACCGAAAACTGATAACTGATAATAAATCATTGGTTTTCTCCCCACAGATTAATTATGACTTCACTGCTGGGAATAGCCCTGCTGGGCTTGGCCCTGATGGCAGGGCCCACTGTGGCCTTTGTCTCCATCGGAGGTGGGGCATCCACTCATGTCAGCATTACAGGAGCAGCTCTATTGCAAAAAGTGACAGAGACATGTCGGGCGGTGGCTGAGGCCGCTGGTCATGAGTTCAAACCCACGGTAGGAGGGAAGATTATGAACGTGCAAGATAAATGTGCACAAACCCAGTCACACAACATGTAAAAACACACACATGCCTTTCACCCACATTTTAAAATATGTGTGTGTTTTATTCCAGCCTGGGTGTCAGCCTGGACACACAAACCACAAAAAGCAAAAGAGCAATAAACATATACACTGGATAAATGATCACTCTGTGGTGTTATCCATGCAGTATTTTAATGAAAAAGTTCAGTGTTAAGTGAAATTTGATTTCCTTTCATGCCAACAATCAGGAGCGGCTAGATAGAGCCAGGATAGATGTTCCTCTCTGTTTCTCTGTCTTTATGACAGCTGCTGGTCACTTTTCTATAACAGCAGTGACAAGCTCCATAGGCTCATTTTTAACCACGTTATCAGACCCATGGTACATGGCTTCATTCTTAATGCAAACAGTTATTTCTGTCTGCAGGGTTCCTCTCCTGAGGAGCTGGTTCAGGCCTGTCTAGGGCCCAGAGCACCAGGAGAGGTGTCAGGTGCCAAGTTTCACTCTGCACTTCAAGAAATCTACACCCAGAATGGATTGGTAGACCGTGACTTTGTCAACAGGTGGGAGAAAGATCAAAACAAAAACAGTCATTAAAAAGAAATGAAATAATGAGACAGTGTGTACTGCAATGCTTTACTTTAATGTTTTTTGTTTTTTGCCCGTACACATGCCAAGTTATTACTTGTGAAAAATTCTTTCAGTGCTCCGCACCACTTCAACTCTGAGGCCTTCCTGGGGGGACGTGGCCTAATCACAGAGGGCATGGCGGCCATTAAGGCCAACATTCGCAAGGAGAATTTCCAGGCTGCCAGAGAAACACTGGGCAGAGTCCTTCATACACTACAGGTGCAGTAATACAGAGACTGGGCATAAGGAAGTTAAAAGGAAAAATGAGATGGGAACTGGAATAACAAACTGGCACAGACTGGAAGACAGAATGATAAAGGTTAAAGGAAGTAGAATTAGTGAAAATATAAACTAAAGGGAAAAGGATTTATAAACTTCACCGTTTGTATAAATAGTGAGTGTGAAATCTGTTGATGTGTATATGTATGAAAGTGTGTTTCCATATTTTCAGGACTTTTACAGCCACAGTAACTGGGTGGAGCTGGGTTACACAGAGTCATACATCAACCTCATACGCCCTGATCTGCCACTGGAAAATCTGGCAGGTATGTGTATGATTATCACATATCATTATGTATTTCTGTGGCATGTGTCACAAAATAATAGATAACTAGACAGTCATAAAAGTCCATCTGAGAGAATATCTATAGACCAAAGAGCAGCGTGGCCATGGAGAGCAGTTGATTCTGACTGATTCAAGAAGGACAGACACCTGGCTTTTGTAGTTATTTTCGTAGTAAAAATTATTCCAAGGTTGACAGACGAAAAAACAGTACACATATTTTACTGTTGGCAAGAGACTGTGGTCTAAGTGGAATAATCTGCTGCAATTTGTGTGGTTAGGAAAAATTAAACACTCAACCACACAGGTTTTTGTGGATTATCCTAAGATACACAGACAAACAGCAGCTGTTCAGTTGTGCAATGAAGTAATGCCCACTTACCTTGGTCTGGACTTAAATGTATTGATAATCCTGTATCTTGTTTGTTGTGTAGATGTCAACACTGCCACCTGCAGTGACTGTGCCAGTGGAACATGCTCCAATCCCATCCTCCCCAACATCCTGAAAGAGAAGAAACTGACATCAGGCTACATGGGAATCTTATCTTCTCACAAGCCTCAAGGTATCAAACATATCTCCAAACCATATTCAGATACACTGACGTCTTTTCATTCACAGTCATAAAGAACACCAGGCTAAGAGAGGCCTATAGTCACTGACAAAATTTACCACTACAGCATCTGCAGCTGTAAAGAAAAGAGTCCAACACAGAGTTAAATAAATCGCAATAGGGGCTGATCATAACACTAACTCTTGTTGTACACGTATAATACACGTAATAATGTCAGTTATTCCTTGGTGGTTAACCACTAACTAACATACACACTTTTGTTACTCAGACATTCAAGTTGCCCAAATATTTATTGAGTTGAAATAAAGCATTAAAGTCCACACTCATTATTTAAAATCACGTACACTTGAGCACATGACAGGTACAAGTCAACCATATAATTCATTTTGAACCATGACCCAGTTCAACCTGCCCCGTCTGGTCTGTGCCAGGTAAATGTAGCCATGGAGGTGAAGGTGACATGACCAGCACAACAGTTCCTCGCGGTGGCATCAGCAAAGATGAGCGTCGCTCTGACAACGTGGCCCTCCACGATGCTGCTGTGAAAGCAGCCACAGCTGCAAGCCTCCAGCTACTGGAGGACATCCGTTCAGCTGCCGGGGACAATGACTTTCTGAGGTGTGATGGTCTGATTTGAAAAATATCGGCTTGTTGTGCATTCATGAAAGAAAGCATCGTCAATTGCTTATTATAGGATAAAAATGTAACATTCTGTCTTTATTTCTCACAGAATGATGGGGATTGCCCGCTCATCTGTCGTGTGCTTCGTCATTGACACCACTGGCAGCATGTCTGATGACATCGATGAAGCCAGGGCAGTTGTTTATGAAATCATTGACAGCAAAAAAGGAACACAGGATGAGCCCTCCGAATACATCCTGGTGCCCTTCAATGACCCCAGTACGAACTTTTCTATCATGTTTAGGAAACCATTGGTAACGTTAGACACCTGACAGTGTGATAATGCCACAGTGTGTTATATATGTAATTTTTGACTGTATATTTCTATTTCTACTGGTTAGATTTTTTTTTTTTTTGTCATCACATTGCTTCATACATCTTCACAGTGCTGACAACATTTTCTTTTACGACATGCATTGGTGAAGTTAATATGTTTGTCACCCAGTGATACATCCAAATAAGAATCAATATATTAATAACTTTGTATCAAGTCCCCCCTCATCTTATAGGTGAAGTACTCCATGTGATATCTTAGTTGAACTGTGAGGGAATTTTTTTTAAGCCAGTTTCTTTAATATATGAACTGTAGATAAAATAGACAGAGCAAATTGTGGTGCATACTGTGAATCTGCACACAGACACCATGGTTCTGTGAGATTTAAAATGAGAAAAGGTTTTCTGTGTTTTTTATGTAGGTTTTGGGCCTATGATCAGGACAACAGACCCTGATAAGATGAAAAAAGAAATTTCTAAACTCACAGCAACAGGAGGGGGTGATACCCCTGAGATGTGTCTGTCAGGACTCCAGGTATTAAAGCTATGATACTGTCATATTGTAACTAGAATAGTCTTTGTCTGGGGAAACATTTTTCCAGATATTTAAATGGATCCTTGAAAGACTGAGGTGATTCAGAATGAACTGATCAGACCCATTTTTTTGCTTCTCCAGCTGGCTCTCACTGGTGCCCCAGGCTCCTCCTACATCTATGTTTTCACTGATGCTCCACCCAAAGACATCGCCCTCAAGGACACGATTGTTGCACTCATCAGGAGCACCAAGTCAACAGTAAATACTGACTGACAGCAGTGATAACCAGTGTTCACTCAGTCTATATGCGTAAATCTAACTTGGATGGCTAGGGTTGTAATCTCCACATTAACTAATCTCCATAGGTGTCATTCTTCATGACTGGGGCCAGCAGGAGGCGCCGTCGTTCCCTCAGAGCTCCTGCCTTTGATGACTACAAGGACCTGGCTCTGGCCTCTGGAGGCCAGGCCATCCAGGTGTCCAAGAGACAGCTGCCTGAGGCCACAGACATCATCCTGGACACCTCTACTTCAGCTCTGGTAGGTTCATCCTTTTCAGTCTAAAACATCTAGCAGACCTTTCGTGGTCGAACCAGCCCAAAATTGAAATCATCAATTTTTCTCCTCTTCCTGTCCCTTCTGCCTTAGGTGACAGTTCTTCAGCAAGAGAGGAGTCCTGGGAAGCAGGAGACCTTCCCCTTTACGTTGGATGAATCTCTTCAAAATATCACCATCTACATCACAGGGACATCCATCACTTTCAAACTGACCAACCCTGCAGGTAGCTCGCCAGTCTCAATGTAGTGTTTGCACCAGTTTAAGTCATGTGTTTGAGACTTGTTGGATGTCCGCCTTTCTGGCTAAGAACATTATTGTGATAAATCTTTCTGACTAATAATGCATGCTAAACATTTCCAGGTGTGAGCCAGAGCAACACTGAGGCCAGTGGTAAACTGGGGACCATTCAGACAGTGGGCAACCTGAGGAGAATTCGTCTCAATGCTGACAAGCAGACAGGAACCTGGCAGATCAACATAATCTCCAACCAACCATACACACTCAAAGTCACAGGTCAGATACTGCATATTTGTTAATTACACACACACACATACACACTCTTTCTGTACAAAAGTGCTATTGAAATAGTTTCCTCTTGTAGATTAAAGTGTTTCTTATCACTAGCATGTTTATTCCCACTGCTTTCGGTCCATGCAAAGTTTGTAGACTGATGCTGCTTCTAGAGTCAGAATTTCACAGTTGATAGGGTCACTGAGTTCTTGGTGTGTATCTGTATTTACTTTATGTGTGCGTTTGTGTTTCCAGGCCAAAGTACTATTACATTTATCTATGACTTTGTGGAAAGATTCAAAGGACCTCACCCAGGTTATGCAGTACTCAGTGGGCGTCCACAAGCAGGTAACATGCAATAAATCAATTTTACTGTTTCACAACAGCATCAGTACATTCTGTAGATTTTTTCTAATCATAGAGAATGTTTTGGTGTTTTAGCAACATTTCATACCCATAATATCAAACATCCAAATTACGGAGTTATCATTTGATGGCTCAGTTGTTAGTCACAATGTAGCTAATTGTTGTACATGTGTTATCTGAGGCAAGTGGCAATCACTTTAATCGTTGCTAATGTTTCTCTGCACTGGATGTGTAAAATGTGTAAGTGTTTGCTAACTAGTTTGCTGTCACCGGTTTTGTAAAGTGATAATCAATCAAGTGATTACAGCTTGCTGATAAGTGATCAAAAAATCAGTTCATACAAGTTCAAGTGAACTCTCCCTACCTTGGTTCTCTGTTTCTCTCCTCTGGAAACCCAGGCCAGCCAGCCACCTTGATGCTCTCAGTAATGGGAAGGAAAGGTCCGTCCTCAATGATTGTTGGGAACATTGGCCTGGTGACTGTGTCTGGTCCTGAGGCTATGAGCAATAGCACAATGGCTGACATGGGCAACGGAGACATCCTGGTGACTGTTGATGTGGTCCCTGAAGGAGAGTTTGTGGTTCTTCTGAAAGGAACGGACAAAGTGTCAGACACTGTATTTCAGAGGCAGTCTACCACCCAAATGTCCGTCTCCAAAGTGAACATCCGGGTCTGTGTCTTTACATCCTCCTCAGAACCTGTATACCCATTGATGCAGCTTTTGTTTTATAGATAACAGAAACCATGGGGGATGCAAAGGAGTACTGTATCCAAATGATTCTGATACAAATCCAGTTTATAACACTTGAGAACATTAACACTTTTTAGGGGTGTGAGAATGACATCACTCTTCTTTACCTCCTTCTTTCCCTTGTTCTTTTCTTCCATTTTCTGTCTAGGCTGCGGTGGACAGCAGTGTGGAGCCAGGTACAACTTTCATGCTCCCCTTCAGTGTAATGACCCAGGGTTCTGGTGGTCTGTACTCCATCAGCGCCAGAAATGACAGAAACTTCAACATGGACTACCCAAGCAGGTGAGGGAAAGCAGCTAAAAAAATTCCTTTGCTTTGCTTATCATCATTGGCAGGAATATCTCTAGATGCTAGACAGGAATAGTTCAGCATTTTGGGAAATATACTACTTTGCTTTCTTGCAGAGGGAGGAAATAGATACCACTCTCATGCCAAGACCAGTTACTGGTCCTGGCCAAGAAATAGTCTTGCACAAAACCCTCCATAAAACTGTGAATTGTTCTTTTTACACTTCCATTTTTGTGCAGATTAAACAAACATCTAAAGCTGTACAAATGCCATAAATATCTGGAAATGGTGTTGAACTATCTCATTATAACTCAAGTATCCATCCTGGCTGCCTGTTGCTTGGGGCAAAGTTAAATTTGGGTGGAGTAACACTACCCAACCCCACCCACCAATTGGAGTAAATGTTAGGGTGAGTCCCGTATGACTACTCCACCCAAAACCTCAAGCTTCCCACAACAAAAACAACCACTCACCCCCTACATCTTCAAATTTCAATCAAATGCACACAATTACAGCTCCTGTAATCAAGGTTGGTATTTTTCCTGCTTTTCTTGACAGCCTCACCTTGACAGCCGGAGAATATACTAATGCTACGCTGACCATTACTCCACCTGCCAGCACAACGTCAGGCACTGACATCACTCTGACTATAGAAGCCAAGTCATCCAGTGGTGTCGACTCCAATTATGTCGTTCTGAGATTGTCCGTTGTTACCAAGGTAACCAGACACATCCTGGATTACACCCAGCTAGAAAGACTGAAATAAAGAAATAAAAAGCTTTTGAACATGGCCATAGAACAGATGCGCTTCTTCACAAGTTATACAAGTGTCATATGGATCTAACTTTCCCTTTGCTGTGATTCATGCTTAAATTTCCATTTTTTTCTTTTCCCTGTCCAGATCACTGATTTTGTTCAGCCTTTGTGTGAAGTGGTTAGTGTGCTGGCTGATGATTGCCCTCAAGATGTGTCTCAGTGTGGGCCTTTCCAGTGGGAGCTCTCGGCCAACCTTACTGACGGAAACGGCACCGGCATAGAGAGAATCTCCCTGAGACAGGGCGAAGGAAACCTCACATACACCTCCCTGAGTGCTCCCATCATCCAGGCGAACTACAATGCCTCCTGCTGCTCGCAGATTGTTGAGTTCATAGCTGTAGATAAAGTCGGCAATGTGGGAAAGTGCTACCACTCAATTGTTCGTTCGGGGGGCCCTCCTGCTTTAAGTCTGTCACTGCCACTGTGGTTGTGCCTGCTGGTGTCTGCTTTTGTAATGAGGCCTTGAAGGGCTTAGGTTAGGCTGCTCAGCGTCTTTCATCTGCACTCTGCACTGGGTATTGGATAGACTGTTTATGCTTCTAAATTATTTAAAACAACATGCCTTTGCTATCAAGTGAAATTTTCTATTGGTGATAGTCATTTTGTGCTCAGATATCCTGCTTAAATAAAATGTGAGCACTGATTAAGCAGTGCTGTACTGCATGACTACATTTTTTTTCTAGTGTCTGTAACACATTTCAGATTTGGGAACAAAGATCTTGCTTGGAACAAATCTTTGGCTGCCTACATGTGTGGTCTGTGGCAGCAGAAAACCATTTGTACCCATTTGTATTAAAATGCACAATAACATGCCTGCAATTTTTCTTGTAAGGTACTACAATAGGTGTGATCAATTCAGGGGAGTAAGGAAAAAAAATCAGTGCATAGCGTGAGTATGAAGGAAGATTATTCTCCCTTTTTAATCACATTTAAATACATTTACCATGAAAAAAACATGCATGCATGTTAAATAATCTTCTATGGACATATTTTGCATTTTTGCAATAAAAATGTCATTTATTGCCTAAAGAGGGGCATTTTTTGCATAGCAGGTTGTACAGTTGCCATGCCGTGGATGATTTTGTTTACATTTTGCCAACAAACCCACTAAAACTCTATGGAACTGACTGATGAATTTTCTTAGGGCAGTTAGGGTCATGCCTTCAGAGGATAGAGTACCTGAGAGCAGCAGGTATAGCAGAGTAGATGCAGCAATCACATTTGAAGAGACAATAATACTGCTATAAAATGAGAATTACTATTTGGACTAAAAAGAAAGAATGATATACAATAACAATCAGTCATCATGTGTAGTGGATGGGCCTCAGCAGCAGCAGTTTTCACCGAGACAAAGTCTTAGAACTTATTTCAACTGAAAACAAAAGACACAAAGATCTATGACCACAACATCAGAGTCTTTTCTAATGTCACTGTCATTCAACAACATTCACCTCACCGCCTCTGTACTGGAATGATGGCAGAACACAACGCCCCTGCAGAAGAAAATGTCAAAGTTGACCAACATTTCCTCAAATCATAAAAAAGAAAAAGAAAAAAAATGTAATGTTTTCTGAGATAACACTGCACAGAAGGTGGTTAGTTGGACATTTCTATATTTATTTAGTTTTCTCAAATGACAGGACCAAGAAAATAAACATCTATTTTATCCAGATCAAAGCAACATAAATTAAGAATATGTACAATTTCTTAAATGCCATTTAAAATTACAAAAGGACGATGGGTCAGAGTTGACTAACAAAAGTAGTTAGCACTTTGAGAAAATGAGAAATGAGCTATAAACATGTCTTTCAGACAAAAAGGGATTTAAGTAAACTGTTTTTTGTGCAATTTGAAAAATCTATAAAATAAAAAAGTTTAATTCCAACTTTAGTCAGACATTAAATGTGCTCCTTTCATGAAGCTGAGCTCTAGTGCAACTTATGGGACAGTGACCCATCATCTTAAGGTATTTTTAGACTGAAAACAAAGCCAGAATTTAAGGCAAATGCAGACAAAATAATGTAAACATAACCAGATGTGAATTTATTCAAGGTGGCATATACTGCGACCAATGTCTGTCTGCTCCTACAGAAAATATATCAGCTTGAGTGATATGAACTTCATGCCTCCACTTTCTGATAACGATACAGTCTGGAGCTCCAGGTAAGTTGCAAATAAGAGTCTGTTTTGAGGCACTCACAGACACAGCAGGACACAAAATGACTGTAAAGTCAGGGATTAAACACAGACTGCAGAACATTCTAGAGGTCAAATTCTTCCAAAAAATAAAAAATAAAAAATTTTCATGTCCAGTGTCAATGCACTTTCATAGTCCTTGTTTGAGCTGGTAAATTATTGCACAAAATAAATCTAATTTGTAAACACAATTCCAACTGTTGACATTTTTACAGTTAAATTCCATATTTTTTCCAAACATTTACTGTATGTTCCCAAATTCACACTGTAACAGCTGTGAACGTTTAAATATATTCTATCATTATCAGATTAATCTGTCCATTATTTTGTCGATTAGTACTTAAGTCTGGAAAATGTCAGAAAATAGGGAAAACTACCCATTCAAGTTTCTCAGAGTCCAAGGTCACAGTTTCAAATGTCCCAAAAATATTCAATTTTTTTCAATTATTTTCTGCTTAATAATTACTTGAACAAATTTTCAGCTATCAATATTGTTGCAGATTATTTTTCTGTTGATCTACTAATTGACTAATAATGTCAATTTTTTAAATTGATATGATGAGAGCGATGAGAGATTTTAACATATCTGCTGAAAATATTGTGATGAACCAAGAAGAAAATTCCCCACAGTAAAAAAAGTGTGATGACTCTAACATGGAGATGTTGGCACTATATCACATTGGAAACTGATGTTTCATGAACATTATAAATGTTACTCCAGGTTAGTGTCAGACTAATCATTATCCTGTAATACTATCCCAAACAGTCTCTCTAGTAGAGATACACAGTATTTTAAAACTGGGTTTGTGCAATCTTAAAATAAATAAACAAAAAAAAAAAATTATCCACATAAATTCGCAACCGACAATCGGTTTAAGAAACTATTTTTCTGAGAGATGTCAGACTTTTCCACAGTACCCTTAAGAACCTGGTTTTAAAAGATTACTTTGACATTTCGGGAAGTATAGTTTTCTAATGAAAAGTGACCATGCTCATGTTTGAATGTTAAATATGGAGATGGGAGATGATTCATTTAGGTTGGCATGAAGACTGGTTACTGGAATGGGGGGTGGGGGTAAAGTGAGTCTCTCCAAAGCTCAAGAAGATGCCTATAAACACATAACCAGGGGAGAAGTAACCCTGTCATATTGTGTTTTATACAGTTTGAACAAACAAAATTCAGGTTAACTCATAAGCTACTCTAAGCCTTTATGTTACACTAATAATCACCTGACTCCTGCTCCATACTTGACACAAATAAGAGTTAGATCTTTTTATCTAACTCTTGGAAAGAAAGCATGTAAGTACTTCCCAAAATGCTGAACTATTCTTTTAAGCATTAACAAAAATACATCGTACTCCAATATACAACAGCAAGGGGACTGCACCTCTCCATCTGCATTTGTTTTACAAATACACTGCATCACAAAAAAAAAATCCTTCCACTCCAAGTATTCCCACATGACAAGACGCAATATTTCTCATTACAAAAATAATCTGCTATGTCCTTCTCTCACTGGATTTTATGTACATTTTTTACATGCTTTTTCAGGTGGCCTGACTGGGTGAAGTGCTTGGGGCAGTGGGGGCAGGAATGTGGTTTCTCCCCTGTGTGAATATACTTGTGCCTTTTCAGGTTATTGAAGTCTAAAAATCCTTTTCCGCAGTATGGACACCAGTGTCTCTTCTCCCCGTTATGCCACCTCAAATGTACATTTAGTTCTACTCTCCTTGTGAACTTTTTTTCACAGAGGTTGCAGTGGAATGGTTTCTCTCCAGTGTGGATCCGTATGTGTGCTTCCACATCCCGCTTAGTGAAGAATCCTTTGTTGCAGATCTGGCAGACAAAAGGTTTAAGTCTGCTGTGCACCATCTGAAGGTGTTTGGTGAGGCCAAAACGGTAGACAAAGCCCTTCCCACACTGCTGGCAGACATGTATCCTACCATTGCGGTGCACCAGGCCATGCCGTTTCAGACCCTTGGAGTCTGGGAAGCTCTTCCCACAAAGCGTGCACGAAAAAGGTCGGCGTCCTGTGTGGAGACTGACGTGGCTCTCCAGGGCAGCACCGCTGCTGAGGACGCGACCGCACTCCCCACACTGATTCTTTAGCAGACGCCCGCCAATGACTGACAAAGGCTGTAATGGTGATACAATAGGTGGTGCTTTGACAGGTATGGGGTTGAGAGAAACACTAGGGGGGTAACTTACTGTATGATCCTGGGATCTTGAGGATCTTGTCTCTTTCTTCACCAGAAACAGCGACGATGCTTTACGGGTGGGCATGTGAGGAGGAATCCACACAGCTTTAGCCGTATATTTTCTCTCAGCATCACAGCTGGTCTGGTTCTCTGCTAAATGACTTGATTCAGCTCTATTCTGCAGCTTGGATTGAGTGGAATTTTTCATTTTAGCTATTGTTGTGGTTTTTGCTGCTTTAGCTAACTTCTTAGCATTCAAAACTCTTAAATTCGTTTTAGGACTGGTCACATCATGAATTAATCTGGGTTTCTTAGCAGGAGTGGATTGCCCGGTCTCTCTAGGGCGGACACCATTTTTAGCAAATTTAGGCCACCTAACACTTGGGGAACCAGTTTCACACTGTGTTTTAGCAACAGCACTACCTTTGGTTCTTCTAGGACTGAAAGAACTGGATTCCCTTTGAATCTGTTTAGTGCTCAAAAAAGTGGATTGAGTCTGTTTAAAGTTTGCACCATCTCTAGTCAAATTAGTCATCTTGGTGCTCACAGGGGTAGATTTTTTATTTTTCGGGCTAGCGCCATTTTTAGTCTTTTTAGGGCTAGCACCATCCTTAGTTGAACAAGACCTATGGATACTAAATGATGATGTGAATTTAACATTTACACCACTTCTACCTGAACTAGACCTCCTAGGACTCACTGGAGTGGATTCACTAGTAGCCTTTGACCTTCTACTTGCTTCACTAGCACTCCTCTTGGGTCTACCAGTACCTTTACATAGTCCAATTCTCTTGGGACTATTGGGAATGGGGCCATTAGTAGTCTTATTTGAAGATGTTACATCTTCAGCTACATCTGACTTTTTAAAGCCAATGAGAACAGGTTCACTGGCTGTGTTTCTGTCATTTGGACTGTGATTGTCTAATCTAAGTTTCTTAGTGCTTACAGAGGTGGTCTCTGTTTCTGCGCATGGTTCTGGATTTGGTTCAGTTCTTCTAGTCTGCAAGTGAGCTTTGAGGTGACCTTGGAGTCTGGCCAAGAGGGAGTTTTCCTGTAATCCTTTCTTGCCACTGTTGCTGGTTTCTGCACTACAAGCGCTGGTATCTGCAGAGTCATTGGAAGATGCCTACCAAAAGAACAAGAAAAAAAATAATAATTTAGCAAAAAAATACATTACATAGTAACCAAAATACTTTTTGCAGGAGTTCCAGTTAAATATGAAGAATAATACAGTCATGCACATAATGACCATCAATGCTATTTACAAAATAAATGCTGCCAATATGTTCTACACATTTTAATTTTCCACATCCCTAACTCACCCCCTCAGTTTCAATACTAGGAAAGTGCGTTGGACTGTTTGAAGAAAAAAATAATTTACAAAATGGTGGTTAACACTTAGACGCTGGGGTATACATTACTACAACAAAGATTATAAGAGAATATAAAACCTATATTTCACCTTTTCTTTTTCCTGCAGTATAGCTGAAACAATCAGCAAATTAACTGATGATCTCTTCATCCATCAAGAGAAGAATAAACCATAACTGTTTTGATATGTTATTCAATGTTTCAGTCATTTATCAAGCAAAAATAGTAAAAGAATACCATGGCTTCATTGTAAACTGAATACCTTTGTGTTTTGAACTTTTGTTCAGACAATAATTTGAAGATGTCACCTTGGGCCGTGGGAAGTCATAATTTGCATTTTTTCACTATTTTTAAATCGAGTAATTAAAAAGATAATCGTCTGATCACATTACCTCTTCTGAGGCTTCAACTATAGGCGACACTGCCAACTGCGCCAGGAACTGGATTTTAGACATCTGTAAATGAGGGTCAGATGTGTCCTTGGACGTGATGGACGTTAGCTCTATGACAGCTGGTGATTGTTTCTCTTCTGTAGTTGGGTCATCAGGTAGTGCACAAGCTTGAACTGCATTTCTGATTATTTCCTCCTCCAAACTTGAAGCAGGTTCACCAGCTGAAGGTTCAGCTGTGCTGATGGCTACTGCTGATTTCTCCAAGACTGGTGCTGACACCTTGGGTGGTGTGAATGACTGCACATAATTGGCGTTTTTTCTGGATGACAACAATGCCGTCTCTTGAATACTATTTTGCTTTTCTGACATCTGAGGGTTATTTACAGAAACAGAAGTTTCTTTTAAACTGGGACAAGTGTCAGTGGATGCCACTGGCATTTCTGATGGCTGTGTTGATATGACCACAGATGATAGTTTCTCATGTGTGGTACCCTCTTTCACAACAGACTGAGTCTCAGAGCATCCATTTGAAAGAACTCTTGAGACCAACACTGATTCTTTGGTTGATACTGAAAAAGGCAGCCTGGTTAATCTGACCATGGCAGAGAGTTTTTGATCTACTGCAGACAGAGAGGATGGCAATGGCCCAGTTGGAACTGACCTTTTTAAACTGGAAGATGTTTCTGCAGGTGCATTTGTTGTTTCACAAACAGTGGCAGATTCCAAGTAGTTAGTTGCATTATCCCTCTTTTTACATGTTATCTTAACCACATCTGAAGTGGTTTGTGCACCCACAGAAACCGCTTTAACATCAGCAGCTGGTTTGGCTGACTCCTGCTTTGTTGTGAGATCAATTTTCTGTGGCTGATGTGTCCTCGATGCCACGGCTGACACCTGTCTTGGGATAATAATTGTTATTTTTGGGGGTGGCAGAATCCCTGACTGCTGGTCTGTGGAGGTGGTTGACAACTGTCTAGGGACAATAGGAAATGATTTCCTGGAAGCAACATATATTGTTTTCTGAGGGACGGAGGATAATGGAGGCATTCCAAGAGGTAAGCCTGCAGCTGTAGAAGCTGGAAGTAAACTATTATTCTGCGCAGCAAAAACTGTTGACACAAAAGTAGTAAGCTGGGTTCGGGACAGTGCCGCAATTTTATGAGTCATTAATGAGGGTACTGATTTTCGTACTACACTGATTTTATGAGGTACGGCATTAGTCAGTTTACTCGGTGCTACTGATGTTATTAGAGGTTGGGGAAGGTGCTGCTGTGACTGTGCACTTGTTTGAGTTGTAACAGCTGATAATGGCATTGGTGGTGTAACAGTATTGGATAGAGTGACTGCATATTGCCGTTTTGGTATGACAACTTTAATGAGAGCCTGAGCTTCTTTTGTTGAAGTGGAATCTGGAACCTGAGGACTGGCACTAAGTGTCTTTACTGTCAATTGTGTTGTGGACAGCTCTGTTATGGGTGGAGTGCCGGCAGCTTCAAGAGTTTCAGTAGGAAGCTGGGGAGTCTGTGGCTCGGTTGGGACCTCATACACAGTTTTTAAGGGACCCACAGGGGGAGCACACTGGTTTTGGGATGGTGCTGCCATTCTTTCTGGAGTGGAGACTGTATTTTCTACTGTTGACTGATTCATGGCTTCAACCATTAGCATTGCATCCTGAAGAGTTACAGAGCTGTCGTGTGCTCTGAGTTGAACTGGTAGTGCTTGTGGTAACTCTGCTGGTGGAGAGTTTGGCGTTTCAGTTGCAGATGAAACTTCAGTGGATGGAGCTTCCATTTCCGTTGAAAGCTTTTGGGATTCAGATGATTTTTCGTTTTCAGAGGAACAACCTCCAGTCAGAGATGCTACAGAAACAAGCAAGGAATGAACCTTACAGTTCTCCACATCTTCTAAAGCAGTGCTCGCGCTCTCCTGGACTGATAGAGTGATAATAGATGAAGACTTTTTACACTCAACTGGAAATGCTTGTGGAGACTCAGATGCAGTGGTATTCACTGTATCAACTGCAGAAGAGACAACAACCTTTTCCACTTCTTCTACTGAAGGGGAATTTACCATCTCTTGCTCAGCTGTAACATCAGTAGATGATGACTCAAGTATTTCTTTCACTGGCTTCTTTAGATGTTTCCCTTTCTTTGGTGGCCGTCCTCTTTTACGGCGTGTTGGCTGGGAACTAGCCTGACCTTCTGTGGTGCCATTTTTTAGTTCTACATGTGCTACTTCTTTGTTTTGTGGTGTGGGGTCTGCTAACTGTTCCTCTGTACAGTGCACATCTGCACATTGTTGCAGAGTAACAACAGTTGGTTCATTTACTGACGATTCACCCTCTCTTTGACGTTGCTGGGGGACCACTGATGGTTGCTCTTTGGTTTTTGGTTGTTTTTCAGATGTTACAAGTTCTCCCTCTGTTTCTTCGTTGTCATCTTTTATTGCACTGAATGAGATGATTAGTGAATGTTCCGGTTCAGATGACTTGTTCTGGGATCCTTGTAAATCACTCTCCACTCCCAAATAGGGTTGTTCCAGGGCCACTCTAGTCTCTCCATTTTTCTCAGGCATTTCACCAGGTAAAGATTCCTGGTTAATGAGAGGCCTTCCGTTTTCAGTTCCACAAGTAGTGGTCTGTGGTGAACCTAGGCACAACAGTGATGAGGATATAAAGGTGGATATATGAGAACAAATAAAAAAAAATTTCACAAATTTTCCAACTTTAATCGGAACACCAAAATCAGTTTTAATTTCTTACTTGCATTAGAGTCTTGCCCATAGCCAACAGTGGACTCAACTTCCTCATGCTTCAAGATAGACCGCAAAGAAGAATCATCATGGGAGTCCTGTAGAGAAGTGAAACATATTTAAGTGTCAACATGACACAAACAAGAGAATGAGTTCATCTGCCACTAAAATACACACGCACCTCCAGTATTAATGCCATTTGAGAATGGCCCTCCTCATGGGTTTCATGGTTGTGCTCTTGCAAACCGTACTCCATCTCCTCATACCGGCATTGCTGGTTTTGCAGTAATGAATTTTTTAGTAACTGACACTGTTCCACCAGCACAGTGCGAAAAGGAGCAAGGTCTGTAAACATAAACAGAAAAACACAAGAATTTGTGATTTTTAAAAATCAGATCCTGAATCCTCAAAAAATGGTTATACAGTAATTTAAGCTGCAAATCATCCCAAAATGCTGTTTGCTATGACTCCTGGTAAATGCACTGAAAAGAAGCCTGCAAGTTTACAAAGAACCAGCTTGCATGATCTCGTGTGACAGCTCATTACAGAATTGAAGGGTTTATTAAAAACAAAAGGAGTTGAGATAGTATGTATACTGTACATAACTGCACATCAAAATCATGGAATGGAATTAAAAGATAAATAAATCTGGGTGTCATCTGCTTACAAGAGGCACTGAATTTGTAAGCAGCCCTCTGAACCCTAGGCTGTTTTTGCTTGGTTTTCCTTCCATCATTTAGCATGTACAGTACCAGTCAAAAGTTTAGACACACCTTCTCATTCAGTGGTTTTTCTTTATTTTTATTACTTTCAACATTGCAGATTGATACAGAAGGCATCAAAACAATGAAGGAACACATATGGAATTATGTAGTTAACAAAAAAGTGTTAAACCAACCAGAATATGTTTTATATTTTACATTCTTCAAAGTACCCAACTTTTGCTTTGATGACAGCTTTGCACACTCTTGGCATTCTCTCAATCAGTTTCATGAAGTAGTCACCTGGAATGGTTTTCAATTAACAGGTGTGCCTTGTCAAGAGTTAATTTGTTCAATTTCTTGCCTTCTTAATGTGTTTGAGACCATCAGTTGTGTTTTGCAGAAGTAGGGTTGGTACACAGTTAACTACCTTATTTGACTACTGTTAATATCCATATTATGGCAAGAACCACTCAGCTAAGTAAAGAGAAACAACAGTCATCATGTGGGTTAGGGTTAGGGGTCAGGAAAGGAAGACCAAGAGTTACCTCTGCTGCTGAGAATAAGTTCATCAGAGTTACCAGCCTCAGAAAGTGCAAATTAACAGCACCTCAGATTAGAGCCCACATAAATGCTTCACAGAGTTCAAGTAGCAGACACATCTCAACATCAACTATTCAGAGGAGACTGTGTGAATTGCTGCAAAGAAACAACTACTGAGGAAGAACAACAAGAAAAAGAGAATTGTTTGGGCCAGGAAACACAAGGAATGGACATTAGACCAGTGGAAATCTGTACTTCGGTCTGATGAGTCCAAATTTGAGATTTTTTGGTTCCACCCGCTGTGTTTTTGTGAGACGCAGAAAAGGTGAGCGGATGGTTTCTACATGTGTGGTTCCCGCCATGAAGCATGGAGGAGGAGGTGTGATGGTGTGGGGGTGCTTTGCTGGTGACACTGTTGGTGATTTATTCAAAACTCAAGGCACACTTAACCAACATGGCTACCACAGCATTCTGCAGCAACATGCCTTCCCATCTGGTTTGCGCTTAGTTGGACCATCATTTGTTTTTCAACAGGACAAGGACCCCAAACACACCTCCAGGCTATGTAAGGGCTATTTGACGAAGAAGGAGAATGATGTAGTGCTGTCTCAGATGACCTGGCCTCCACAATCACCTGACCTAAACACAACTTAGATGGTTTGGGATGAGTTGGACTGCAGAGTGAAGGCAAAACAGCCAACAAGTGCTCAGCACCTCTGGGAACTCCTTCAAGACTGTTGGAAAACCATTCCATGTGACTACCTCATGAAACTGAGAGAATGCAAAGCTGTCATCAAAGCAAAAGGTGGCTACTTCAAAGAATCTAAAATATAAAACATATTCTGGTTGGTTTAACACTTTTTTGTTAACTACATAATTCCATATGTGTTCCTTCATAGTTTTGATGTCTTCAGTATGAATTAGTGCTGCACGATTAATCTAATTGCAATCGCAATGTCACGCTGTGCGATTACGTAACCGCATAAAAGACTGCGATTTGCGATTTAATGTAAACCAGTGTGGAGTAATTGACGCCACATCCACACGCAGCCGCAGGTATGGTCACATGACTACCCGGCTTTCAGCAAACAGTATTCACCGACATGGACGCTGAGGAGGAACACGAGGGACAAGCAGAGTTGGTGGCGAAAAAAAATGCAAGTTCTGTTGCATGCTATGGATTCAGGTATGACGACCCTGAACAGCAAGGCGTGCTGTGTAAAACCTGCCAAGCTAAAATCTCTACGTCCCGAGGTAATACGACCTATCTCTATCAACATTTGAGACAACACAGAGAAAAATTCAATAATATCGTAATCCCAAATCGCAATATTGCCCACAATAATCGCAATCGCACATTTTCATCAAATCGTGCAGCACTAGTATGAATCTACAATGTAGAAAGTAATAAAAATAAAGAAAAACCCATTTAATGAGAAGGTGTGTCCAAACTTTTGACTGGTACTGTAAGTGGTACCATACATGTTTGACGGCTGTTTGGGGTTTATCCTTGAAAGTTGAAAGGATTTCAGCAGTGCATTATCTCTGAATGGACAGAGGAGAATGTCAGTGGTGTATCTAAGAACCATGTTAATGGGACATTGCCTCTGCAAGAATGTAACTGTGGCTTGCCCATAGACCTGGTTGGCACCTGTAAGCCTTAATGTTATCTGAAGATTACTATGAAATTGTGACAGACATTTATCACTCTTTTGTTGACATTTTATAACCCAAAGAAATAATCAGTTGGTCAAAGAAATAATCAGATTAATTGATAAGGAAAATAATCATTAGTTGCTGACCTATTTCATTCCATTTTCTTAAAATCTACACTTGTAGCGACATTTGTTGTATCAAGCTGTTAAAACATGTTTGAATGCAGAGCAGTACAGTGGCTGAACAGATTTCATCTGCTGCTGTGTTGTTTTGATGCACAGCTGATGTAGAGGGGATACTCTCAATGAAGTTGTGTAACATTAACAAACTAAGCAAGACCTCTTCACTTTTTTCACATACTAAATTAAAAACTTGTCTAAAGACTTTCATTAGTCCTGATGTGATCAGGCTCTCAAAACATTATTTAGAATGCAGCCAGGTTAGGGTTGGGTGATGAACATTATTTTCTGATGATATTTGGCTACATTAGATATCCTGTGTTATGGCAGTCATGATGCAGTCTATGATGAGAACAGTAAATCTGACAACAGAGGTGCGTGTCTCATGTTTTTAACTTTCAGAAACTGATAATATGACATTCACACCCACTTAATGCAGCTATTAACCAGGTGTGACGGGGTGAGAAGGTAAACAGGGGTTTAGCATCTCCCTCAAGCTGTCTTTTTTCATTCTTTACACAACCATTTCTGTCACTTTTTGTGTGGACAGGAGAGTGCAGCATTATAAATGCCATCCAGGAAAAACTTTAACTTAGAAGTAATGTGCCACAGCTACCACAGCTTATTGCGTAGTTTTAATGCAGCTGTGTTTTTGGTCGTAATGCCCACTTACATCACATCTCACTGCTCTCTATCATGGCCAGCTTTTCACCCTGTCTTTGAAAGTAGCCATTTGGGATCGCTATTGGGACTTTCAATTTCCAATTGTAGTGGATATTTCATATTAATCCTCTGTTACTTTCTACTTTTTGCTGTCACTGCTCATGGGAGAGAATAACGACGTGCACCTGGTGGGAGGATTTCCCTCCCTGCACAGGATCTAAGTGTCTGTTATCTACAAAGAAACTTATTATCTGCCAGCCAAACCCAGGCTGTGGGAAAGATGTAACTCCTTAGAAACTGGTTCAAACCAGTATACCTCTGGTGTAGAAAGGCTGTCACCTGACCTTGCTAAACTGTCTTCTGTTGATGCAGACCACGAACACGTCCTTCTTGTTTGAATAGACTAATCCTAATGCATATGTACGAGATTGCAATAAATATTCAGAAAAGCAACAAGCATAATCCAGCCCTTATGATTAAAAAATTACTCTCCTCATCAATCTACACTCAGTACCCCATAATGACAATGCAAAAACAGAATTTAAGAAGTTTTTGCAAAGTTAATGAAAAAGAAAAACTTAAATATCACACTGACATAAGTATTCAGACGCTTAATAATGGTACTTGAAATTTAGCTCAGATGCCTCCAGGTGATACTGATCATTTTTGAGATGTTACTACACCTTGATTGGAGTGTACCTGTGGTAAATTCAATTGATTGGTCATGATTTGAAAAGACACACACCTATCCAAAAGGTCTCACAACTGACAATGCATGTCTAAGGTAAAACCTAGCTTTTTTCTCCATTTTGTTGTTCAGAACAGATGACAATTAGACACAGATGATAATCTGTTATTTCTAATGACTGACTGTAAATGACAGAAAAACACAGTAGAGCCTGTCACACTGCGCTGAAATAAAATGGATTCGCATAAATTAGACAAATAACCAAAATAAAATATTTTGTTTTCTAAATGTTTTATATTTGTGTTGCCGCAACATGTTCTTACAAGGCCAGTTTATACTTCTTGCACAGAAATGACACCCTAGCTACAGAACAGTCAGGTAACCTATGCCCTCGCCTAGGCTGCAGCCTAACAAGCGCCTCTTCAGAAATGAGGCAACTGTGATTGGTCCCCAGTAGCATCTCCCTCAGGGGCCGGACCACAACAGGAAATTCACCCTCCTCCTGCCTCAATGGTTGTGCACACCATCTCCTCCGATGTCTACTCTCTTTTATACGTTTCAGTAATTTCAGTAAAATTAACTGTTGTTCAACATGAATCAACTTCAACTCCACCCAGCATCAGTTGCCATAGTTTCAAGTTTAGGAAGAAACTCAGCAGAAACCCCACCGCCAACTAGCGGTGTAACACAGAGCCACACAAACACACAAGCACAAGGCACAAGTACAAATGCTCAAAACGTTGATCCTGAGCAGAAGTATACACTGGCCTTTACTAACCTCTTCCGCTAGCCAAGATAGCATAGTATGGTTTCCCTCCTACTTTGGATCCCACGCTTCAGCTAAGACCAGGCTAGGCTAAGCTACTGATAATCAACAGACAGGAGCTGCTGTATGTATTATATGTAACACGCATACACTCCAACAGCACATAGCATCGACAGACAATTGTGGTGGTTAAAATTATTTGTATTTTGTAAAATTATTAATAACAGGCACCCCAACTCACCACACTGAACAGCTGTGTCACGTTTCCCAGAGCCGTTACTTGGTGGTGGCAGAGGTTCACTCTCTCTGGTGAAAGCAGTAGTAGGTTGGCTTTTCACATTCTCAAACTGGCTGCACTTTATTAGGAGGTCCTCGTTCTCCTTCTTGATTCTGGATATTTCTGCCTTCAGGTCATCGACCATAGTTTCGAAAAGTTTGGTGGTCTCTGCGATAGCACTCTTGAGCATGCTCTCCATGACAGAAGCGTACTTCGTCTGAAAGTCGTCCGCTGACATTTTTGTTATGGTTTACCGTCCGTCCGAGTGTCACAACGAGTCTGCTTTTGAGAATAGATTTACTGTAGCGTTATTTTAAAACGTGGTATTAGGAGCTGGTTCAACATGGCTCCTTCCTATAGACAGACGCCTTCTCAGCTTTGTGTGACGCACAACTGAACTGTGGGAGGGAGTTGAGCAAAACATCCGGTGATCCACTAAAATCCTAATCTACTTTTTTTTTTAATGTATTCAATTGGTAAGAACACAATAACTTAAGTCAGTGACTAATACTCAATGCACCAGTCGTGACTAAGAAGCGTTAGTCTTTAACAGAGACCATTGAGCTGAAATGATTAAGATTGTCCCAATGCACGACCCGTATTCTAACCGCACTTCCGAGACGGAAGTGCGGTTGTTTACGGAATCAAGAGGAAATGCGATAGCTCAACGGAAAACAATTTGTGACGTTAGATTACAACCAAACCACTGGGTTACTTGTGCTACAAAACCCACCTTGCACTAAGCCTAAACTCTTTGTACGTTAGCTATGTCAATTGTATGTCTTCGGTAACTGTATATCAGATGATGGTCGTAATCAAAACTAGTGCAGCCTGGCTAGTTAGCTAACATTAACGTTACAAACGACGCTACAGTTTGTTTAACATTGGGTTTGGTGTGATGGAAATAACCACACGGTAAGTGTGGACCAGGAAATATAGGTCTACAGCTTGTTAAACACTGAGAGCCGAGTTTTAAGAAACTGGCGTATTCACTCTAAGAGACGGACGTTGGCTGTAGCCCACATATGGCACTCTAAGAAAGCCTTTAAAGTGCCGGTCGAAAGCTGCTTTCTCTTTAGTTTAGTGGAAATAAACGTCTGTCCAGACAGTTATCGCACATTATTGTCATAATGGCCGAGACTATAGTAACGTTTCAGTCCCAACTTTCTGGTGTAATGGAAACGGTTTTCAAGGCTGCCATGTATGAGATCACCCGGCTGGTGGAGGATAGTTTTTTGGAAGAGGTGACACGGTGCAGGGAGCAGGTCGAGTCCCTGAAGAGGCGACTCAAGTGGTCGGAGAGTCGACGCAAGGAAAGAGAGGGAGACGGGAGGGGGAGGTGCACTGAATGCGGGAGAGTCGAGGTGTCCTGTGAGGAGAAATCTAGAGCTGCAGGTGAGTCTTTATCGTGTTTCACATCCACATTCAGCCACCATTCATTTTGTCATATCGGTGACTCAACACACATCTACTTTCTTATGATTTACATTGCTAAATTCATTTGATCATCTAATCTGGCTGAGCACTTTTTGAGTGGGAAATTTAGGAAATCTTAGGTGATGGGGTACATGAGAATCATCTTTAATTATTATATGTGTAAAAAAATTGTACTGACTCTACAGGCCTCCTCCATCCTGCTCTATAACCCATATGATGTCTTAGCACGTTGTTTTGATTTTACTGTTTGGTTCAGTCTCACCAAGCTGATTTATCAAAACAGCTCAGATAAACCAACTGTATGCTACTTGCCCAGCAGCAAACAGCAGTGAGACAAAGCTAGTGGGGCACAAAAGAATGCATTAAGCAGCTAACGAGGCAGATATTTTCATCAGGAGTTGGAGGAGACCAAAACAGCTATAAGAAGCTTGAATATTTTACTTAAATTTGTCATGTGAACAATAAACACAACTGCAAATTGATGCTACTTTGTGGCTTGTGGATTTGTAAACAGGTAATTGACTATTAACAAACTGGCCATAAAATAATGAAAGCTGTTTTCACTGTTGTTTCTGTAAAACACAAATCAAAAAACACAATCGGTGCAGATTTAGTATCTTAAAGTGATACTCCACCAAACTGTCTCCCATAATGAGTATGAAGCACTTCCCTCGTTAGAGGCAGGTGCTCTAATATTCACAAATCAAATGGAAGCAGTGTATTAAATATGCCATGTGACAGTTTGGAGCATACCATACAACATGTGCCTTCCTAAATCCTTTAACTGCAGTATAGATCAGTCTTTTTTTTTTAAATTTGAAAACATGCTTCTTTGCTGTCACAGAAAGAAATCTGAAACAAGAGAGTGTGCTGCAAGAAGAGATAAATAGCTTCCAGGGCACTGATGAAGAGGCACCTGATCATGAAGAGGAAGAGGCAAAACCAGAGGCCCACAGTACCACAAGGGCAACACAGGTAGAGAACTGTTTATTAGATTAAGTAAGCTCCATTAATTACATTAGTTACAATGTTTAAAATATATAGTGAGCAGGGCTAGTGGCCTTTTGTTGTTGTTTTTTTAACATTATATCTGTACATTTTTTCTTGTTGAAAAGCTATGACATTAAATGAAATCTGCCTGTTGATCAAATGGCAAGCTTATAGTTTCTCTTGAGGTGTGTTCAGTTAAACGACCTGTATTAATGCTATCATTCTGCTTGTCTGCCAGTCTCCAGGTGTACAGGGTGAAAAGTTGGATAGATTGCTCAAGGAGGAAGCCCTTCGCATCACGCCAGAAACCAATGAGTCCCAAGAGAGATGGGATGCCAATTTGGATGGTCAGTCTGTATGCAGATACTGAAAGAGTCTGAAACGCTATTTTTTCAAAAAGGAATTTTAAACATGTGGTTTCTGTCACACCAAAATGTGCAATTTTCTGCACTTTCACCTTATATCGGTTTAAGAAAACTTCACGTCAACTACATAGTAAAAGCCCACAATGTAAATAGAACCAATAAAATGCATGTCAAACAAAACAACAAAAAGAAGCAAAGGGTAGAAGAGTAACTTGTAGGGTTTGTAAAATAAAATGGTTTCTAAACTGTTTAAACAACTTAAAACAGAAAAGTCTCTTTTATATATTTATAAAAGTAGGAAATGAACTTTCAAAACAAAAGTCTCACCAGCTCTGTTCATAATTTTAACATAATGTACACACTACTACAGATCCTTACTACAGGTTTTCTGGTTAATTGGAAAATAATTATACACAAGATGATTCACATTTTCAACACTGGCTTTAAAATCATTATTTTCTGTGTTCATATGATTGTGTCACTGTAGTCCCTGTACTCATACACCCATAATTCATCTTTCTCTCCTTTCATTGTTCAGAAACAGACACATCTGGTCTGCCGGGGCCCAGTAAACGTTTCACTGATCATAAGATCCCAAAGTGCCATGTGAACTGGGAAGCTGGATTTGACCAGAGGCCAGAATCAGGCCAACACGGACACTCGGGTGACCCATCTGAACAACTTTTCCAGAACAGGTTTGGCATGGAAGACTTGGGTGGCTTTGACAAGACTGGCTTTGGTGATGCCAGCATGATCGAAATGGGTAACTTAGATGGCTTACAAGAATCACCATCCCACCTGGGTGAGGATCTGAGTTACATGGGGCACTATGAGGGGGATGTCGAAGCACCTGAAGGAGCTGAGCATCAAACGTACCAAACAGGTGCCCCACGGAACAGGAGGGGTACTGTCGGTTCACCTGCAGGCTCACCCTCAAGGACTAACATTGACGTAAGCGGAGAGTTCAGCTGTTTATTGATTAATGAGGAAGGGTATCTACAGGACCCGAGTATCTTGTACCCTGAACAGGTTTCTGGTGATTCAGGGGGGAGATTGAGCTTTCGGGGCCAGGGCATTCGACTTGAACCGTCTTTAGACAGCACAGAGGATATGTACGAGGCCTCAGATACATACGGTGGTACCTTAAATCTGGGAGAGAGGTTGCAGCATCAGTCAGCAGGGAGAGGAGGGAGGAGGCACACTTGTAACCAGTGCTCCATGTCATTCCATGATTCTGCCTCTCTCAAAGCTCATAAGCAGACACATAAAGGCACTGGACAAGGGCCACCGTACACCTGCACCCAGTGTGGAAAGGCCTTCACTCAAGCCTGTAACCTCAAAGTCCACCAGAGGATTCATTCTGGGCAGGGGCTTCACCTCTGCAGCCATTGTGGAAAAGGTTTCCCTTCTTTCTCTGATCTAAAGACACATAAATGTGGCCAAACAGGTGACAAACCTTACTGCTGCACTGTATGTGGGAACAAGTTCAGCCGTCTCTGGAATCTGAAGTTGCACCGGAGAATTCACACACAGGAAAAACCTCATCGGTGCACCATGTGTGATAAGAGCTTCACACGGGCGGACATATTGAAGGTTCACCAGCGTACCCACACAGGGGAAAGACCATACTGCTGCGCTGTCTGTGGCCTCAGCTTCAAACGCCTGGATCATCTGAAATCACACCAGCGTAAACACATGACAGACCTATAAAGCTAGAGACGTTTGGGGGAAAAAGTATCAGATAATTAAAGATTTTTTTGTGGTATGGAAGGTTTTTAAATGAATATTTTTATTTGTGAGTCATGGTTGTTTTCCCATCAACATTACAACAACCCAAAGTCATGTTGCATGGTCAGATCATTTTTTTTTCTCTTCAGGTCCATGTCTATACCAGCTTTTTGTTGGTATGAATAATGTAAAACAAAAATAACATCAAATACTGAAAAATGACTCACTTTAAGAAAAATTGGCTAAAAACAGAGTAACATCATCCTGGTGATTACATTACATTCAGATTCAAAATGAAACTAAAAATGTATCACAGCTGGATTCTTTTTTCATTTTCCTTTCTCTCCACCATGTCTGTAAATGTTTTCTGTAAATAAAACAAATGAAGCCAAATTCATGGAATTAGTTTATTTTCTTGCAATAAACTTTATTAGAAAAATGCATTTTAGTCCTTAAACCATAAGACTTTATTGGCAAAAACCTTTTTAAACATAATTTTCTTTTGGCACTGTAAGATAAAGAACTGAATGTAAATGTCAGTCACACACACTCTCTGCGTGCCCATAAAGCACTGAGAAGCAGTTTAATTTGAAACAATGAGTAGTGTCTTCTACACATTAGAACCAGACAGACGTTTATCTGTGTGGAGTTTTCATGTTCCTCCCACAGCTGTATGAGTCTTTTCTGGGTGTTCAGGATTCTTACAAACTATGTAAAATATATTTTCATCTTGAGGTTATGGCCTCATATCTTTAATACAGTAGTTGGCATGGGTCCCAACCTCCATCCAGCCTGGATAAAAAAAAGAAAAGACATCGTCATGAATAAGTCTGCCTCATCTACAGTTTTTCCGTTGAGCTTTGGCTACTGTGCATTACAAACTACTAAACTAGTAATCTAAATTAATCTGATAAATTTCCCCAAGGAGGTATCTGGGTTTGTTGGCAAACTTATTTGGAAATTTAAAAGCCTTTGAATTTCTGTAACTTTCTTTTTCTTTTTTAAGTTTTAAAAAAGTCACATAATATATATTGAGTAGGGCTGAACGATTTTAGGAAAAGATCTAATTGTGATTTTTCTGGCAAATATTGCGATTTGATTCACGATTTTCCTAAAATCAAGCTTCAGAGCAATATTCACAGTGTACTGTATTTACTGACATGACATCATACCATTGAAACATTAAATTCCATTACTCTAATGCAAGAATGAAAACTTAAGTTAAGAATTGATTTCAAATGTATTTATTAACAAGAAACATGCATGTACATTCTATAAGGTCCTTGGCCAATTATTTTTCAGTCATTTTTCTATTTTCGCGAGACTTTTCACTGAACTTTTTCGTCATGCAAATACCTGTGGTGATGAGAAGTGTCGGAGCCCCTCTGGTGACATTGGATTTAAAAAAAAATATAGATATAGCATTATGATCTCGTGGCTTTTTTTATCCAATGTCACCAGAGGGGCTCCGTACTGGTGCACGTCTGCAGCCTCAAACACGAAATACTCCCACATGACATGACGTGTTGTTTTTCTTGGGGATTAAATCCCGTCACTCTGCTTCTGGTCCACCTGAAGCCGTTTCACAAATGACGGAGCAGGTGGACCAGGTTATACTGATTGTTTAGCTTCACCTGTCCACGAGCAGCATGCCGCTTCTGATTGGTGAGCTTGGCAGGTAGGGAGACGGCATGTATGTGTTGACACAGCAGATCCTGGGTCAGTCAGGAGCACTGTAAAAAACCGCAGCTTTGGCGATCACATGATCGCGTTGTCTGAAATCGCAATTTCGATCAGGAAACGATAAATCGTCTAATATTGAGGTCACTTAATTTTGAGAGGCCAAATTCAAATCCCAACATTTAAGTTAAGAAAGTCTCATAAAACATACCGAATGTAAATATACAATTACACATATATGTATAATTAGTGTTGTGTGTATATTTTAGGGTACGTTCCGGAGACAACGGCCAACTATGGAAGAGGAAGTCAATTACAAGTTGAATGCAAACAGGCAATTTCAGATCCTTTATGGGACAGACGGATGTTCCGAGATGTTGGATAGATATTGCTTTCACTTCAGTATATGAAGAGTAATTACATTACTGGCCATCCATTTGTGCTTTTCAGAAACCGTTTTGGGTAAAGTGAAACAGCTAGTTAGTTAAGTGTACCCTCAGTCAGATCTTTTTTTTTTGTCAGTCAGATGATAATGACCACCTCAGAATTACAAGTAACATTAGCAACAATAAACCATGCTGGCATAACTTTAGATATAATTATATATCTAAATATATATAGGTATTAGCTGTTCCTAAAGTGCCATCGTTTGGGTTTGAGCACATCAAGCAATGGAGCATAACCACAGACTGGATGTTAAGTTTGATTTAGGAAAGAATGGATTCCTTATCCTTGGTATCCTGCATAGCTATTTAATCTGTCTTTTTAAACTCCTTTTTAATATTTGGCCTTTTGAATTTAAGTAACTTGATTTTGTTTTTAATCTGAAGTTCTGATTCTGAATTTGTTATCAGTGAAAAATAAACACTGAAAACACATTTTCAAGAGTTTGAAGAGTTAAATTAAGAGGCAAAAAATTCAATTTCAATGAAAAAACATTTTGATCTCCATGTCAATGTCATGCCATGGGTTTCGATTCACTGCAGGACAGAATGGTCCTGTGGGAACATATTGTGTTGCACAGTGCCTATTAAGATGCATACCTATTCTGCTTGGCGCAGCCTATGGGTTTCACTGTATTAAAACGCGTTTTGTTATTTACACGCTTCACACAAGGCCACCGTACTACGCCGCGAGCAAAAACAAGGACCACAAACGATTGTTGAAAAGCTACCTAGCTCTGTGAAATGATAAGTACAGTTGAATTTGCTTTGCTAAACAGTCGTTACCTGTGAAAGCCACACACTCACGCTGAAATAGATCGACACGCTAGGTCCGACCATGGTTTATATAATTCGTAGTTGTGTACGATCTGTTCACCGTTTGATGCCGTCAACGTTAGTTAGCAGACGAATGCTGCCATTAAACTAAGCAGTCACGTTATCTGGCTAGTTGACAGCTGGAGTTGACATGAAGGTAATTTCGTGTCAGCAAACACCAGGCTGGGTTCCGTTAGGTCAACCTTTTTAACATTCCCAACTTGAAGAATATCTGTGTAGATTTCATCACATGAATCACCCCCCACAACTACTTGCGCAGTTGAATAGAGACTGCTCAGCGGTAATGGCGTTCAACCTAAACATGTGGTAGAATTTTTTTTTCCTGACGAAAACTTTGTCTCTTTCCTTTATTTTCCTGCTCAAACACGCGGGATTCCGTTGTGTAAGTTATCAGACACGGGACTCTGACAGAGTCTGCCATGTCGGACCTGGACACTCTCATAGTCACCTTTCAGACCCAGCTCTCGGATGTGATGGAGACTGTGGTAAAGACAGCCATGTATGAGGTCACCAGGCTGGTGGAGGACGGCTTCTTAGAGGAGGTGAAGCTCAGGAGGCAGGAGGTGGAGTCTCTGAAGATGCAGCTGCAGTGGACTGAAAAGAAATTAAGTGACCAAGGCGGGAAAGAAGGAGGAAAGACAGGAAGGTGTGTTGAGTGCGCTAAGACGGATGTGGAACTGTCCACGGACACTGCAGGAGAAAGGTCTAAAGACCAACACGAAGGTAAGAACAAACACGTTAGACAGTGTTGAAATAGGTCAGGAGGTGTGTAATGTTATAACAGTGTTTATTTTTTTCTAGATGTGTTGAGGGACTGTGCTGTGAAAAAAGAGAGCAATTCTGTTGAACGATGGACGAGAGGCCACAGACAAGAAGTCATATCAGAGTTACCACAGGAGGCAGACAGTCCTACAGCCGCTCACAGCCCTGGGAGGGAAACACAGGTGGGTCATCATCATGTGTTATGTTAAAACAGAAGTACAGTGTGCAGGCACAAGATAAGAATTGCTTTCACATATTCATAATTAAGATCTTCAAGGAAACATATTAAGTGCTGCAAGATCAGTTTTGTAGTAAAAGAGCTTGTGCTTATGATATCGGCTTAAATTACTGTATATCATTAGGTTATGATGCTCTCTATGCCCTGTTCAGGCAACAGAAGAAAAGGATGTGATGCCTGCTGTGGATGTGAAGGAAGAAGAACTTAATAAGCCATCTTGTTCATCAGTACATTTGGGAGGGTGGAGCAGTACTCTCGATGGTGAGTGTTGTGAAGTGTCATTTGGGTCCATTCTGTTGCATAATGCACATTATTTTTGGACTTTTGAGGCTGATTCTGATATAGATATTTGTATGGGACCTTAATTATTTCAAAGCTATTTACAAATGTGAGTGGAGAATTGTGTAACTATCTCAATCCATGTGAGCGTAATCATAATTGTTAATGTTTAAAAGAATCTCTAAACGTATACTGACATCTGTGAATGTGTACAAGAGTCAAAGGCTTATTCAGAATCTGTGTGTGCAAAATCAGATTTGTAAATGTGTTTAAAAAACAAACAGCTAAATCTGCACTGAGACTTACAAGTACATTGAGATTTGTAAATGTGTAAATATGTGATGTGTAAATATGTAATGTGTAAATCTGTAAATGCATGCGTAGATCTGTTTAGAAATGTGTAGACAAAAGTGTAAATGAGTACATAGATATTAACGGCTCAAAAGTATTTTGCTCTAAGAGCTGGAGAAGAAAAGAAGAGGGGGAAAAAAGTTGAAAACTGGATTAATGTGGTTTATGAGCTTTGAATTTAAAAAGGACCCTTGATAAGCTCTTCATTTTGCCCCAAGGTAACATAGAAATAATTACATGCAAATAATTAAAACATTTTTGTTCACTTAGTATCTATTTACTACAATACAGCCTAATAGCATAAATATCATTTTTTAAATTCAAAATGAACCAGACCACATTAACCCCCGCCTTGAGACTGTTTTCTCAGTAATTCCTACAAAATTGAACTTTCATTTCATACCACTGTTACAAAAGTCCCATTGTGCCTTTTGTCCCCTGCATGTGGAAATAATTTCACGTTTTCTCTTTAGCTCAGACCTTAGAATCCATTTGCCTCTGTGGCTTGAGGATAGAAGAGTTAAAATCTTCTCATGCAGGCAATTTCTTGAATTTAATATTACACCAGTACACTCAAAGTTAACTACTGAAACAGATAAACAGAATTCATCCATCCTCTGACACAGGATGGCTTATTTAGTTCAAAACCAATTTCAGTGGATGGAATATTATGTATTCTGATATTTATTGGGCTGACTTCGTTAGCCATGACAGCAACCAACTTTCTCTTTTGGTAACAGTCTACCTTTTGAAAATAACCCCCGATTCCACTTATTTTCTAGGCGAAGCAGGACTTGAATCACACAGCGCTACTGAGATGACCGAGGCACAACCAAAACAGACTCAAGAAAACAGTGAGGAATTATTGAGGAATATCATTAGGCAAGGCCCACAGATATCTGCTGCATATGGCTTTCCTGAAGAACAGGAGGAAACAACACACATGGCTACAGATCCATCTCACGTCTCATCTTTGGAAGTGGACACCCGTTGGGCTGGACTTCTGCAGAATCACAGACTCGGGACTGAAAAGGATCACAATCCAGCCAAAACTAGAGGTTCTCTAAAGCATGCAGAACATGAGCCATCTGAGTCTGACACAGCAGATGTTCACGCTGAGGTTACCCCAGGCAGAGATCCGATTTCAACCTCAGGATCTCCTAAGACAAGACTGCAAAACAGCGAAGCGTTGGGTGTGACAATAAAGCAGGAAGTTATTGTTGATTCCGACGGGTGTGAGGAACGTGAGCATGCGGAAAAGAAAGAAATGCCAAAGTCTGGGATGGCGTCATTCTCATGCTCAGTAAAACACCACAGGCTGAGTTTAGAAGCACAAAAACAGAACCACATTTCCCATAAAGCCACTGTGCAGGAGGTTATGAAGCTGCATTCCAAAGTGGGTGCCGGTCTCAGATTGCAAGCCGCTATACAGCACCTCCACCGGCCGATGAAAAAAACCCCTCACACGCCCTCGAACAGTGCCACGGCAGCACTGTCTATAGCTCATTCTCAGACTGTAAACTTAAATCCCCTCAACAGAATTCCCTCCACATCCAAAGCCACTGCTCCGCTGTCAGCCCAGCGAGTTCACCTGGGCGACAAACAAGGACTTAACCGAACAGGTGCCCCGTGGGTCAGCATCAGATCCCAGCATCAGTCTGCAAACTCCCATCACGCCAACCCCATACCCCATCCAGACTCTCACACTGGCCCCAGGCATCTCCTGCGTTGTGGCCAGTGCGGAAAGTGCTTTCCCCACCCCAGCAACCTGAAAGCTCACCTGCAGACTCACACAGGTGAGCGGCCTTTCTGCTGCTCCCTCTGCGGTCGCAGCTTCACCAAGCTGAGCAACCTCAAAGCCCACCGACGGGTCCACACCGGAGAGAGACCGTACTGCTGCTTGGCTTGTGGCAAACGCTTCACCCAGAAATGTAACCTCAAACGTCACCAGAGGATCCATCTGGATGTATGATGGTGGACAGCCGGAGACAAAAAGACACATTTTGTGTGTTTGTTTTTAGCTTAGATTAAGATGCTACAGTGTTTCCTTTGCAATGTAATACACTTGCTGTGATGCATTGCAGAAAAATGCTTGTTGTGTACTCGTCTCTTGAAGTGATAGTCCCGAGTTCTTCTGTGCATTCCAGAAAGGTTCATCGAGTAACTTCTGAAGTTTTAATGTTAGTAAAGGACAAAAAGCAGCGTGTTGTGAAGTGTATCATGCACAGAGATAGGTCAGTTGTCACCTTTGGTCAATAAAATACTATTTATTCTGTGAACACTAATATTCTTTCATTATATCTGTTGCACCAAACCTGGCAGCACAAAATCACTTACTAACTGTAGATCAAGGCCTTTGTTTGTTCAACTGCTAAAAGTGAAAATGTGAACTTAAGTGACAAGTTAAAAAAGCTATTATTCAAATTTCTCATCAAGAAATACGTGTTTTCAGAATTGATCCCACGTGACTGAAATACAGGACCAGAAGTGAGCACACACCTTCTGAGACATGTTTATTAATGGTAAATTAATTATTTGTGATAAATGATGCATTAGTGGAAGCCTTATAATTCAGAATAGTGTAGTTTTAGCCTAAATGCGTTTAATTTCTCATTTTAATTTGGTTTTACATCCCCTTTTTGTGTTCATGTCTGACTTTTTAAGATTATTTAATTCCTATTTATGTATTTATAAAAACAAATTATTAAATAAGCAAATGACATGAATTACTATTCCTGCCCTGAGCAGACATATGATTGTTCTTGTGAACTCTTACACTGGAATTAGGAGTAAGTAGTTTGATAAATGTGTCTTACTCTTCACTCTTTAACGAGCTCTTTTAATTGTAATTCTTGAAAGTATAGAAAATGCAGCTCCAGGTCCAGTTTACAAAACATAATTTTAATTTTAAAACATTTTTGTCACTTGATGGTCTGTGATTTATACCAGTGAGTTATGATTTGTCTCTTCAGAGATTTCTGTACTAAAATCCTGTAAATGTCACCTTTTGAGCAACTGAAAGTACTTGGATGATGTATCATGATGAAGACTGAATTTATACTGTGACTGACAAAAGTAACTGTTAAAGTACACCTCTTTTAGTAAAGAAAAAAAATAACCCAACAGTACAAGTATTGTAGCATCTTAACTGACCACTCGGTGTCAGCCTTTCACCAAACTGTGCAAATACCTCGACCTTAGCAGAGATGTCTAGTCCTCTCATCTCGCTACTAATGTATTAATGGAATACAGGAGTATTGTTAAAGAAAACCACTCCATTAGAGAAACAGATCAATTTTTACAAATGTCTGTAGACACAGTTTTATTCGATCTGTGTGTCTGAGCCTGTGTGTGCTACATATCTCACATTCAGGATTAAGCTTGACGTGTTGTATTTGTAGTTAGAGTCAGTGGAGGACTCAGCAGGTGGTACAGCCGATAACATTTTAATCTTATTTTAAAGGTGAGATAAAGGTAACACAGTCTCTCTCTCTCTCTAACACACACGCACACAATGTGGATTAAAGCAGTGCTACTGTTCTAGATAATATCTTTTTGATGTTTGAACTTAATAACAAGAGATGTTATCTATGAAGAGGAATTGAGAAATATGTACTTAGTTGAATTTGAAGATGTTTAATTACATAAAAAAACTATCCACAGAGCACTTTTATTTCCCATTTCCTCTCTCTTTAACCTTCTCATTTGGTCACATTTTCTGTTCTATATACAGATGCTCTCTCTTGCCCTTCAGAGAACAGCAAGTCGCCCTGACACGGTGGCATTGTGTTGATCAAGAGACTGTGTTCCTGTGTGAAGGATAGGTGTGTTTGGCTTTTTGGCCAGATCTAAAAGCTACTTCGCACTGAGCTGCTGTTAAGTTGGATTTGGTTCATAAAAAAATACAGGAAAAGGTAATACACAGTAAGAGAGTTAATGGAGATACTGATACAAACTTGAACAAATTGGGAATCTCACGTTAAAGCAAAGTACTGAACCTCCATCAACGAAGGAGCTGTGAGAAGACTAAGAAAATTATTAGCATTGCAGGGGGATTGTAGGATGTAATATTTTGTTTCATAAAAGACATTACATGCATTTGCAGTATAAATGAAAAACATGACATTATGGTAAGAAGAAGGACAGAAACAGCTGTTGCAGCAGGTTCCCCAAAACAATGGGCAAAATGTCTATGTTAAAGCAATAAAGTCCTCTAGTGGCTGTAGTAAGCATGACAGGAGGAAAAGAGGGAGTCAGGTGACAATCGAATAGAATAAAGTTCTATAAGTTTGAGGTGGATGGATGGGTCAACAAAATGTTGGACTTTAACATTGGAGACTGGTGTTTGTTTCCCACTTCCAAATAAGTCACATTGTTTTTATTCACAACAGTGATTTGTAAGTTTTGAAAGGCACTGATATCATTCTGCTGACAAAATGCTGGCAGAATGCTTCTGTGTGACGTTCTGGAGGGGATGGACAAACTGAGTATTTTGTCATTTAATTGGGAGGGCTTATGGGAAATTCCAGTCACTCTTGTTGTTCAGCTGCTAAATAAACTATATTACAGCCATCAGAAGAGACAGGCTTGTGCGCTGTTGATTTTTTTCCCCAGTCTATATCCTGTACATGTGACAAAATGCACCCCCATATAAATGAAATAAAATAAAAAATATGGGGTAAAAAACTACAACAAAACATTAATAACACTCTCCTGTTCCCACCAACATGGTGTGGAGTGCCATCCTTTCAGGTAATATAAAAATTACATTGCCCTCCTCCTTTTCTTCAAACCCCTCCTCCCCTGATAATTTACAGTAATGTACAGTCCCTAACTGACCTGAACGCAGTGCTTGTTAATTCACCCCTCACACAAAAGCCTCTAGTGTTCAATTAAAGTTTGTCTTGGCTTTGCCTTCAGATCTCCCACTGTTTTTTAATATGTTCACAATTGTAACATGTGCAGCTCAGCATTGTTTAGTGTTTTCAGTCACTGCCTTTCTTTATGAGACTGTTAACGTCTCCCTGAGCTGGGAGAGACAAAGGAAAATGAGGCAGACAAGAAAGAAAGCAGAAAAAAGGTATCAAAGGATAATGCTGCTTTGAATAAGAAGACAAAGAATCACGGTTTCTGATTTGACACTGAACTGTCACCCTCTTTACCACCTGTTTTTTGAATTTACAATCAGTAGTATTGGTGCCTGGACTTGGGAAATGATGTCTCTTCCAACTTGAATTGATAGCTATTGTTTAAAAGAAACTTCTTCTTTTCTCTTCTGTGTCAAATCATTCCAATATTAAATTCAGTGCTTAACAGGCTACGGAGTGCACCGTGGAAGATTTATGCCAAGTGTTGCAAGAGTAGTGTGCCTTATTCATAACACCTTCATATTTCATAAAAGCAGCTCAGGCAGAAGAAATTGAACTTTGATGTGTACTTCATTCTAACTTTTATTCCCATTTGTTGTAAGTCCACTAAATCCATTAAGAGGGGGGGTTTAAGTCCTTCACCTTCTTTTTATTGTGTGCGAAAGAATAAGTGTGGCTATGCAGTCCACGCTGCTTTCCTTGTTTCTTCTAAGATACCACGAACAGGAACGGTATTCACATACAAACGTTTAGAGAATCCTCTCAGAGCTCTGCACTGAGAATTTCTGCTTTATGAAACTTTTCATAGGGACTTAAATCTTAGAGGAGGTGGAGTTGATGCTGTTGCTAGGTGTGATGCTGTCTCTTAGATGTTGTGATTGGTCAGCACCCTCTCTTTAGTCTTTCAGAGTGCTCACTGAAATTGACATTGACAATTTTCAGTTTGATAATAAATTGGATTAAGATGTCAGCTGGTTGGCATGGCTGCAGATCTGCATTTTTTTTTTTAGAAAGGTTTTAGGACTGTAGTCATATTGGCCTGCAAGGTGCACATGTAGAGGATAAAGTTGCATTATAATATCATATTATAATAAGATCCCAAACTTGAATTTCTGATGTCTTTTTAATTTGTCTGTTTTAATTCATTTAAAGCCACTGTCTACAACTTTTTTGAATTATTACCAACCTTATTCCCTCAAGATCTACTCTGTAGCATTTTGAAACCTGATTCATCTTATTTATTTATAGTAAAATTTTCTTTCATTTTCACCACATGGACCAGCTGTATACACTGAAGATCAAATGAGTCATGCCGCTGACCAAGGAGCAACAAAGGTCAGCTGCATGACTTATTTTAACCTGACACCTCTTCCTAGCATACAGCGAGCGAGTGAACTCTAGTGGATGGAGAAATTTGTCCAGATATATACGATGTAGCACAATGAAGGGATGCGAGAGGAAGGGATGGCACTTTTTTTTGTGCTGCTTGGAGATTTCTCCCTCTGAAATTGAATAAGTTTTAATCCTTTCCTCAGCTAGAATGATTCGTTTTTGTGTCAGGTTTATATTCAGGTTTATACGGGTTCACGGATTTTAATTTAAAAAAGAGGGCAAATGTGCAAAACTCTGGAGTCAGGGCACAGAGCTGGTTAGGACATCTTCACTGGAAAACAATGAAACAATCTGATGTTATCTAGCTCGTCCCCATTGTGTCCAGTTAGCAATTAGGGTCATTAGTCTCATTTATTCTTTGGTAGATATTGCTCTCAGCTGCCTCTTGAATGGGTTTCAAGAGAAAACTCTTAGCTCTGAACATTTAGTGCAATTCAGGAGAGCTCCTAGGTCAGATAAAATACATTGTGAATGTTGTCCTTGGACATAAATAAGCACTTCTGTACTCAGAGAACAGGAGTGACAACACCAACCTGGCAATGGGACTCATTGCCATTGGGACTTATTTACTTGTATTTATCTACCTGTCTTTGCACATACAGTAACACTGTGTATTGAAAAAGAGGGGGAAAGACAGTCAAACATACCAGTGGGCTTCACACCGTAATTGTCAATGGACAGCCATGCACATCTTTCATCACCGTGTGTGCGCGTAATAATAGCTGTGCTGGACTCTTCCCCCTGCCAGTCTCACAGTTTGATGCTTGTTTGTCCTTCAAGTCTGGCAGAAGCTTCTGAAAACACATAACCTGTCCTGCTGTGTGTGTAAGTGCACCTACAGTGGATGGACAAAGTAACAGAAAAATCTACTTTTCATACAAGAGGAAACCTTAAACCCAAAATATTCCTACTCTGCTCACACCCTGCCTAAGAGTGTATTGTACTAGTAATTTTAAGTGTCTTACATGTCTGATTTATAATATACCTCTCCATAGAGAACCTTTTGGCGTGGACCAGAGCAGCACAGGGTCAGGCCAGATCCTTGTTAACAAGGCCTTTGAAATCTGAGAGTGTGCTGTGCTTTCTCTCAGTAATAATGTGACTTCATTTTGTCCTTGAATATGTTAGCCAATCTAATGAAGAACTGAGTATGAATTTCTATTTAGACGAGATGGCCTGTTATTGGGTACATGGCCAGTTTGATTGGGGGGGGGGCTGTGCTGAGGCAAAACACTCACAAACTATCCAGTCACCTCTCTTTTCATTATGTATACACCCTGTTCTTCATACAGCAGCCTATACATGACAGCTCAAATAATTTGCCAAGACACAGCCAGAAACTAACCAGTACTCTGCTGGAATACTAACTCATGTTTTAAGTGCAACTTTATTTTGAATTTAAGAAAACATAGGCTAGAGGAGGCCGGTGTTTTATATTTTCTTATTGTCAACAAATCCCACAGGCTGAAATAGTTCTTTCCTCTGTGTCATCAAGCTCTTTGATTGGCCCAAAGCTATTGAAAACACATAGATGAGCCACACCACTGCAATGAGTGACACATTCCTTCATTTTGATGAACTTTATCAACACTTTATTTTGAGTCATTCTCACATCTCCACATATGCAATCCTGTTGTCACAAATGCTTAGTAGTGCACCAAATGTTTATTAATCCACAGGTAGTATCCAACAAACGTGCTGTTTACTTCTTTTTGATATTTAATAATTTATAAAAACCACTATGCCCTGCTGTTTTAGGAAATGATTTATTTATCCTTTTATTTTAAAAAAACTGTATTTGTGACCTGTTTTTATAGATTTATGTCTTCAGTTGGACCGAATGAGCTAAGTATTGTTAGATGGACTAACACATTGTTTTTGGTCTCTTCTTGGGATCTGTTGACAGATCTAGCCTTATTCTTTAAAACAGCACTGAAGGGATATTATATTCTGCAGTCCCCTCCAATACTAGGACATTTTACCATCTTTCAGCTCATTGTTTTTGCTCTCTGGCCCACAGACTTTTATGGTTCAGTTTCATTTCTTTCATCAACCTTGTTTCCAGCCACAGAGCTCTGATGAACCCACTGTACACTACGGCTCGATTTTGGCAAAGGGCCACAAAATTGGTAATAAATAATGCAGGATCCATCATAGCTGATATTGATATAAATTCCTAAACAGTTTTGCAACTCATCAAATTACGTAAAATAAATTGATACGCAGTGAATCGTTTAGAATTATACTGCACAAGTTTCCAACTTTGCAGGGTTAGTAAGTCAGCCTTGATTGGTAATGTTTACCTGAGGCAATATTTGACCAGTGTTGTAATTTAGAAGCAGCACGGCGACCATTGAATACTATTATTTGACAATAACAGAAGAGTTTTCGTCCACCTTGTATTGGTATCATTACTCTTTGACCATAAAGATCACACAAAAGGCTTTGTCTAGTGTTTTTTACTTTTACAGGGCATCACATGTTTTTAAATTTCTCTGTTATTTCTTCAAGTGTGTGCATTTGTGCTCTGGGTTTGGACATAAGTACAGCACTGGTTGACCCTGCCAAAGAGGTCGTGGATCAATTCTGAGGCTGTAATTTTGTCACCATTGTTCCTCTTTATGTTTCTATGCCATTTCTTTATGTTGTCATGGACACAGTATTTACCTGCATTTGAAAAGTCGAGACAGTCCGTCCTCCACACTGAATATTTATGCGGTTGACAATTTGGGCATTGACTGCTTTTGCTCTTTGAAACTCTGTTAATTGTCTGATGTTGCTTTTGAAAACCTCTGTTCAAACAGTGATTGCTAGTGTTTGTCAAGCTCATCAGCAGTTGAGTTGCATGTTTCATGTCTCATCATGTGTTACGCCTGTTAGATTTCGTCTCAAGATCTTTCTTGTTTTTCTGTCTTTGTCTTCCTTTTTCCACCCCCACCCACCTCCCAGCCTCCCTTGTTTCACACAACCTGTTTTCCTACTCTCCCCTCCTTGCTCCTTGACCATCCCTCTCCCCTCTCATCTGCCCCTCCACATGTTTCTCCTCCACCCACATCACACCATTGCTCCAGAGATCCTTGGTGTGAGCAGTTGTTATAACAATTGTATAGTGGGGGGCGAGCGAGGGCTGTACATGTTGATCGATGCATTCATTGTCACTGAGTTGCAATACACAAGCGCGCTCTTTTCCTGTGGTGCAACATTTTCAGCATAGCATAGGATTACTCATATTGAGCTGGTAGCAGCAGCACTACAAGAGTCCAGGACATTGAAAAGTGCCATTTTGACTTGTTATTTCCCCTCGTTTAGCCGTAGGCACATTCCCACCCACACTCCCAAAACACAGTGGTTCCTGTCGCCGCTGTCATCAGGCAGCAGTTTTATTATTCTGTTTAACTACTTTCTCTGTCTCCTTGTCAAGAAGCTGAAATGCCACTTGTGTGTCTGCATTTACAGAATGCTTAGTGGTTTTTAAATACATTAACACTTACAGAGAGTTGATTTAAGTCTTGTCCATTCTCCCCTTTGCTTGTGGACTAATCAAGTGAGTGTTTGTCTGTGTGTATGTGTGAATGTGTATATTTGAATATTTATGCAAATTTCCACAAGTTATTTATTTCACCCTTTAAGAGTCTCACCAAGCCTCCAAGAAACTGAGATGTCCATTTGTCAAGTGAGCATGCTAACGTATGCTAATTAATAACAAACATTTAGTACAATGGATGATGGAAATGTCATTAGTTTTGCAGGTGTCTGGTCCGAAACAAAAGTACAGGACAAACTGAAATTCATGGCACTATATGAGAAGTCAGGGGATCACCAAAAGTGATTACACTAGTTGTTGACATATTTCAGTCAGGACCACATAGTGGACTGACTGACTGACCAACATGTCTCTAGAGCCCCACCATAAAAGGCATCACACTTTTCAGGGATAGTGGTTTACATTGTTCTGTTCAGTCAGAACTGTGAAACTAAACGGAATCAAAGAAATTACTCATAAAAACACACACACACACAAACAAACAGGACACATGCTAGGACAGATTTTTCTGCTGCTAACCTCCTGGAGGGACACCATCTGAAAAGGGCTGGTTCTGAAAACCACAGAGTGTGAACCTTGGGAATTTTTTTGACCTACAGGAACATACCAAGTACTAGAAATGGTTCAGTCAGGTTGAACAGTATGTCACTGCTCAGACTGTGCTCCACCCATGGGTGCCAAAATCCTCTTTTTGTTACCCTCTCTTTTATTGTTTCTGGTTGATTTTCTACCTAAACTCTTTAAACATCATCTTCTTACTTCCTTGCTGTGAAAATCCAAGAGAGGAAGACGAGAGGAGCTCATAAAAATATTGATACGTTCATCCATGCCGCTTCCACTTATTATGTTACACTCAGAGCAATAAAGTAATAAAGCAACAAGTAAATAAAGCAACAAAGAAGCAGAGTGATTTTCAGACTTTTCCCCCCTGAGTATTGATTTTTTTTTTTTTTTTTTTTTACTTGAAGTTGTTGAAGCCTTATAAAGCCTGAGAGGAGGACATTTTTTGGGGGGCGGGGGGTGATAAAATAATTTAGTCATATTTTTAATTACAGTTAATATTCTCCTAGAAACAGAGAAACAAGAACGTGGCATCAGTGAAATCCTTAAAGCACAGTCTTTGTAGTAGAGATGAAAAAGATGAAAAATGATTATTGTAGGGCTGTATTAGCTAAACTGAAACATTTCAGGCAGTGATTGACCCATGCACTATTCATATCACTATTTTTATTGGTATTTCAGCAAACCTGTCTTCCTGTCCGACTCGGCCTCATGCACACGTGGCGCCACAAATCAAAAACAGACTGGCATTAGAGGTTCAATCAGCCGAGAGATTGCCACTGAATCCCCAAACTGCCATTTGAAAATGTTGTCAGTGCTCCTTGAGTGCAGCACGAGAACCACACCTGCTCACGCTCCTCAACAATCATTACTTTTGAAGAGATTGGGGACGGAGGTCATTAAAAGTTTATACCACTGAAACCAAACATGATAAATGTGGCTTTTAACAGTTTTCGTGAGAGAACGAAGAGGAGAACAAAAGAGAAAAGACCAGAGAGTGAAGGAGCAATCGTCAAAGACAATCATTCACATTCCCTGTAGTGGTTCAATAAAACCCACTCTAATTGTTATTGTGGAGTCACAGTAAAACATTTGTAAGAATTTAGCATCAACTGTCAGTGCGAATATACTGGATTTTTTTGGACATAAGGAGAGAAACTGATTTTGCATGAAAATACTGCACATCACACCTCTGCTTTTCACAACCAAACCTGTCTGTAACATTAGCCTCTTTTTCTAGCAGCACTCAATGCCTTGTTCTTAAAAACCTATTATTCCTTGAGTCTCGGCTTTAACAGGCGTGGTGTGAAATGCTGTGATTAGGAGCATCATACTGATACAGACACAGTACGTTTGGAAAAAGGCTGCAGTCTGTAGGGGTCAGTGTTGCTCCGTGGAAATTCTGGAGACCACCAGCTTCCTCTGCTGCGTGTTGATTGAGCTGTGTGTGTGTGTGTGTGTGTGTGTGTGTGTGTGTGTGTGTGCATGTGCGTGAGTATTATTTGGAGCAAACCTTGTCAACATAAATTGACACCACACACACACACAAACTGAAATGCACTCACTAATCTTGTGTCCGGCTCTGATCTCTACAGCTATCAAGCAAATGACACATTTTTCTTGACTGTGACTGCTTCCTCTCTTGCTTTCCTCTTTTCTAACTTATTGGTCTTTTTCTGCTTTGTGAAGTGTTCTACCCTCTGGCCACACACACACACACACACACACACACACACACACACACACACACACACACACACACACACACACACACACACA
>JBBMJY010000020.1:21779809-21795023 GCA_037833715.1 Toxotes lorentzi | reverse complement strand
ACACACACACACACACACACACACACACACACACACACACACACACACACACACACACACACATTCTTGTCTTACATTTGTTATGAGGACACTCATCGAGATAATGCATTCCCTAGCCCCCTAGCTTAACCTTAACCATCACAGAAAAATCCCAAACAACAACCCTTACACCAACTCTAACCTAAACCTGATTTTAACCTGAACCCTAGAACCAAGTGAGGACCGTCCAAAATGTCCTCACTTTGTAAGGTCTATGATTAAAACTGGTCCTCACGAAGATAGAGGTACACGCGCACACACACACACACACACACACACATACACACACAAACAGGTCTGCTCTTTCTCCCAGGGTGCACTGAGACATTCTGTGACCTTGGTAGGGGCAGCAAACTGTATAGCCCTAACAGGGACACACACACATTCACACACACGCACGCGCACATGCAAAGCTCACACACATACACACACTGACAAGCCACCTGCTCTCATCTAAATGGTACTCCATGTTGTCACTGACCTGTTAAGAATTCAGCAAGTTGGTTTGTCTATGTGTGTGTTTGGCTGTGTGTTAAAAGGGAAAAGGAACAGTGTACAACTCTGCTGGTTCCACTTTTCTTCTTCACTGCAGAGATAAACAACTGGAAGAATTTTGTCTCCTGTACGTGTGTGTGTGTGTAAGCCACTGAAATGTCTAAAATGCTAATTAATGCCGCTATGTGAAGCTGAATGTTATTCAAAGACATTTCTGTAATTACAGATGTTAAGGTTTTTTTTGTTTTTTTTGGATAGATTCATTCTTTAAGGTGCATAACATTTACATCCTTTACAAAGATTCAAACACACACACTGTTCATTGGATGTCAGACTGCATGAAGTGCGTGTTTCCATGGAAGAGAGAGCGAGAGAGGCAGAGAGAGTGTATGTGCTGAGTTTCCTGCCAAACAGATGTTCATCAGCATTTCAGAGTGTTCCTGTGAAGCCATTAGACTACATTACCAAGAACACACTAATTACGTTGGGGCATGGGGAACCGAGGGGAAGCAGACCACACATATACAGACTCACACGCACAATCTCACATACACACACACATTCAGACAAATACAATCACTGTCAAAAAAAAAAAAAAAAATCCAGGGTCGGGCACACCCAGTGAAAAAAGAACAACAAAAAACAAACATTGCAATTTTAGGATCTGACCAACCAAAAAATTCCACTATGTACTCACTACATGCAAAATAGGTATTTACCGACCTATTTTAAGGTGAGCAGGTATTTTAAGGTTGAGTAAATAAAAAGCGTGGGATAACACACACGTACCTACACACTCTTCAACTAAAAAAAAGATACATTTACTTGATTTTTAAAGATGCACTGTTCACATCACTCCGTCCTCTTTAATTTTCACAGAAATGTCATCTAGAAAACACAGTTCTTACCAATGAATCATGTTTCTGCTCTGTTGGCTCATTGTCTGCAAAACTTCTGACTGACTGACTCCACAATCAGGATGAATTCATGTATACACATATAGTCGGTCAACTACTGTTTGTAAAGAAAAAGAAGGAAATGAAAATAGTAGCAAATGCACCTGTGAGACTTGAATGTAAGATGGACACAGGGGTGGAGTGGGAATAAAAATCGACCAGGGATTGTTGACTTAGACTGCCCATATAACACTTTACAAGAATAATGCAGTAAGTAGAGGTTAAATTAACTATGATGATTTTTAGAATGGAACATGACATAGAAACACCTGTACATGAATTACGTTTATGTAATTTTGTAATGTTAAAATCTAATGGATGATTTCATTGCTGTAGTTTGTGAAGAAAAACTGTATCAGAAACACCTTTTCGTGCAACTAAGTAACGACAGTCTCAAAAATGATTGTGTGACTCTTTAACTGCAGGTTAGTACAGAGAGTGAGAGATTAAAATTCAAATGTACAGTATAGCAGTAAATGCAGCACTAGACATATCAGAATGTTAGTGTTTTTTTTCCTTCCTTCACTGGATGTTTCTGTAATAAACTGATCACACAGACTTTGAGTACTTAAATCAAAATATTATACAAGCTTCCTGTTGTCTTCTGCCTACTGCTTATGCTGTAAAGCTTGATGAATGTTTGTACTGGACTCACTGGGAGCTGTGGTCATGAACCCACTCTGCTGATCTGCTCCTTCTCTCTATTGTCTGCAGAGTTTCTGCTACTAGATGCACAACCACTTTAAGCAATTTAGATTTCTCCGGATTTTAATATCCTTTTTTTCTGAGCTTTTCAGCCAGACCTTCATTTTCTTTTTCTCATGTAAAATGAGTCAGTAACAGTCCACTGCTGGCTGTCTCATTGTTTAAACGATGCTAAAGATGCCAACATGTAAATGGTAAGCATTCTGGTGGAGTTGTAGGATTGAACAGGATGTAGTTAGCTGGGGAGGGTGACTGACGTGAGGAAGACAACGGCCACATAGAACCAAAGAGGGCCAGGCAGCCTGCCCCACTGGGCCGATCACTGCAACACAGCCTCATCTCTCTCTAAGGCTCGTTCTCTCTTCCTCTCTCTTTCTCTGTCTCTCTCTGACATTGTTTTTTAAACATTGAGTCACAAGCTAAATTTGCTTAGCAGCCTGGTTCCCCCAGTGGCTGCTCCATCACTGGATGGGCATATTTATTGAGTTGGAGCAGCTGCACACCTTATTACAGACACATTAGAAGTAAGTACAAACAGTCGGTCTTCTGACGTAGACATACCCGTGATTCCTTAAACCTGCTATAACGGCTTTTTTGGCAACACAGCACACAACATAGACAAAAATGACATAACAGCAGTATGATGGTCAGCTGAAAACTTCTGTGAACGTTTCCTTTCTGAAGCCTACTTGTTGACACATCCACATCCAATTCATGCTGCGATTGACCAGGCGTGAGCCAAGGTTTGAACTTCTCTCCCTTCCCCTGTTCCAGGTAATATTCTCATATATATTATTGTGTCTCCTCTGTGTCATGCTTTTCACCTCAACTTTGAGAGTGGATATAAACACTTTTGCCCTCTAATCTGGTTGGTTGACACGTCACACAAACTTACCTTTAGGGCACAACCCAAGCTTATATAGCAAGCTTGTTACCAAAAAGATACTTACAGATTCAGCAGACATGGAGCATCATTCATTCATCTGGAGTTATGAATGTACTTTGAGTCAAACACTCATTGTTCTTTTCACTCTCAATTCTTTCCAAGGTCAAGAATGAACATGAACACGATGCATACTGCCTTAACTTTCAAGGTATACACCACCAGTATCCACGGTCTGACTCCTGGACCTCTTTCAAAACAAAAAAAAAACCTTTCACTTTCAAGGTTGAATTTGAAGCACAGAGCTTTTCAGTCCAAGATTTCTATTCCTACATTAGAGGATGAAAATGAGATGAAAGACTTTGAGGGTTTCGAGACTAAGTCAAGACCAAGACCAAGGCAGGGTGAGACCGAGCTAAGACCAGGACTGGACCATTGTGAGTCAGAGGTAAATTTTCTGTGTGGGAATTTTGGTTTGTTTTGTTTGAGTAAACAAATACAAACCAAACACTTAGGAGCTGAAATCAGCTTAACCATCTTTGTGCAACACTCTTTTTCCGTGTTTTACCATCCATCTAACATGAGACAGTTTTGTGTGTAAGCATCAGGTTTTCTGGGTGGGAAATGAGTTTAAGTAAAGTTTGGTGCTATTTTGGTTGTACAGTCTTTGACCTATTATTATGCCCCCCTCTACTAACAGCCCTCTCCACTGGTGCCAATGAGGCAGGGACTGATGGCACCTTCCCAAATTATGGGGTTGTGAGAATCTGTCATGGTTTTTGGCTCAGAAGACAAGTGCATTGTCAGTGTCAGAGTCCTGGATGACATCAATGTATTTGCTTATCTGTGTTACAATACTTGAATCCTGAGCTAAGCTGTGCTTCTTGTGAGTTTTATAGTGAAACAGAAGGCATGGGAAAACACTGGGTGGATCCACATTCATGGCCCCTGAGTCAGTTGCCTGTTTTTCACTGCCCATCACGTTCTCTGCGACTAAAGTGTCTGAATGAACACAAACAAATACACCAACACAATGCGTGGGTTACATTTAAAGGGATAGCATGTTAAATTAATAATTTCTATGAACTGTTATTTCTTTCAACACAGTGCTGCTGTAAATCTAGCCAATGGCCTGCTTAGGTGAGTATGCCGTCAAATAGTGAGTGACACAGTATCAGGTTCATTAGAACAACAGTTAAACGACATTTTTATGACAAATGCAAATGCAAATGCAATGAAAACACTATGTATTTAACTTCAAGAAAATACTCAAAAAACTCAAGTTTTTTAAGACTATTTATAAAATTTCATTCAAGACATTTAAGATTCATAGTGATACTGATGTTGCTTTCCCCCCCATTGGTAACATACAGATCCACCCAACTTAGGCCAAACTGTGGATCCAGCATGAATCTTTTCATCAGATGCTGCTGGAGGGCCTTGAATAATGGCCCGGCCCAGCATCTGAGTCTCCTCCATCTTGAGGAACTGTGTATTCAAGTCCAGGACAGCTGAAACCACCATGCTAATGGTAAGTGATTTTTCTCCTTCTGTCAGTTCTGTTACCTCAGAGAATGGTGCATTCAGTTCCTTCAGCTGGTTCCACTGCTGTGGTTCCACCATATCCTCATTGTCCTTGCTGCACATTTCGCTCAGGGCATTGTGGTCCAGAGCTTTGAGGGCCTGTACTTGTTTGAAAGTGCTCTTCCAGGGAGTAGTGCTTGCTGCTGTGTCTGCTTCAAAATTGTTTTTGAACTGTGAGTTGCTACCTAACATAGTTGCGAACCGTGAGGTTTTCACTGTGGTGCTGGAGATGGCCCAAACTTCCTTCACACTGTCATTCACAACTAACTGCACAGAGTGGACAAAGCAGGAAAGGCGTTTACTTGATGACCAGAGTAATTCTGTGTCTTCCTCTGAATTCATGTCCTCCCACAAGTGCTCATTATCTAGATTCTCCTCTTCACTCTCACTGTCATCAGACTGCTGTTGTGGCATGTGAACTTTGAAAGTGCGTTTCATATTGGCAGCATTGTCTGTGATGATATAACTTGTCTTCTGATGGATACCATATTCCTCTGTGATCTCCTCAAAGGAAGAAGCAATTCTTTCCCCACTATGTGTGCCGTGTGTAAAACGCCTACAGTCCAGAAAATAGGATTTGAGTGCACATAGGAATCCTTTGATTTGTAGCACACATGGGCAGTCAGTCCTAGGAAGGAGCATAGCATGTGATTGGACTAGAGATCAGTTGTTAATGACACAGAGAACTGAACTTGTCCTAAACACTTTCCTTGACCTTCCGTATTTGTTTCTCAGAAATTATTCTTTCAGACATTGGTGTGTACCTACTATCCATAATGTCAAGGAAGTGTTTAAAATGTCCATTTTCCACAAAAGACAGGCATTTACATTTTATGTTTACTAATTTGGCAAACACTTTTATCCAAAGCGATTTTACAAGTCAGTGAAAAGACTAGAGCTTCAGTACAGAAGCAGAATGAGACAAAAGCAGACAACAACCAGTTATCAAATCTTGGAAATGGCTTCACTGATGGCCTGCTAGCATGCCCTTTATGGGTAGAGCTTGATATTGTTGGCTGTGTGACATTTTCCTGTTGCCCTGCCTTGAACTCCAAGAACCTAAAATTGAGGTAGGAGGAGTCAGTAAGATATCTGATCATCAACACATCTGAAGAGCAATCTTAGAAATAATGCTGTAAGGTGAACAGAAAGCAAAAGTATCAAGGCTTCATACATTTATATAAAATCTGTGTACACAATCAGAACAATGCATACACAGCATACTCACTCACGACCGCGAGAGACTGAGTCTCGTGCTGTTCAAATAGTTACATGAGAATATGATTGATATGGTATAGCCAAACCAGTTAATTTTCGTGGTATATCCCTTAAATAACAATCATCTTTGAGGTGATTATACTTCCACGAAAAGGGAAATCATGTATTTTTCTTTTAAGTATCCAACTCTCACTGTGGATGAGGCAGAGAGGAGATCATGACACTCGAAACACACAAGCAGGGTTGACAAAGTAAAAAGTTATATGTGATCTGCAAAAATTAGCCCTTTTAAAGTAAAGAGGGCTTATAGCCAGGCAAAGCAACCTATTTAAAATGTAAAATTTTCATTGCTGAGAGTGCTTTCTCTGCTCTCACGTCTGTAGCTCTCTGGCTAACTGATGCAGCATGACTGATGCAGGATGACTTCATATACATTAGCTACATAGCTTTCTGTGGTCTGTCTTGTCACTGTTTTTCACAAACGTGACTTAGGAACAGCAATTTGTCACTGCATACCCTGTCCCCTCAGTCTCTCACAAAGTTAAGACTGCATTAGCTACATATATGTTGATGTATTAAATTAGGTATTTTTCCCACCTAGCTATGTGGCAATTAGCTCACCAGTAAGTGAAACTAATATTAATAGTGCCACTTACACTTAGCTACCTTTCTAAGCGCCAATAAAAAATTGACATTGTCCCAGCCATCTCAGTGGGCATTGCATTGCAGAATTTACGTACTGCTGTGTGTTTTCTTTTGCACGCTGTTTTGCAGATGAACTCTTTGTGGCTGCAAGAAACTCAAAAAGCATATGTTATAAAAATGTCAAACCACTTCCTTTAACAGATTATATTTATGACTCTTGGTTGAATCACTATTTTATGATCATACAAAAATTTATGTTGGTGTTAGAGGTGAAAAAATAGGAGCTTTAACCTGATGAGTTGCTGGCCTTTGTCTGCTCAAGTGGTCTATCTGTTCAACTCCCACTCCTTACTGGATGATGGCTGTCATGCACAATTTTGTGGTACACCAAAGCAAAGAGCAGAAAGAGGAAGAGATTTAACAGTTTTCATGTTGTTTTGTTGCTGAAACGTGAACAGACAACTTTCAAAATGGATCTAAAAAAGGATATGGAGCCCAGTTTGACACAAAAACAGTTTTCAAATTTATCTGCATTATTATCCACTTAGATGGCACACAAACACACATTTGCATCCAGTTTGGCAAACATTGCGTTGACTCCAAAGGGGTTCACCTGACCTTAAATGCAATCCCAATTAATTTCATGACCGCTAATCTTGCACCGTACAGAGTCAAAATGCAGTGAAATTAAATTTGGGACACATATTTTGTCTCTTGTTTGACAAGCCATCCCCGGTCAACTGGTGTGAAGTCCAGATTTTCTCCCCAGATGTGGCCCTGACAGAAATACATGCACAAGTTCCTGCAAGGTGGCCAGTAGCCAGCAAGAGAGAAATTAAAAGTGACGAAGGGAGTGCAGAGGTCTGCTGTCCTCCTCTGTGATCTGACTGATCAGAGAGAGAGAGACAGCTGTGGATCCCTTTATACCTCACTCTGTCTCCCCCACTCCCTATTTTTCTTCCCCTCTTTCCTCTGCACCCCTGCTCACCTATTCCCTTCTTGTCTCTGCATTTCCTCCCTCTTTCTCCCTCCTCCTCTCCAGCTCCTCTGCCCTCTCTCGTTTACTCTTTCTTTCAGACACACACACACACACACACACACTGCACCGACCTCCCCCTTCTCTCTTTTTTCGTCTCTCTCCATCTCACCCAGCATCTGTCTAATTCAGTGGTTGGGCCTGTGGTTAGCTGCAGTAAGGTTTTTATGATCACCCTCTGAGTACACAGTGACCTTGGACATTATTCACACACAATGGATGGAGCTGTCCACACTGCAACTGCTGTGGGCCGTTGCGAGTGTGTGCCTATGTGTGTGTGTGTATGTGAGGCAGTGAAAGAGAGAGTAGGAGGGAAGCAGAAAGAGTGAGTGTACCAATTTAAAATGTGAGCAAAGGAGAGAGGATATGAACTACAGAGAGCATTGTTCCATTGGGATAATGAATGTAAAAGTGTGTGTGTGTGAGTGTGTGTGTGTGGGTGTGGGTGTAAGTGTGTGTGTGTGTGAGTGTGTGCGTGTGTGTGCGTGTGTGTGTGTGTGTCCTTTTTCGGTTCTTGAAAAGGGTGTGAAGATAACCGGTAAAGCTATGGTACATCACTCCATAAAATACCAAACTACAACAATGTTAGTTTTTTGTTTTACCATAAATATCATATCAGTAATGGTAAACAGACATAAAGGTGAGGCCCTTTTAAGCTGTATGGCCAAAAGTATGTGGACACCTCTGTGCAGTTTTTAGAAATCGCGTTCACTCATCCATTGATTTTCCATTGAATTTCCAAGTGATTTTCTTTTCTTTTCCTTTTTTTTTAAAAGCTGTAGTTTTTCCATTATTGACAGGTTGATTTGATCGACAGCATCTGGAAGACTGAGAAACAAATGAACAAATTTGCATTGTTGCTTGCAACTGTTTTGTAATCAGTGGTACTGAAGAGGACCACGGCAGCATTTAAACCGAATGAAGTGACATTTGCAGGGACTGCACTGAAAAGAGTTAAGTCCACTGAGAATAGTCTGTGTGCATACTAACTTCCACACTAGGTGCTCAGGCTGGAAAGACAATTGAACCTTGAGGTAGATGGGCAGTACATGCAAACTTTCTTTGTCTGTAAACAGTGCCACCGCTTTTGTGCCTTAGATTAATTTGTCTTTTTAATGTGCTGCAAACTTGGCAGGGCACTTTTCCACTGTGAATGTTTGTTTGGCTCAACAAGCTTAATTGCAGGACATGTGTTCATGTTTGTAAGTGATATAACAAGTAGAGTTTTAGCATGACGGCTAAAGTGGGTACTATTTAAAGTCTGTGGCTCTCACGTTCTGTATCTGTTCTCTGGCCTTGTGGCTGTTTTCAGTCTACATCCTCTGTGAACAAATCTCAGCTCTCTCATTCATTTGAATGGAGCCAGTCCAGCTGAACCAGGTTTCACTTTTGCTGCAGGGCAAAGCAATGTCACCTGGCATGGTGCTGTGTTGGCCAGTCAAATACATGCAAGCGCACATTCCTGGTAGATTACTTTGTGAAAAATGAATGCTGTATTTCTGCTGTTTGCCTCTCAATCATCATGACAAAATATAAAATGACTGCAGCTGTGAGAACTTTTCCGAGTTGTAAAATCCTGTCTGTGAGCACTACATACAGTATTTTCGTGTCTGATAGGCATTTAAATGCATTAGTCTGTTTTTGGTCTGAATCCCCACTTAGTCAGTGTGACCGTCTGCCTGTGATAGAGTTACTGACATTACTGCTTTATGTAAATGTAGTTTAAAATAAAATGTTTTGATTGGTTATATAAAATCAAGTTCTCCATCCGTGTTGACAGAGATGCTACAGCTTTTCAATTTGTTGATGCAAAAACAGAGTAACCTGTAAATTTCTCGCTTTGAGGCAGTGACTTTTCTTCAGGGGAGAACACAGGACATTTACATTTTATTAACAGAGCAGGTATGTACACTGTGGCAGAAAATAAGCATGCAGTTTAATTTTAGTTGGACTTTAATTCTACAGCCTACCATGATATTTTAGACAGTGCTATTCCAACTTTGTGGTAACAGTTTTGGGGAAGGCTCTGTTTTATTTCAACACAACATGTCACACCCATGAACAAACTGAGGTTCATAAAGAGAATGGTTCTCTGAGCGTCCTAGTGACCTCAGCACCCCCTGTTTGATTTTGGCTGAAGACCTTTTTCGTGAGTCTCTCTTTTCTGCTCTGTGTCTACACTGTCAGCTATCAAATAAAGACAAAGATGCACAAAACATGTTTTTTTTTTGTTTTTTGTTTTTTTTTTAAATAAATGGTTTTATAAATTTTAATTTGGTTTGGAAGAACTTGACCAGCCTACACGGAGCCATGACCTCAACCCCATCCATCATCTTTAGGATGAATGCCAACTGATGAATTGCCAGCTGAGAGCCAGGCCTTATCACCCGCCATTGGTGTCCGACCTCAGGATGCTCTTGTGGATGAATGATAGCAAATCCCTGCAGCCAGGTTCCACCATCTTCATGTATATGAACGGAGCAAATGCATATCTATAACAGCCAAAGCCAGTAACACCACAGTTTTAATGACACATACCCACGACCATCACCTGTCGTGATGGTCTCAGTTCCCTGAAACTGAGACTATTCATCTTAGATCAATAATAATGAAGACAGTACTGTTTACTGGTGTCTGTTTGTCTGATAATTGTGCTATGAAACTTTCATATTAAGACTTTTCTATTTTGTTACATCCACCATTGGCAGTACAAGTTGTCTGTCCACCTCAGAGCATACATACACACACACACACACATAAGCCACCATATCCACACACATACCTGCCTTGTTATAACACCAATCAGTCAGCTGTCAGAGGCGGAGAAGGTTTATGGCAGCTTTATGGGAGGTGAAGCAGCACTCGGTAGTCCATTTGGCTGCCCATATAAACGACTCATCTGTGTGTGTGTGTGTGTGTGTGTGGTCAATGCATGCATGTGTGTGACATGCTGAGTGACTATGTAGCTTACCACTGGGCATTTATGTGTGTGAAACGCTTTTCATGTGGCCATGTGCAGATCTGTGTTTGTCAGTGTGTGTGTGTGTGCGTGTGTGTGGTGGAGTTACACGTAAGTGCGCTTCCATAACCGTGTGTTGTGAGGGCATATAACTGTCTGTTCTGTCGGGAAGTAGAGTAGATGAAATGAACTGTGAGTCTGTCTCTGCACCATTTGAGGTGTAAGATACCAAGTAGGAGTTAGAGACACAGAGAGCTGGGCAGAGGGGAAGAATGGAGGGAGGAGAGGGGTGTTAAACACAGATAAGAAAGAAGAAAGACAAAAGAAAGTAAGAAAGAAAGAAAGAAGGAAAGAAAGAAGGCATCTAACTATTGAATCTTTGTCATGCATTTTTCTCTACGTGTATTTTTTGCCTGGAGACAGCAGTAAATCATGTCATCCTCCCCCTCAGTTGGTCAGGTTTACGCCCCTCTCATCTGATGAGCCTTTTTCTTTGAAATGGATTGAAGAAACTGGCCCCTGAAAGGACCCCACAGGCCACAAAGAAGCACATCTCAAAAACACGAATAACTACATCAAAATAAAAGAGCCGATGTCAATGCTTACTTGTGTTGTTAAAATGTCTCAGTGCTTTTCCATCATACTTTTTGCTTTTGTTAAGCTTGTCAGCCACAAGCACCACGAACATCCATCCCTCCATCCATTTATTGCTGCAGTCTTATTTGTCAAGCTTAGCTTTATGTAACCACACTATGAATCACTGTTGAGTAAATAATGGTGTCAAAATTATGTTTGAATTAAACTTTCAGTTTAATGGTTCAGTTTAGTATAGTCTTTTTTATTATTCATGTGGTAAGTTCATTAGACTCAGTTTCAGCACTGAGACCTGTCCACTGTCTGACCTGTGTGTCTGCCACTGTCCACATGGAAGGTTATGTTTACCTCATGTTTGATACTATTTATGACGGACGTTTTTTTCAGTAATACACATATATTGTTTTGCATTCAGTTATTGCCTCTCCATTAAATAATTTTCATTATTACTGGCAGAGCCCTCCTCTCCTGCATGGGATTTAAATTGCATACACTCACACAAGGGACTCTGAATTCAGTATTACTGTGTTGGACAATGTTGTTGACAGTCTTCTTTAATTTTCTTTATTGCAATGATTTATTGCAATGAATCATCTCAGCCCACAGTTTACTTGGGTGCCTTGTAAACAGACACGCAAGTTCCTCCTACTCTGTTTTATTGCTGACAGAATAGCCACTCAAGGCTTGTTTGCTGACCGCTGTGGTCGACAGATGCATCATTTTGAACTTAAGTCTGAAACCTACATTTACAAAATGCACTTGTAGTTACCATCAGTAACAACCGTCATTGTGTTAATCTCTTTTGTGGTTTAGACGGGCCTCATATTTATTAGGGGTGGTCCAGTTTCCTGATTCGATTTAATTACAATTATTGAGGTCTCGATTCGATTACCGATTGATTTTCAGTTGTAGATCATTGAGTTTCCATTTGACAACAGTAACTCAAAATACACCATAAACATATTGCACCATTAACAGTCAATCGCAGAGCCAATATGCAAAGACAGATAACCACACACGCACTCTCTCACCAAGGGACAATGTAAAGTAGCCAGTTAACCTAATGTGCATGTTTTTGGGATTGTGGGAGGAAGCCGGAGTACCCGGAGAAAACCCACACAGGCACAGGGAGAACATGTAAACTCCACACAGAAGAGCTCAGACCGGGGTTCAAACCTGGACCCACATGTTTCTAGTATTACCACAGTACTGGTTGGTTTGGCTTGGTTGGTTGTCGGTTAATGGTTTTTCTTCGTCACGCGCCTCTCATCTCGCTAAAATAGTTAGCTCGCTCGCTGGTTCTGTTACAGGGTGTTTTGTTATGACTCTTAGTCAACAGCTCTGCCCTGTGGTTAAATCATGTATGACAGCCAGTAACTGGTGGAGTCACTGCAGGGTATTACAAAAAATTTGGAAATGTAATAATCGACTCATAATCATCCATAATATAATCACAGTTAATCAATAATCGATTTTTTTCACCACCCCTAATATTTATACTGTTATATCTACAGAACTATGAGAAATGGACCAAGAGTTTTGATATAAGCTAAAAAAGAAATTCTCACATTGCATTATTGTCTCAATATATATTGACCCTTGAATGTCCTTTGAATTGCAGTGACCACATGGCATTTTGCTGCCCTTAGGACAACCTTTATATTCTTTGCATTACAACTAGTAAATCTCTAAAAATTGTGTCTGAGTGTTGTTCATCTCATCAGTTCAGTGCTTTGGAGTCATATGGTGCAATGAACATTGCTTCCTCCAGGGGTTGCTAGTGGAGTTTTAGACATTTAGGTTTGTTAAAAAGACAGTTTCATCTATAAAGCCCAATAGAGGAATTACATTTTAGGTGAAATTCACAATTTGTGCTTCACCTCAGTGCAAATAAAGGAGTTTTTTCCTCTTGTGTCACAATAGGTAATGTATGCACAGACAGGAGAAGCTGCGTTTGAAGTCACTGTCCCCACAGATTTTTTATTTGCATATGGTGGGTGAGAAAGGATAGGGGTTGCTGCAGCATAAATATGAGATCAAACAGGAATATTTGGTAAAATCTGAGACACAGGGCTCTGAGTGTCTCATCTTCAGTGTGCTAGAACAAAGAGTACACAAGGTAAGAAAACAGAAAACTAACTTTCACTCAGATGACTCCCTGTAATCACTGCTTAAATGTTCCTGATACCATTTAATTGTACACTGATAGTCTCTTTGCTTTCATTTCACAGCCTCCAATTAAAACTGCGAATGTTCTTTTGGGCTAAGTCAGGGGAGCAAGTATTTTTTCTTTTAACTCTTATGTCGGCTGCGGGGTCTTTCTTTTGTCTTTTTTTTTTGTTGAGGATTCCAAACTTTAACTTTAAAGGGACAAAAGTCCCTTAGCTTACATTTGTACAGTACGTGTATTTTTATGCTTTTCTTGTCTGTCCTAAACTCTGTGGACAGTGGTTTAACCTTTGCTGGCTTCTGGCTACTACAGAGTGTGTCTTATTAGAAAGAAATGGTGTAAAGTTGTGTCAACTGATCAGTGATCTTGCTGTCCAATTAGAAGTGTAGAACAAGAAGCCAGCAAGGCCCGAGTCAGAGTTGACCCCTGAGAGGTAAAGAAACAGGAGACACACAGAGGTCTGCTGTTTACCTTTTTGTGCTGCGATAGCATATAAGACATAGGGTTTCTCTTGTTGATTGGTTAGAACGAATCTCCAGGACAGCCAGGTAGAACAGTGAGCTTACAAAGTCCCGCACTGGTTGCTTTTGCAAGGAATCGTGTTAGCTGATAGGCAGAGAGATACGAAGGGAACAGAAAGGCCCCTGTGGAGGCTTTGATGAGATAGAAATAAAGGCATTTTCTTTGTCTTTCTTTGCCTTTCTGCCTCGTAAATGGTTCCCTGGGTGGGCTCAGGAGTGTCGGAGTCAAAACTAAAAGTAGACCAAAGAAAGGCCCCACTTATCCAGACGAGAGGTAAGGTAATAGGTGGGTAGTTGAACCCACCGTGCTTACGGCACTTTCCAATCAAGAAAAGAAACTTTGCAGAAAGAACCTGACTATACACACACACACACACACACACACACACACACACACACACACACAAACATATCCTCTCACGCTCTCATTATTGCACTCTCAGGTTTGTATTTATTTAGCAAGGTGCTTATATGTACTATACGATACTTGCCTGGCTCTGACTCACTGACAGTACAGTTGTGACACTTGTGATCTTGATTGCAGTGAACATGCTGGCTAGCATTATAACAGGGCTCAATGTGAACTGAATTAGCTTTGATCCTCTCCTAACCCCCTGTAGCCACAGAGACTTAAATCCCAAAAAGATGAAGATGTGGAATGGAGAAAAATGTCAAATGGGAAAAATTTGTAGTTGTTCCTACCTGAAGCATTTTACCACCTGTGGCCCTGCGATGCTTTTCCTGTCTCCTTTTGGCTGCAGCAGAGAAAACAAAGCTTTTCTTTTTTCTGACTCTTTCTTCTGTTTTTCACTTGTGTTCCAGGGTGGGATCTCTACCACACCTCCATCTATCTGCCTGTGTGTTTTTCAGTGTGTCCTGTAAGTTACAATTTTCATGAAAACTTTATTTAGCTATTGAATGCATTTACTCTGAGGGATTACTTCCTGTACTGTGAAAACTCCATGTAGCAGAGTTAGCGGCGGAGTCTGCCTTTTGTGTGGTAGATTAAAAATGCTTTCACAGACACAAGAGATTCACAGAAAAGAAGTCACATGTGTAATCTTATCTCATTGATAACATCCTCACTGTTATATGAAGTTACTGCTAACAACAATCCAACATTTCCTACTGCTGCTGCTTCAAAATAAGAGTGTTTAACGGCTGAACCACACCATCTTTATTAACCCATAAGAACCCAGACTCATTTTCCTTAAAGGAAAATGATGTGGGATATACCACAGACCAAGTGGACCACATAGAACACATTTCTGGTGTTTTTTTTTTTTTTTCAGAATAACACTTTTTTATACCAAAGATTTGTGTTGTTATATATTACAGCGATATTTCTGTAACTGGTTTGATATTACTTTCTTCAACAAATATGGTCAGACCAGGTTGAATGTAATATA
>JBBMJY010000020.1:21758383-21770970 GCA_037833715.1 Toxotes lorentzi | reverse complement strand
TGCATGTGTCTGTGAGAATGCCATGAGCGTGAGAATGTGCATGAGCGTGTGTGTGTGTGTGTGTGTGTGTGTGTGTGGACGAACATGTTTGCATCATGTCAGACCAGTCGCTATTTAATATCAACAACCCATTCTGAGTTCCACCTCTCCCCTTTTCTCCTCCGCCTCCCCCTCCTTCTTCTTCCTCTCTTCATCTCTCATCGAGTATTTGGCCTGTTTTCAAACGGCTGCAGGCCCCGATGAAATTAGACTGAGTGCAGTGTAATGAAGAGCATGCCAGAGAGAGCTATGATATTAAATGTCACACAAACATACCCATGCACGCACACACACATCCAGAGTCACCACACTCACAAAGAGCTACATAATAACACAGACAGGACTCAAGAAAGTTATGGGAGGATGACAAAAGCTTGTTTGTGCGTTCACCGTGTTCCCCAAATGGAAACGCACTGATTGTACAAGAGAGGCTGTGCTCCTGAATACTCGCTCCATTAAATTGATCCAGGAGAATCCAGGTGAAAGCCCAGATCCAGTATTGATTTACCCACTTAAATCCATATCAAATCCAGGTGAACTGGAGGCAGGTTCATCATGAATTCTGAAGCATTAAAACAGCTGAAACATGATTTGCACCAAAATTAGTCGAACTCAATATAAAATAGGTGTTTGAATTCTGAAAATAATCAGAACTTTGGCTGAAATACATCTCAGCATGAATGTGGCATGATCCAGGTCTGACATCCAGGACATGATCACATCACAAAACAGCTGTAAGAGGGATAGATGCGGAAAAAAAGCTGACACAGATGATGGAGAAAGAAGTAATAAGATTCAAAGCAACATGCTGGAAAAGGGTAGAAAGTGTTCAATGAGGGAGAAACTCAGCAATGCTTTATGAGAAGCAGGCTTAGAGAAAGATAAATGGAGAGGACAGTGAAGCAAGCAGACGGACACGCAGAAGGAAATTTTAGGTAGATGGAGAAGATTGGGAGGGAAAGCAGAGGGGAGAGACGAGGCGAAGATGGATAGAGAGCACAGCGCTCAAAGGCAGAGGTTGGCTTAAAGGTTAGAGGGAAAGAGACGAGCGAGAGCATAAAAGAGAGAGGTGGAGGAGATGACAGAGGGAGAGAGAGGGGGAGGAAGGCAATGGGGAGGTGAGGCAGAATAAGAAAGCGAGAGAGAGAGAGGGAGGGAGGGAGAGAATGATGGATGGATAGACGGTAACAAAATGGAGAGGTGGGCTTAGTGGTGATGGATGAAGCAGCAGCTTGCAGACCCTGTACATTTCCCTGGCTCCCCTTGGATTCTAGTGTGTGTGTGTGGGTGTGTGGTCAATCCAAATGTGTATATACAGTATGCAGTGTGTGTATGCGTATGTACAGACCTGAGCAATGAATAACATCAAAGAAGGGTCTGTGTATGTGTGCAGGTGTGTCTGTGTGCGTGTGTGTCTGTGTGTGTGTGTGGATGGGTGGTGGGACCATTAACATTGTGTGAGGTGGTCAGTGGATAGTAAAGGTCACCTGGTCTAAGTGGTCTAACCATTGTCTGAGCTGACCATGTTGTCTCTCTGTGACAGGTCTGTGAAGTGTGGAGGTCAAATGCCACTGGGGTCAATGCTGAGGGAACTAAACTGAATGAAGTTCCTCTGCGTTCGACATTTACACTCATGCTCAGAACACGTACACTCACCTGTACAGACTGAAAGAGCCAGACGATAACTGGGCCTTTAGGCTAATGAGAAAACCCTATGACCTGAAAAAGAGAGCGCTATTGTGCCAACATACGGACGTTCAGAAGGTATAATGTTAAGGTTAATAATATATCCTAATGTAACTGTATAATGTAATGATGTGTATGAAGTTTGTAAATTAGGATGCTAATATTAAAGAAGTACAACTGAGGTTGTTTAGATTCTCAGCAGTTTTTCAGGTGTTTGGTCATAAACCAAAGAACTGGTCAAATGGTGTAGATGAAAAGTCTCCAGAGTTCAGTATATTCTGTGAGACACGTGAATGTTTCTATCCAATCTATCCAATGGCTGTCCAGACACCTTACCTTTGTGGTTTAAATGTAAAATGTTCTGTGAAAAAAGTTCAAATGTAAAAAAAAAAAAAAGATTATGAGAAAAACAAACCAAATAGTGTCTCCCCAAAATATATTACAGTACACCCTACATGAGTATTCAGGCAAACGTAGCTTGTGTTTAACCAGATTTTGAAAACAATATTTAGAGGAATAGCTCTGTTTGAGTACCGAGCACAGGATGGCAGAGCCAAACGCAGACACTCAGGCAGACAGGTGCTGTTAAATAACTTTTAATGAAAGGTGAAAGTTGGTTCAGGCAACAGAGTCCAGGTTGTCAGGTCAAAAAAACAGGCGGTGGACCAAAACACGGGTAAAGATGACTTCAAGAGAAAAAAGAAAACAGGAAAAACAGAACAGGAATGGCAGAAGTATTACAGAAAGCTTGCGGCATGAGCACGTAAATGGGCAAATGACAGGTGGATTTACTGGGGGGGCTAATAAGGAAATGGGAACAGGTGCGTAAGGGTGAGGAAGATAAAGTGATCAGGAGTTACTGCAGGGCAGGTGGATGTGTGAGTCAGGTGATTGGTCAGGTAGGAAAGTTAGAGGGCATCTGGTGGACGCACAGAGCATAGCAATGACTGCTAAACCTCAGAGAAATGCAGGGGCTTGGGAAAGTGGGAATGTGACTGAAGGACAGGACACAGAGGCAACAGGACTGAGCCAGTCATTGTGATATTGTTCAACCTTTTGTCATATATATATATATATATATATATATATATTGAGGAAAGCTGAAGATCGATGCCACTCTCATGTCTGTGTGGTAAAACTGGAGCCAGCAGTTTAGCATAAAGACTGCAAACGTGTCTTAATCCAGTCTTATTGTCACCACGAGGCTGCCAGGAATCCAGTGTATACTTCAGGATATCACTGCACCTGGCCAAAAAGCCCAGCACATAACTCCCCCTGTACAGTGATTATGGATTAAACAAATGAGATGTGTTTATGTGCATATGTATGCTCACCTTAATTAGTGAGTTTTAGAGGTAATGCTAGGATTTTGTTGCCTTTGAACAGAGCCAGGCTGGCTGTTTCCCTCTATTCCTGACTTTATGCTAAGCTAAGCTAACAAGCTGCTGGCAGGAGCTTTGCGTTTAACTCACAGACATAAACGTCTTATCAGTGTTCTCACCTAACTCTCAGCAAGAGAGTGAATGAGCATATTTCCCCACATGTGAAAGGATTCCTTTATGGATCCTTTTAATACACAAGCCACCTTCTAATTTCTGTGTTACAGTGCTTTTATCACAAAATGTTCCCTCAAATTAATATATTTTTTATGTATATTTATTCCTCTGTTTAAATTTTGATATCATTACCATACTGAAGGTGCTGTGATGTCACAGCACTTTATCAAAGATGCGTCATGCCTTTGTTTAGACTCTGCTGTGTGCATCTAGAATCACGGCATGAACAGTGAGTGTGACACAGAAGGATTTTTGTGTTTGTGGTTGTGTGTGAAGTGTGTAATTGAGTGATTGAGAGCGTGCAGTCACACATCCTGTGTTGACAGTATAATTGACAACATAATATTTTGTGACCAAGAGAGTACAAGCTGGGCAACAAGTACAAAACTGACAGCAGACACTTGGCAGCGAGAGAGAGTGAGACAGTGCTGAAGGGAAGATTTCAGAGGGGGAGGGAAAAGAGGGTAAAGACCATGCTTGTACACAGCAAATGCATTTTCAAGGGCTATTTTCTAATTTATGTTGTCAAAGCCATGTTTTTCATTGCTTTGAGTGCAGTGTTAGCTTCTTTAAACATTCACTTTAGATAATATAATATAGGTTTAGACTTTAGTTTAGGTATAGAATTCAATTAGATTTTAATGGAAGTAAAAAAAGATAATTATATTTATATGAAGCTTAGTAAAAGACTACTCTATACATTTGCCCTGTACTATTTACACTTTTTAACAATCTCCATCTCAATCATCCAAACTTTGTGCCGGACTAATGACTTAAACAGTTATATGATAATCAAAAAATAGTTGCAGGTTAATTGTCTTTTGACAGACTCACATACCTCCACCAAGCAAAATTTAAACATGTACTTGTATATGATGGTCTTAGAAGACGAAAATAACAGAGGTGACAGAAGCAGTAGGATAGAAAAAAAGGAGAGGGGAAAGGTTACAAATAGTAGAGGAAAAGGATGTAAAATTTGAGGGAGTATGGGTAGGTAGTTCCATCAAATGAATATCATTACATAGGTGGAGCAGGCACCGAATTATGGGGTCAGCTAGAAAGCTGCAGAGAGAGAAAAGAGAGAAAGAGAGGGGAGACAGAAAACATTGAGGACAAAGACACAGAGCGAAGAGAGTAGCCTGCTTCTTGTCTAGCTTACTCAGTGTGGACAGCTGATAGAGATTAATGTCTTGAGTGGGTGGGCAGGGGGGAGAGAGAGGTCCAGACTGGCAGTGCGTGAGTTGGATGCATGATTGATGGAGGGAGCAACTCAGGGCAAGGGACGACAAAAGACGGCGAGAGAAGGGGTAGTCAGGGGCGAGAGGAAGAGTTGAGAAGTTCAACGTGAAGAGAGGTAGAGCCAGCTGGGAAAGTAAGACACGAGTGAGACGGAGGGATCGGCGAAGGAGCGCCGCGCTCATAATGAAATGTTCAGGCTTCTCACGACAAATCCAGATTTCTATTTTTATGCAGAGTGTACCAATAACTCACAGCTAAGTGCATTCTGGGATATGAATTTACTTAGTTTGGAAGAAGCCTTAACACCACACCCACTTCCACAAACTCTTATGATTCCTCTCATATTATGGTTGGTGAAATGTAAATTTTGTGTGTATGTGAGTGTGTGCACGACACACACACACACACACACACACACACACACACACACACACACACACACACACAGACACATATACTATTTCCCCCACCATGGAGATAAGCAGTAATGAGCTCTGCCGGCACCTTCTACACACCTTTCACAGTCCTGCAGCTGTGTATCTCTCCATTGCCACATTCTGTCCATTCTCTTATCTTCTGGCCTCTCACCTCTATTACTCTTAACTATTCCTCTCCTCTTCGTCTTTTTCCGCCCTTCCCTTCCCTTCCCCCGCCTTTGCTCCTTCCACCTTCTCATCAACTCTTACTCTCTTTTCCTTTTACTCTTTCGTCTGCTCTTTATCTCCAGTTCAGTCTTCTTTGCCTTAATATGCATTCCTTTAATCATCTAGGACTCAAATTGAAGAAGACACTGCTCCATTCTGTGTACAGCCATCACTAAAATGTGTGAGAGTTTGTCTTTAAAGTGGAAAGTAAGAAACAAACTTAGATGAAATATCAGGTTTCAAAATACGTCTGTGGCAATGCCATTCTTAAAGTCAGGTGCACAGAGACCATCTCATGGTGTTAACAAAAATGTTACCTAAAAATGTTAAGGCTTTCAGTGTTAAAAAATTTGCCAAACAGATCCTGACTTTGTCTTGGGTCACATGACACAAATAATACCTTGTCACAGGTGAAATGAGATTGGGAATCTAATCGGTTACACTTTGGGATGAGACCAAACAAATGCAGCCTCAGTAATGAACTGGAGTTGGGAGGAGTTATTGTGTTAAAACCTTGTCAACTTTTTTATGATAATCTGACTACTTTAGCATAGCATACACTTTTCATGTGTATTGCGACATTTTGAGAAAAATGTCATTCCCTTTCTGGCCAAGCCTCAGATGAGAGGACTGATACCAGTCTCTTTCCTTCTGTATACCAAATGTGAAGCTACAACCTGGATACAGTTAGCTTAGCATAGCACAAAGACCGGTAGCGGGGGAAACAGCTAGCCTGGCTCTGTCCACAGGTAACCAAATTCATGCCTTAAAAGCTTACCAATTATCATGTTATGTCTCATGTTAGTTTACATTTAAAATAGCAAAACTGATGAACTTGAATCCCTGTTTACAGTCTTTGTGCTAAGCTAAGCTAAGCTAACCATCTCTTGGTTGTAGCTTCACATTTACCACAGACTTGAGAGTGTTTTTGATCTTCTTACCTAACTCCTGGCAAGAAAGGGAATAGGTTTCCTCAAACTATTCTATTGACATTTTAAAATTTAAAACTTATGTTATTTTTTTTAGAACAACATGATAAATCATCAAATATTTGTGGCAATAACCATACACTGAAGGCTGAGTGTGTCACTTATTACCACTAACATTTGTGCATGCTGAGTTTTTACTGTAATGGGCCTCTTTTGTTATTTTCATTCATGGAAAATAATTTCTCAGAAATGTCTCATATAAGATCTAACTGTGACCAGATTTAGATGGGATTGCGTTGGCAATGACAAAGGTTGCAAGGACCAGAATGAGAGGGGAGGAAATAAATTAGTTCCATGAAGGAGAAACAAGAGTCACCATCTGTGACTAATAATATCTACAGTTTTTTTTTAATGTAGATTAGTTTAAAATGTTTTTCATCTATATTTTATTTCCCCATGCATCAAACGTTTTGTGTCTTCTGCTGCAAGAAGACACTGTTGACTGCAGCTTACAACAAACAGGCTCCTGAGTTGAGGAGGATTTTGAAAATGTTTCCGCCAACAGAAAGTGAAGAGAAAAATGGGGATAAAACACAGCAGAGCTTCTGTTTATGCTTCACACAATGAAACTACAGAATAATGTTTTTACAATTTGATTTTCACCGGCGTACATGCATGATCTGTTTATATCAATAATGTTCAGTTCATTAGAAAGATGAACCTCTCAAAGACTAATGCTGTCTGTCTGCAGGAAAGTCTGAGCTGTGAATAAGAGCACAGCAGTATGGCTTGCCCTGACATTTGTTAATGTTAATATTAGTTAACACTGGTCCCATAACGTCCTGTATGAGTAAAGTCTGCCATTTGATATTTAGACTTATTTGGTGTTTGGGGAGAAGTAGAGTGTGTTTATATTGTGTGTCTGGGGAAGGGAAAAAGAGAAAGACAACTGAAGGATTTCCTTGCAGCTGGCGAGAGTGTTGAAGGGTAAAATAATGTGGTTATTTTTCAGCTTCAGTTTTCTCTGTTTATCTCAGACATGTATGTTATTTCTCAATATACTAATGAAGTTTGAGGCACAAACAAGGGAGCAGGTCACCGATTTGTGTATGAGTCAAATGTTATGAATTTCAGCCGCTATCAGGGGTGTATTGTTGTGACAGAAATTTGTACAAATTTCATTTGTACAGCTCACAGCATTAAAAAATTATGTTTCGAAAATTCGATGCCAACATTGCATTTCCTGGTTCCTGGTTATTCAGGGTAATTCAAGGCCTGGCTGTGAATAGTTTTCTCTGGAATTACAGTCTATTTAAAAAAGGCCATATTCTCTCTCTATATATAGTATATTGGAAATGTTAGATTGTTGTATTATAACAGTAGTTTGCTGGGGTGGTGGGGGTGGGGTGGGGTGGGTTGGATTGGGTGGCCTTGTTTAATAGATCAAATAAAGGTTTGGTATCACTTTAAAGGGCAACAGAGCTGCTGGTTTCTTTGTGGTGGGTTTTACCAGTTTTCTAAAACCTTCCCCAACACTGGAAAAAACAAGAGACCAAAAACTAAATGTATGTTCCATCATATAAAAAGTCTTGTAAAAGAGATAAAATCACCACCTTCATTGATAATTCTGTATTCAGGTAATTCAAGGTTGAGACCAATGTCATGAATTAATCAGTCATTAAAAGCAGCCTGTTTTTTGCCTGAACCTGCCCCCTTCACAAATACAAAAACTGTACCAATGTGTTTGAGCTGTTTTACTGCTCACATATAACATCTGACGGTCGTGTAGAAGTCATACAAACCTGCATACAAACAGTGTGGAGGTCAAAAGTTTTAGAACAGCTCCAATTTTCCCAGTTTTTATTGAAATTTAAATGCAGTGAAAAACCATAACTGTTTCAAAAATCAGCAGTAAACTGCCTAAGGAACAAACAGCAGTTCAGGTCACCAAAAGTCATGTAAATTTGATAGAAAACGGACCTTTTTCAGAGATTAAGAAACTGATTAACTTACAGCTTTGTGCAAAAATGGAAATAAAGGCCTTGAAAGTTAATGCAAACAATCCTACAGATCCCCTCATTTTGCTGTTGACTTACAAACTCAACAGTGTTGGAACAAACTGTGTCAATAGACCCTCTGATGAATTATTAGGACAATACTGTACTGCAGGAAGTAGAACTGTATACTAAAGTAACACAGGAAGACAGACTGGTTGGTCAGGGCTTTATCCTATAAGCAAGGTAAGGACCCAAACCATTAGAAGAAAAGAACCAGACGGCGGCTTCACATGATGAAGACCAGCACAGCACCTTCCAGTGTGTTCAGCTGCTGGATAAGCCAAAAAATATGAAAATGAATGATGAAATTTACTGTTTATTTGTTATGTGCTTTCATTTCAGAAACACTGAAACAATACAATGTGCAGCCAATTAGAATTACAGATTTTTCTCTGGAAAAATCCAATTAACACCTGTTCCAATTACACTATGAAATGGGACCTAGATCAATCGATTGCGTAATAAAGCAGCTATATGTGTGATTTACTAACTCAAGAATGTGGATTTTGTGTCAAGTTGCCCCAAATTAAAAATTGATAATTTATCAGTAACAATTTGACTGGTCAGAACAAACTAAGTGAATTGAAAAATGTATTTTTTTGGAATTCAAGTATTAAAGTAGATATAGGAAAACAGAGACAGCTGTAGCTGCCACTCTCTGTTTCCATGGTGTCAAAAATACATATCTCCTTTTTTTTTTGTCAACAAAAACACTCATTTTTCCATGAACATTGTGTCCACAGCCTGTCCTGAGACTGTGGTCATTATGACCTGCACTTGCTCTTTCCCACACTATGAACAAGGAAAAACTTACAGAGTAGTTTAAAATCAAATGAGTTTATTTCTTTGGTTGAATCACTTACATAGTTTAAGACCTAAAGCATAACTTTACTTCTCACTGTCTAAATAATTTATGCTATCTTTGCCACCCTGTTGTCCAGGTCTGCCATGTAAAACAGAATTTCAAACTAAATGAGACCAGGCTTGGGTACATGAAATTAGAAATCGACCGATTATCGGCCTGGCCAATTATCAGCACCGATATTTGGCATTTTGATGCATATTGGCATCAGCTTTTTTTTTAATCCGACGGCCGATAAGAGATCGAGTTAAAACTGGGTTATTTTGGCTCCGATGCAGCTGCGCCTCTCTGTCTGCAGTCACTACTCTGTCTCCAGCATTGTCCCACCCACAGCACCATCTGATTGGTTACAAGCAGAGCTGATTGGCACGGGTAACAGCCAATCAGCAGTGAAAGCTGTGCATAGACAGTGCTCATACACACGGCGGAGAAGGCTGATTAGCTTTTAGCCTAACGGTCCGCTCTCTCCTCCTCTGACTCTAGGCGCTCAGTATGGTAGAGAATAGTGTGAAGATGGTGTAGGATGTTCATTGTTTTTAACGGTTTAATCACTTGAAACAAGGTTACTGATAATATTGATCGGGAAATAGTGATAATAGTAAGAAGTGTGTGTGTGAGAGAGAGAGAGTAAAATTCAGTTTTATTACAGGGAAGCATGTTGAGGGGATGGCTAGAGAATAGTGTGTGTGTGTGTGTGTGTGTGTGTGTAGGCCACAGCAGAAACTGACAGTAAAGCACCGTCTGTCTGAGAGAAAACTGTAGGACAATAATGGCTGTTTAACTACCAAGTTATTTTACTTTACCTCTTTCTGAGTTGACTGAGATCCCAAGCAGCAGAAAATGAGATATTGTTAGATGAAGTGTGTTCTGAAGCTGTCTTCGATAGTTTCTGTGATAGTTTCTTGTAGAGAGAAGCAGGATGTTGCTGTTCAAGACTTAAGACATAATGTAACTGCATCATAAAGCCTACATGAACTGCATGGTGTTCATGAATCAGTAGTAATGTAGCAGCCTAGTTTTGAATGACAGGGTCCCTGCTATCACATGTTAAAATATATCATTTACATAATAAAATCAGCTACTAAAATCAACTTCCCAAATGCTGTAATAAATTAAGCAGAGTTGAGCATATGTCAGCATGTGGCCCCACTTTTAACTCTCTCTTTTTTCCAAACCCTTATTGCAGATGGATAGACTTAAGTCTTCAGTGAAGTCTCTGCAATTTATGAGAGCAGGAGAAGCCGTCTCACTGGAGAGCACGCTGAACAACTCTGCTTTTTGCACCACAATCTGCAAATTTTATTTAACTTTGTTTTATTTACTTTATTAAACTTCAGGAAGCTATTTATTTAAATTTTCAGTTAACTTTATAAGAGATGCTGCTGACCCTGGGAACTCCCTACACCTTTTGTTAGAATTTTAAAACAAAGATGTCTATTGTCTAAGATAAAAAAAAAAAAAAAAAAACTTTATCGTGTTGCAAATCTGATAAGCTGTTTAATAAACATATGCTTAGAGGCTTGTCACTTTTACTGCAAATGAATATCGGCTCCAAATATCGGTTATCAGCCTCCTTGACTACTAATAATCGATATCGGTATCAGCCCCAAAAAAACCATATCGGTCTATCACTACATGAAATAAAATAAATACTGTATTTTCCGGACTATTGAGCGCACCTGAATATAAGCCGCACCCACTAAATTTAAAAAGAAAAAGAAAATTTGTACACATATAGGCTGCAGGTGTCTATGTTGTAACATGAGATATGTACAGAAAGATGGTACACCAAAAGATTTTTTTAACTTTTAAGTAAATAAATGCTTTTTTTTTTTCAAACAGTGCCTGTCACCTGACAGTAACATGGCAGTAACATGGCAGTAACATGGCAGTAAAACGGCTGGTTAAAAAATAAAAAATACCGTAGCCTACCAGAAAAGTCATTGATGCCATCTTCCTCTCACTCCGCTGTTTTCCATGAACAGCGGAGTGAACATTCGAACAGTTTCATTGGTCCACTGTGACCTGTGACCAGTAATTTCATTGGTCTGATGTGACGAGGCTAAATGTTTTGTCTGCATGAAGCTCGTGAAAATCTATAAATTAGCCGCATCACTGTTTAAGCCGCATGGTTCAAAGCGTGTGAAAAAAGTAGGGGCTTGTAGTCCGGAAATTACGGTAATGAAAACATTTAAGACACGAGCTGTAGCAACAGTATTTTAAGAGATGATGCTGTACCTCAGGGTGAGATTGGGCCCTTAAGTCCAAGTAATCCTCCTCCTCTTCTGTTTGTTCTCCACTCTGCCCCTTTTATTCTTTTCTATCATTATTTTTCCATCTGCTACTTCCACAAAGCCTCCTATCAAACTCACACTTCAGCTGCTTTTTATGCTCTCATCAATCCCGCTTACAGTTCTGCTCTCGTTTCACTTCAGCCTTTTCTGCATACATCCATATCCTTCTTTCATTTCCATTGCCTCACACTTTTTCTCTTTAGTCTGGCCCCTCATTTCTCTACATTCCACTTTATCCCCATCTCCCTCTGCTTGTGTTTGTATGTGTGTGTGTGTGTGTGTGTGTGTGTGTGTGTGTGTGTGTGTGTGTGTGTGTGTGCATGTGTGTTTGTGTGTGTGGCAGCAGGGTACTTGTGGTTATTTTTCAGGCAGCAGCCCAGAAGATTGGACTGTCATAATCTATGGTCCTGAGTTATAAGTGTTTCTAACCCAAACCTGGGGACAGGACCATTTTTCCTCCCTTCCTCTTCTCCACCACCTCCTCCACTTCTCTCTCTCTCTTCTCCCTCCCCCCTTCTGTGCTTCTTCTCACATCATCTCTCACTCTTCCTCCCATTCCCTGTCACCATGCGTCGCCATCCATTTTCTGCAGTGACCACAATTCAAACTCTTGCTGTTGATCACCACCCATGGGTTCACATCATCTCACTAAATTTGGAGCCGGTGATGATTCAGAGTTTAATTGGATGGCACGCTGTACAATCATATTGCTGTAATTGTTGAGTAAATTCATTCCCCCAAAGTTCTGATGTGTTTGGTGTAATTTTTCAGAAACATGCTCCACCAAATGGGAGAAATGGCATTTTATGGCAAACCTAATATTGCTAACTCTTTTTTAAAAAATGGAATAATCTTTTTTTATTACACAATTTCTTGTTGTATTTAATGACTTTTTTTTATGACATTTTCAGTGAAAATAGAGTCACTAATTAGGTCAGTGGTACTGACCATATTGGTATTAATGATTCAGCAAAGACTAATGCAGGGGTGGCCAACCAGTCAGAGACCAAGAGCCACATTTTTTACTGTGTTACCACAAAGAGCCACATGGACAGACTCACCCATCCCTTCCTCTCTCACACACACACACCTCTGCTCAGCCAGATTTATTGGAAATGTCACACACCAAGATGATAATGACAGAAACTGACTCCTACAGTACTAAGACCACAGGCCAGTCATTTTCAACAATGAACATTGTGTGCACTGTCTCACACACACACACACACACACACACACACACACACACACACACACACACACACACACACACACACACAC
>JBBMJY010000020.1:21738692-21755093 GCA_037833715.1 Toxotes lorentzi | reverse complement strand
GGGGGGGGCATGAGAAAACAATTTCTTCAGTCCACGGGGATGCAATGAGGACATGGAGATGGCATGGAGACAGCTGGTAAGTGTGTGTGAGACTGTGAATGCACCTCTGAAATTGCCCAAACACAGGGTAAGTGCATCTTTTAAAGCCCCTCCATTCACTCAAGTGTGCCAGGGTCATTTTCCACTCAAAAAAAAGGGGGGAGGTAAAATAAATAAATAAATAAAAAAGACACTTGTTGGATCTAGCAGGAGAAAGAGAGGAGAAGGAAAGAATTTAAAAGCATCTCTTTCCTTTTTTCATCTGTTCTGCTATTCTATCAAGAGCCTTCTCTCTGTCTCCATTATTGAGTGGTGAATTTAAAGCTGTATTATATCGTTGCCATTATTTACATAACCTTGGGCTCTGTCTTTGCCAGGAGATATTGGCAAAGCAGACATTCTTCAGACCTCAGGCAGAAGGGAGAGAAAAGAAAATCAAAATTCCTCAGGATTCAATTTTGGGAGTTTATTCTTGCTACTCACCTCGAGGGAGATAGCCATAAAGATAGATCCATGCTCAGGGAACAAAACTGTTCTTCTAAGAAAACGGGAGGCACAAAACAGGATAATAGGAGGAATCGGAAAGCACATGGCCCGGAGAGCACTGCACGAACACACAAACACATACTCCCATTCACCTTTTCTTGTTGTGTCTTTGCCTTCTTTTCTCTCCCAGTCTCTCATCTATCAAACCCAGAGTGATAGTGATAACGACAGGAATGTCATAACTCCACTGCACTTGGACATTTAAAGCCCCTGCCCCCTATTAAACCCTGTCACTATGACATGATTCTGGAGGGTCCAAATCCTGCTACACCAAACCAAAAACCCTTATCTTACACAAATCAGAACAAGGAGTAAATTGGATTTAACTGTGTTTGTCTGGATTCTGAGCCTCTACTCACTCACTGACGATTCAAAGAAACTCTATTCCATCTTATTAATCAAATGTAGAAATGTCAACAGCAGTAGAGGGAGGAGCGGAGAGAAAGTGGTTCTCAAAACTTAAAAGTTGGCAACAGGGAAGCCAGAAAAGTGATTTTTTCGAAGCCCTTGTATGCTCTCTCAGGTAAGAGTTAGAGATGATATCAGCTAAACTCAAGCACTAATCCCTCCACCTTCATAACAAAAGTGCATTGTGCTTGAAAAAAATCCTGGCGGCCACGACTTATCTAGACAATAAAGAGGCGCCACAGATCCAAAAGGGAGGGAGGGGGTCACAAAGACAGAAAGCAAAGAATGAAAGGATAAAAGAGGAAAAAAAAAACAGATTTATGAAAGGTTAGGAGAGGTTTATGAGATTTGGGAGGCACATTTGTTGGGAGAGAGAATATGATTTGCTTTATCAGTGGCAAACAAGATGTTATTTATGAAATAAGGTGTTGTTTTGCTTTGTTATGAGGGCAAGGAGAAACATATAGAGGAGGACTTCCTGCACTGGTCTGTGCCCCACTTTTTCTTTCTCCCTTTCTCTTTTTTGCTAAAGTGCTTTTATTTTGGTTGCTCGGATGCAGTGCAAGGTTCAAGGTGAATGGTACGTTCTGCTTTTAATTCTAAAAGCAAAGATGTTACAAGTGTTTTTAGCCGTGTGTGCAGGTGTGTGTTCTTATGTATCTGTGGTACTATATGTGTGTGAACGTATGTGTGTGTGTGCACGGGAATTATCCTTGCATTACTAGCAAATTATTTGTATTTCTATGAGAATCATTTGGAAAGTGTGTGGAGTGAAGAACTGAAGTGGAGCCTGTGAGCTACACTGGGCAGCCATCTCAAGTCCTCTGCGGGTGGTCAAAGATGGGATGGGACTTCGCTCATTTCAATGTTGATGAATCAAATTTCCGGGGACCTGTCTCAAAAAATTTGTCTTAACTGCAATGGAAGATATACCACATTACCACATTCACATTACCACATTCAGCAAGCTTATAAAAATGAGCAGCAGATGTCATCAAAATTAAATATCATGACTTTTAAATAGTGTGTGACTTATATAGGTATACTGACTGTTGTTCTGTAATAATAAAAATAACTATAACAATGCTTCTTCTTATTATTAATATTATAAGTAGTAGTATAGCATTCATTTCTCTTGCATTGTCACATCCAGATCCATCCTTGTGGATTGGACAGTCCTAAACATCTCCAGGGAACGAACCTGCAAGTGCACTGAAATCTGGACATTTGGATTCACCCTGCAAGTCTATTATCACTCCCCCCCACCCGCCCTGATGATGTGTGATGAGTTCAGCTGGGCTGTTTTTCACGCTTTGGGCTAGGCCTTTCATTTCCACTCGAGGCAAATGCAGCAGCATACAATTATATTTTAGACAACAGTTTGGGGAAGGACCTTTTCCATTTCACTGTGACAGAGTCCCCTGCACAAAGCCAAGTCCGTGAAGAAATGGTTTTCTCAGATTGGTGTGGAGCCCTGACCTCAACCCCATCCAATGGCGACTGCGAGCTAGACCTTATCACCCAGCATCAGTGTTCTACCTCGCTAATGCTCTTGTGGCTGATGCAACCAGTCTCCATAGCTTTTTGGAAAGCCTTCCCAGAGGAGCTGAAGCTGTCATAGCATAATATTGATGTTTGTACTCTATGTTGTTGGTGTATGTGTTTTCTTGCTGACTTGTGTGTGTATTTATAACAGTCCATCTGGAGATGGGTGTTGCAAACTATCTAAGGCTATAAATGTTGTGACATGTGGCATTGGACCTTACATGTCCCTATAAAAACCAATACATAAATAAAGAATGCCCATGGTTTTGGAATAACATATTCAGCAGTCACATATGGGTGTAATATTTGGCTGTCCACCTACTTTATTTGCTTATCCGCCTCTGCCCAATGCTCGCATTGGCTGGACACTGTACCACAGAGCTCTGAGGTTTGTCACAGACTGTAAAGCTCTCACTCACCACTGCACCCTATATGCCAGAGTTCAGTGGCCTTCTCTGGCCTTGAGCAGACTCCCTCATTGGGACATATTTATTTATAAATGCATCCTTGGTCTGCTCCCCTCTCACATTTATGGGTCTATATCAAAACTAGTAAATATTGTTTGTGCTCCACTGATACCCTTTTATTGAGTGTCCCTAAGGTTTGCACTGAACTTTTATGCCCGTACAGCCTGGAAGCATTTGCAGACTGAATTACAGCAAAATGAACTAATCCTGATTAGGACTTTTAAAAATGTAGTGAAGGATTTGGAGTCAGATCGTACCAGAGTTTGGAAATGTTTTCTTCCTTAGCTGGACATGTCTCCTCTTGTCTGTTTTTGTGAGTTGTTGTATATTTTATTTTAAAACTGTATATTGTTTGGAACACTGTATCGCTTCTGCCTAGGCCAGGGATCCCTTGAAAAAGCAATCTTGTAATCTCAATGTGGATGAACTGGTTAAATAAAGGTTAAAAAAAATATCCATCTACCTTTGGCCATGAATTGTGTTCATCTGAGATTTAAACATTTACCTTGAAAATTGTTTAACTTTCAAATCCACTATTCCCCTGGTTCATGACAAAACAACTGTGTCCATAAAGGATAACAAACAGGAAAGATGTCTACTAAGTCCGCATGAACCAAAAATATTCTTTCTCACTTTCTCACTACATTATGCAACTCCATGAGCCCAGTAAGAACTTACTGATGCTAAACAGTCAGTTTTCTGTATAGTTTCAGTATAATCCATGCTTAAAGCTATACTATCAAAACCTCCTCGTAACAGTGGATAAAAATCAATAAAAAATGGTTGTGTTGCTGCATTGTTGAATGTGGTATTTGGATTCGAGAGCATCCTTGTGTGCACCCAAGCAAGAAAGATGTGATCCTTCCTCTCACATGACTGATGTCTGGTCTTTCTCCCACAATCCCTTTCTTTTCCAATGTCTCTTGTCTAGCAAACAGCAAAACCAGTCCTGCTTGTGTAAGAGAGACATGTCCGTTGTCTCTCTGATTACTCCACTCCGGCAGGCAGCCTCACTAGGCAGACTGTCAGTCAGAGATTGAATGTGGGGGGGGGATGCTACCAACGCTGATGGTAGCATAATATTGAAACTGGCAGAAAATAAAGTGGAACAAAACTCCAGTTTGAAAAAGAGCCCAAGGAACAGAGGTGCTTGTCATTTAGTACGTGTGAGTGGATGTGTGGGCGCATTGTTTGTGTGTGAAGTCACAGAAATAGAAAATGCTGACCTCTGTGCTCATTACTGCGCTTTGTCTCCTACCAGCAGGATCAGGCCACACTGACGAGGAGTTTCCACATATTTTTCTGTTTGGTCCTACATTCACCTGGAAAACATGCTGACAGACAGGAAAGTCTGGGAACTTTTTTGATGAAAAATAAAATATCTGTGCAAAAAAGTTAACAGCAGCATGACAGTGCAGATAAAATAATGCAGCTTTGCAAGGCCAACTTATTCAACTGAAGCGTGTGTAAACAGCATTTAAAGCTACTCTGATTACTATTATTATGTTAACAACGGGAAAATTGATTATGTGTAATGTGAAAGAGGTGGGTCGCAGTGATAAACCCATGGAGAATTATTACCTGACTCTGTAGTTCCCCACAGCTATGTGGAGCATTTTAACACCTTCTAGCTCATTGTTTTGGTTTTACAGCCAATAATTTCACCGTTTTCATTCAAACTTATCATCCACCTTGTTTCTAATAAACCACAGAGATGTTTTCATCTGAAACACTAGTGAGTGTATGCCAGCTGCCCAGCACCAAATAGATTGAAGATGAAGTCACAGGTGAACAAAGTGGAGCCATTAACAGCTAAAGAGCCAAATGTTTCCCTCAGGAGTTGGTGGAGACCAAAAACAGAGCTAAAAGGAACATGACTATTGGACTATCCATTAGGTGATTAGAAACACTGGACATTGTTTCATAAGTATTGGTCAACTTTGGCTGCAATCAACGCACCTACGAATCAAATCTGAATGAGTTTCTTAGATTTAAAGCACTTTTGTTTTACTTCTGAACAGAGATGTACTTTGGATTTCGCTTGCTGAAAACACCCCTTAGGCATTATGTTAAAACATTAACAAATACTGATTAACATTTTCCTCTTTTTATAAAGGAAGTATTAATGTGAGGGTCTGTTATTAATTCATGTACACCAGTTAATTAAACCAACTGCATGTATTAAACACAACAATTTACTTTGATACCTACCAGCCCTCCAAAGGCCCGATGTGTAGGATTTGAACATTTCTGACTTTGGTGACACTTGGTAGCAACAAAAAGACAATGTGGCAGACATGAGACAGATATGCTGTCTCATTTTCCTACAGATAAAAACTCAGGCCATCAGAATAAAAAGAAAGAAATGATGCTATAATCACGTCACAGTTCTGCACCTCAGGGCTTTAATCAGAGCTTATACCACTAGTACTATGACTATTAATAATAAAAGGGCCAAGAAATTTAAATGTTGATGCATACAGTCGAGACATCACACGTCCTTTTTCATTCTCTTACTGTCTTTTGTTCTATTTCAGTAAAATTGCTTAATCATTTACCTTTTACAGCTGAACAAGGTAGAGAAACTTCAGTTGATAGATAATGTATCGGAAAGCTCCAGTGTTGATTTTTGACAAACCTCAACGCAGCTGTTGTAGATGGCACGCATTCACGTGTGTGTGTGTGTGTGTCTTCTTAGTGCGTAAGTGTGCATGTGTGTGTTTAAAAGGCATGGAAACCAGCCAGTTGAGTCACAGTGTTAAAAGCTTGTACACATTTGGCAGCTGGTGCTGGCAGGTAATCCAGTCGAGTGAAGCATGGACTGCGTGCCAGAAACAGATTTGCTTAGAATAGAAAGGTGAATAGGGAAGGAAAAGAGAGAGAAAAGGTGAGTGACACAAGTGTTTGTCTAGGCTGGAGGAGCCATTATGTTATTCTGCATACAATGCTGTAACATGTTACATGATTTCATACAATACCACCAGTGTTGTATGGTACAAATGAGAATTGTTGCAATTCCAAAGACACAACATCATGGTAAACTCCAGGTATACTTACATTATACTGTATCATCTGCTATCTAACATACTATGTGTAACATATCATGACTAAGAGTCTACAGTTATGCCAGTTGCTCTTTGAAACTGTACCGTGGATATATTAAGAGAGCTGAATAAAGCACTTCCACTCAGCCTTGCTGCTAATTTGTCCCAGGGGATACTCACTATGCAGCTACAAAAAAAAAAAAACCTCTGCTACCTAAAAAGCATTTTGCCACTATAAAAGAAGCATCTGCAAAGACAAGACACCTCCATCTGCAAACAAGGTGAATTATTATTCCTTGTATTATGATTTTTTTTTAAATCCATGATGACTTTATATTTGTGAAACCTTCCCAGGGTCTGGACAAGCAACTTTCATTTGCTTGTCTTCATCCCAATGTAAAGTCTGTGGATGAGTGAGAACATGCAGGTGGAGCCAGCAGGAGAAACACTATGTGCGTGTGCAGTGGGCCTCAGAATGTGGATGTAACGTGGGGAAGCTAGAAACGTTTCAGGCTCATGTCCTTGGTGAGTAATTTACATTAGAATAAATGTGTCACAATCCAGTCCCTATAATGCATCCATGGACGGTACTTTAATGCTCTGAACTGAATGCTAACATCAGAATGCTTCTAGCTGTTCTTGAGCATGAATTTCTTTTTCTGATCATAGCTTGTCATATACTTTAACACAGGGTCAAACTTCACAGGAATGCATTAACCAGGGTTTCAAACTTGTTGCCTTTCAGGAAAAATTGCCATTTTGAATCCTAAATAGGGCATTTATGTGATTCATGCAGACCCAACGAGTTGTCAGGAGAATGAAATGCCAAGCACACCTTCTCTTCTTCTTCTTGTCAAGAAAAAAAAAAAGAAATGCTCCTGGCTTCTGTCTTCTGTGTTTGTCACTTGCATTCCACTTGAAGAGTGAAGGCTGGAGAGAGCCGTCTCTGGGAGCTCCTTTGACCAAACAGCAGTTGCAAGAGCTGTAAAGAGCAAAAACCCACCACCTCCTTTTTCACCCCTGATGAGTTAGCACCCCTGTATTAAATCAAGTGCTTTCCTGATGGACAATAGTTAATAGATGTTTGGTGTAACAATGGTGGCTCACAGTTTCTTTTACATGCTGATACATAATGTGACAAATGCAAAAACGTGGCCATAAAACCTCCATTACTTTACCATTCAGCTCAGTCAGTGCTCATGTGCTTCCTCTTTCACATTTGCTTTTGGCCGTTTCTTTCTTTCTTTCTTTCTTTCTTTCTTTCTTTCTTTCTTTCTTTCTTTGTAGCCCACAGCAGTTGCCCTCTTGTGTCTTATGTTTTATGTTAAAATTTTGTATGTGTGCAGAGTGAAAATAAAAATGCATTCATCCTGGCCCAAGTACATATATACATAAGTATTAGCCTCCTACTCAAGCGTGGGTGGAAGTTTTTTTCAGCCTGTGTGTCTCTTCATGTAACTCTTCATGACTCCCGTGTCCCTGGGAGAAAATAGGGGTATTTATGTTGAAGCCTCTTTAATCGTCTTAGCTTCTGAGACCTTTGTGACTGAATATGAATATGAATATTTTTGGTTACAGAAAAAATGTATAAAACTAAACAACAAAGTTGAAATAATCTGACCGAATATTTATGGAGGATAAGGTCAAGTACATAACTTTTCTTTTAAATCTTGAATTATCATAAATAGCGTTTTCTTCCCTCTTTTTTCATTACACCTCTTCTCACTAAAATATTATTTGCAACTTGGCAACGTTGTCATTTCACGTCTTTAAAGTTTAAGTTTAGTTTTAGTGCATGCTTCTTGTTTTGAAGACACACCAAGGGGCTAAAAGTCTCTTGTCTTTTGAGTAAGATTCCTCTTCCCTGTCTTCATTTTCCTTTGTACCTCACAAATGATAAATTCAATAAGAGTTATAGATAGATTGTGAATCCGGACCCCTACTAATGAAGCAAAAACACCAAACATCATTCAGACTGTGTTGTTGGCAACCATCTTGGGAAAAAAATGCTGACAGGCTTTCCCATATTTTTACTGTGAGACTACATAAATGCATGGATGTAATCAAATTATTAACACTGTTTGCTTTATTAATGTTGTTGCATTATGACAATGCCTTTCCTCTCAGAAATAAAATTATGTTATAGTTTGTTTGTTCTAGGAAGACTCAGGTTGCTTTTACACTACAGTAACTGTCAGTAGATAAAAAAGAAAGAGCTGTGTGTGAACGTTTAATATGTGTGTTACAAGCCTCTTGAAGAAACTCTCTGCTTTTTCTAGTTATCACAGTATCCAGAGGGAGAAGTTATACTGCTCACGCTGTAAATACACTTGAATACTTGCAGATACATGGCAAAATGTGATCACAAACACCACTAAACAATAAGCTGAAACTCACTATACAGCTCTGTAAAACTGAGCAGAGCTGCAGATACAAATGATAACTCTCTGTAGACCACTTTCTCATTCACATCCTCACTGTCATTTGATTTGTTGGTATAATAAAATTATTGATTACAGAAACTTTAACCATGTTGTTGTTGCCATGCATAGATATCATAGATATCAACTAAATATCAGTAGTTAACACTGTTCAGATGTAGTGTTTGTTTGATCCTCTGAAGCAGCTTATGGTGATGTTACATTTTCTACCAAAATCTTTTGTGCTACTGTAAAATGGTTCTATATTTATGTAATTTGCAAACAATATGGCGTAGGCTTTTTTTGTGTGTTTGATAGTGTGGAACGGGGTTGGAACAGCTGATTCTTGGCCTGGTATTAAAGCAATCTGACACGATGCCATCTGACACAGATTGGAACTGTATCTGCGAGATCAACTCTACTATCCAGAGAGAAACACTGGCTCTGGTACATATTGCTTTTGTAATAGCCTATCATCACTTAAGTTTTTTTTTTTTTTTTTTTTTTTTCATCTGGAAGCTGATTGTGATCTCACAGAAATAGAATATATTCAATACAACAGCCAATTTATTTTGTGGCTCAGGTAAGTGGAAAAATAAAGATCATGATAATAAAGTACATTTTTCATTTCAGTCCAGCCTTAAATGACCTCAGCGCTATGTTTTTCCCTTCTCCTCTCTGTCTCTCTCTCTCTCCCACACACACAGCTCTTCTTTTTTCATTTGTATTACATGAGATCAAAAAGACATAAATACGGGAGAAGCAAGAGTCCTAAAAGTTCTCTAGACAGCCCGATGATAAATGTGTGTTACTGTGGCTTTCTTCTTGCTGTATCTCAGGTAAAAAGGCACCTTAACTCAGTGGCCAGAGTCATTACTTTCAAACTGTACTGCTGTATGTCAAACTGCATTGTATTACACTTCTATTAATTTACTTGCTGTCGGTAAGGTAATCAATTGGATTATCCACGTCTGACAGAAATAGATCTCTTAGATCTAAAGTCAGTGTGATAACCACTGCCAGAACACTGGGTTGCAGGCTTGTACAAAACTATAACTTTCTTATTTTCTTTTATATTTGCCAGCAGTACTCAATGCTTAAATTTCAACTCATCTTCTTGGATTTCAATAAATGGATTGCTCAGCTTGGTTCTGTTGTAGCTTGACTTTGTAAGACAAACCTCTCTGTTTAAACATGCAGCCTCAGCACTCAGGTGCCACTGCACAACTGGAAGTAGAATTGATGTGTGTCTCTCTCCTTCTTTTGCTTGTATCTTAGAACTTGTTTCTGAACACTATCTACAGGAGTCAAAATGCATGTGTGGCCATCGCAACTCACTCTTTGCAAAATCAGAAGTATGAAATAACAGAGGATGCACCAAATTCAAATCTAGCACCATGTAATAGGCCTTCAACGTTCAAATCTGCAAAATTGCCAGACAAGTCCTCTGAATTTATACTTCACTGAACAAAATATTCTCATCATACAAATGCTGGTGTCTGATTTACCTTTTTGTTTTACTGTAATGGCATAATTTGTGCTGCACCCATGTGTCTTCAACCGACCTCACGGATTTATTTTTAAAAGAGAGATGCATAAATTAGCTGCTGAGGCAAGGTAAAGTGAAGTGATCAGAATGGGACTAGCATCACATTATAGTTAAGACAGATAGTGTCCTCCAAAAGGCAAACACCTGCTGAAGCTGCTGAAGTGACCAAAGATAGGTTCAGCTGAAATGATGCAGGTAAGGCCTGAAGGAAGCATCATACAAATACGCCATTTATGCCCAGATGGCTTCAGGGCAACAAGGAGAAAAGGAAAAAAAAAACAACAATCTCGATCATTTCTATAATGAGAGTCTTAAGCCATCTAAGCTGTTATGACACATTCAAGCAGCAAATGGCCGTTTCTGATCTAGCACTCAAAGTGTCCTTTTAGCCTCTTGTCACACTGTCTGCTCAAACAAACATCACACACTCAGTGAATGTCTCCTGCTGCCAAAGCCATTGTTCAGTAAATCCTGCCTGATGAGGCTGCTAGTGAAGCTGATAAAATACAGGTCTCTGACTTCTTGGAACAGGTGAGAGCCAGACTATGCATTGCCAATCATGTGCAACCGGTTGCTAAGCAAATGGGGAACAGGTGAGGCAGGCAGCTGGGAAAATCAGATGACGAGCAGGAGTGGGAAACTTTGAATAAGCTGTTTTATATTTAGATCTATTAATGTATTAATTATATTTACCATTTTAAATGAATAGTGAAAAAAAACGTGTACTCTCATGTGTAAATATGTTGTGTTACAGAAGATAATTTTTAATAATAAAAGAATCAAATCTGTTTATGTTTTAATTACTGCTGGCATGATTGTTGTATTGGACTATTCTATATTATATATGAAAGAGCAAAACACATTTGAAACAGCTTACTCACGCTGTAATGCAGCCCAATATAGCAGCACCATAAAGTCCAACCTCAAAAATGACAATAGCACTGAATTGTCTCCTCTTTGACAAAGCAATTAAACTGGCAGCTCTCACAAAGACAGTATTTAGTACATGTGCATGTTAACTATTGTTGCCGTCGACCTCTGTGCTGTTTACTGCTGATGGGCTGGTTGGGTTGCTGTCCATGGTGCTGATTCTGACTGGGCCCACAGTTATTGTTGGCTGTAACAATGTGGTTCACATGAGAAAGGAACCTTCTAATTATTCAATCACAGTCTCCACCATAGTTTCCTATCTGTGCGCTCAGCAGCAGGCTCTGCATAAGACTGTGTGTGATCTTTTTTCACAGTGCGTGCCTTCCTTCAGTATGGAGCTTATATCTACAGTGTATGAATATTGCACATTTTTCTCTGCTTGTTATTTGCCAACTGTCAGTCTAGTCTAGCAAGTCAGTTACACTGGCCCCACGCTGGAGGATAATGGGGGAGATTTGGGGTACGACTTACCCCTCACAGCAATTGCAAGGAATCGCCACTCTGAGTTCATTTAGTATAAATGAAGTGTGTGGTCTGTGTCTTGACTGAATTGTCTTTTGTGTGCGTTCTTATGAAAGTTTCCCAAAATTTCATACTGACATTCATGGTTTCAAGATATGAAATTTTAATAACTTTGGTGATCACCTCATGTTTAATCTACCGCCTTCATCAGGTGAAAATATTATTATTATACCCAGTGCTTTTGTTTTGTGACCAAATTCAGCACTAATTAATAATAGCATGCTGATACACTAAACTGTGATGGTGAATATGGTAAATGTCATACCTGCTAAATATCAGCACTGTCACTGTGATCTTGATATAAAGCTGACTTTAGCATATAGCTCAGAGCTCTGCTGTGCCTGAGTACAGACTCACAGAGCTGCTAGCATTGCAATAGACTCAGCTGTGTTAATATTGTCATACGGACCTAAATAATTGTTGGTGGATAAATGTGAAAGTTTGTAACTGTGAGAATAAAACTATCCAATACGTAGTACCCTCATGAAGAGAAGTGGCAGGGACATTATATTCCAGTAAAATGTAAATTTATCTATTTTATCTATTTCAACTTCCATTTCAATTCACCTGTTCTGTCCCTTGAGTCCTAAAATCCTAATCATGTTCCAGAGGTAAAATAGAGTTTGCTTGTGACTAATAGATAAAGTATTAAAAAATTCTTAATGTTCATTTTCTCTCTTGCCAACTTTTAAGGCTTTGCTTGCTGTCTCCTCTGGTGTTAAACAGATGCAGGTGCATACATAGAAGCATGAATCCAAGGTGAGGAATGGACATTCGAAAACACACACACCCACACACTGATCAGATTCACTTTTTTAATTAGAGGCAGCGCTGCCGCTCTCCCACTCCCTCTCTTTGTTTTGTCTCGCGCGGCCTCCACTTGCGACTCATGGCAATCTGTTCATTGTGCCATGATATTAGGTGATTAAAAATCACCATATTGGAAGATGAGGAGAGGAGAATGAAAAGGCATAAAAGAGAAAGAAATGCTGTGGTTGTTTCACCGGCACCTGAGGAGAATTCGGAATGTGCCAGATGCATCTGGCCTGCTATTGATATTCTAAGCAGCTTGCATGTGGTGAAAAACCCTCCATAAAGTAAAGAGAACAAATAGATAAACAACTTGCTCTAATCTACGTTGCTGGTAACTACTTAGAAGGCTGGTGAATGGGCATTTCTCCAGAGTGTGGTAGCAATGACAAAAAAACCCTCTACTCTTCCAAGTGCACAAATAACAATGGTGATTCAAAGGATATCAAGAGTCAGACTTTTATGCCGAAGTAAGGGAGGCAGTGTGTGCAAGTGTGTAAATTGATAGGATTCAGCAGGTGTTACTTCAAAATTGGCAAAGGAAGAAATAATTTATTTCCTGTGGTCGAAGGATAATGAATTCGCTATCATCCATGGCAGCAACGTGTAGCCTAATGGACAAAGCAGGAACAAGTCACAGCGGTACGCCTGCATCTGTACAACAAACACACCAGACCCTGCACAGTGGGGACAGTAAGTGCTTGTTAGCTTTCACATAAACACACTGCTCATCTTACATGATGATGATGGCGATTCCGAGTCAATTGTCCCGAGTTTGTTTCACGCGAGGATGGCAGGTAGGAATTTGATGAAAGCCCAAACTCAACCTAACTCCCCTAATTCCTCTGAGTTCTTTGCATTGCCTTGATCGCAGTGGTAGGCCATGCAAATATAAATCACATCACAAAAAAAAAATGTGCTCTGCCAAAATGGAGACGATGCACTCTGAATTACAACGCTGTCAGATGACACACATACCATTTCCAGTGCTTTCAATCAACAAACACACTATTTATCACAGATTATCAGATTGTGAAATTGTTGACTTGTCACCAACAGAGTCATTTAGCTTTGTTGCTGGAGAAAAACAGTGCCTTGATTGACTGATGGGAGGAATGAAGAGCTTTATCCCTCTCCACAACATGGATCCTTATAATCCAGTTTACTTATTTGAACTGAGACTTTTTTTTTTCCTTTCTCCGTGAGACTTTGACTTTGTGAATTAATTTAGGTAGGATGGTGGCTCTGATACAACAAATAACTATACAAAGCTGCACCACATAGTGCCTTCATCTGTAGACACATATTATAATCTTATAAGATTGTTCAGTGTTTGCAGCTGTCCATTTTTTTTTCACCCAACAGACGTGGAGCAACATTAGCAGAGTTGTATCAGTTATTCAGGCGTTAGACTTGTATTTGTGGCAACTCTCTTTTGAGATTTGCTGTTGGTCTCTACCAACTCCTGAGAGGCTAAATGCTCTTTTCTGTTCACCAGCTAGGCTAGTTAGCTAGTCATTCAAGTTTTATGGCAAGTGGAACTAAAGAAGATTTTCCCATACTTAATCCACAACCTGAAAATATTGTAGTTGTAATGCACAAACTAGTTATTTGTTAAATGCTAATGTTGCAGTTAAATAGCGTAAAACATTAAGTTTGTAACTCAGGGCTTTAATTCCTTTTTAAGGACAGACATGTAATAAGCTCATTGTTTTGGTTTTCTGGTTCACAGATTTTCTGTTGCGGCTCAGTGTCACTCTCTCAATCTTATCAGTCCCATTTACAGCAGGTGGATGTTTTCAATGAAAAAGATCCGATGAGCCTGCTGTACACTGATACTTGATGTTTAGTTGGTGGAGACAGTGCTTGGAAAACTACGTTAAATTACAAGAAAAGAAGAGAAGAACAGAAGAGACGTGGAGACACAGAACAGAAAAAAATGAAACGAAATCAAAATAGAAACAACTGTAAACTTGTCTGTTCGTGTGTGTGTGTGGTGGGGGCATTACATTAACAAGAAGAACAAAGAACAAAGACAGTGTGGAAATATGCCTTTTCCTCTGACAGCCATGTTCCCATGACAACTGTTGTTCTTGGTGACATAGGCGGAGACATGCTCACAAGTCATACTGGAGTTGCAAGGATGCATATAAACACACACATGCACACACGTACAGTCCCTCCTTCTCAGCTTGATTCTCCGCTTTTTTGCACCAAAAAGTATTTCAGTCCTCCCCTGCAGCCCCTCCTCTTGTGTTTGTTCCTTCCCTTTCAACTTTTTTTTTTTTTTGGGGGGGGGGGTTGTCATTTCTAAAATTCCCACAAGTCAAATGACAACCAACATCTAGGCCTTTGTGATGTTTCAGAAAGCTTTTGTCTCATAGCCAGCCTCTTTCTGTCTCCCACTCCGCTCTTTCATGCCCCTTTTTGTCAGTTGTTCACTTTCTTTCTTTCTTTCCTTCTCTCTCTTTTCTCCGTCTGCTGTGTTAGTTTTATGCACAGCAAACACTGAAAGGGATTTAATCGACAAGCGGTGCTCAATCAGCCAACAAATCAGCTCATTTGTCTGTTTGTGACTTTGCCCTGAGTCTTTTTCCGCGGCTGCCTCTAGCTCAACGTGATGCTTTTCTGAAGCCCATCGCTGAGACCCCTTCACACAAACACTCACGTTCCATAAACACCTTGCAGGCAGAAGAGAGAGACAGTTTATAAAGTCAGTGATCTGCTACTTTTTTTTTCAAAAGGATTATGATAGCTTTCAAATTTGTGCCCATTAGCACTGTAAGCATATGAACTACCATTAGGGGATTCACAAAAGACTGGAGAAGGTTCTCTTTTCAAAGAATTCATCAGGTAGAAAAAATGGCTGTCTGCACATCTGAAACCAGCTTACTGCAGGTGCAAAAGTGAATATGTATATGAATATGTATCTGTGTCTCCAGACTGCTTAGTAAATAAATCACTGTGTATTCTCTGGCATTTTTACCCCAGAATCTCATCAAAGTACAGTACTTTTTCCTGTTTAGTTTTTGCGATGAGCATCACTGTGCTGAGACTTTCCCTTCAGTTAGTGTAAAAGTTTTGTCTGGCTTTAGTGACTGTATGTATTATTACTGGATTAACTACAGCAAAATAAGTAGTTGTTTTTGTTGTTCTTGTTTTTTTCCTGCTCTCTCTCTCTTTTTATGTTTCTTGGTTCATATTTTCATTACAAAAGTTCCAAGACTGAGAGACCACAGCTTTGTGAGGAGAAAACCAATTGTAAGAAGGATAAAAGTTAAGGTCCAAACAAAGTTTGGACCTTAACTTAATTGTAGCAAAATAAACCATTTTCAAGATCTCAGTTTGGTGTGTTAGCAATACTAGCATTTGCTGGCAAACAATTTAGCTGTAAACACAAAATGCACCTTCGGCTCATTAGTTTTCCAGCTATTTGGTGATAAACCACAGAAGTGGACAAAGTAAACATTTCACATTGTATATGCTTTGTTTATTTCTTTTCATTTGTTTAAGAATAAAATTTGTTTTATAAAACTGTGACCTGCTGTTCTCTGCATCATTTATGGCTGATTCGAGGTATTGTTATTGACGCAACCTGTTATGATCAAATAGGCCCAAAGATATTGTTTACATGTGTTATTCATCTTACACATGCATTAGAATTAGCATTTCAGCATCATGCTCTCTTCAAATAGCCTGCCTGTCTTCGTTTAGGGTCATTGATTATTACAGTGCCTCCGGAAAGTATCCACAGCGCTTCTCTTTTTCCACATTTTGTTATGTTCCAAAATGGATTCAATCCATTTTTTCCCTCAAAATTCTACACACAACACCCCATAATGACAATGTGAAAACTGTTTTTTTCAAATGTTCGCAAATTTATTAAAAATCAAAAAATCAAGAAATCACATATACATAAGTATTCACAGCCTTTGCTCAATACTTTGTTGAAGTCTTCTTGAATATGATGCTACAAGCTTGGCGCACCTATCTTTGGGCAGTTTCGCCCATTCCTCTTTGCAGAACCTCTCAAGTTCCATCAGTTTTTGTTTCTCATGGTCTGAGAGTCCTTCAGGTGCCTTTTGGCAAACTCCAGGTGGACTGCCATGTGCCTTTTACTA
>JBBMJY010000020.1:21696740-21738592 GCA_037833715.1 Toxotes lorentzi | reverse complement strand
TCAACTGGATTTACCACAGGTGGACTCCAATTAAACTGTAGAAACATCTCAAGGATGATCAGTGGAAACAGGATGCACCTGAGCGCAGTTTTGAGCTTCATGGCAAAGGCTGTGAATACTTATGCACATGTGATTTCTTTATTTTAGATTTTTAATAAATTTGTAAACATTAAAAAATAATTGTCATTATGGGGTGTTGTGTGTAGAATTTTGAGGGAAAACATGAATTTAATCCATTTTGGAATAACATAACGAAATCTGGAAAAAGAGAAGGTATAGAAGGTAAGATATTACAAGGTCATATTTATTGGGATTTGCAATGGTTTTGCCTTTAAATTGTCAATCAGCATTTATTTATGAATAATCATGTACATTTTTTAAAAACATAAACTGAGAAAAAGAAGACTTAAGGTTTTTTCAGGCATCAAACATTTTTGTTGGAGGCTGGATTTGGCTTATTTAGCTACCATTGTCACACAGCCACGCTAGCAGGTAACGTTTACCATGTTTACCATCTGAGTTTGTCAAGTGACAAACATGAAAGTAAACCCAACATGTCATGTCAGCCTGCTGGCAGTGTAAACATGAAGTCACACATTCATCAAATCATGACACTACACTGTTAGCAGTCGTCACGTATTGATGTTGCACGACAATATAGCGTCTCCTCTCAAACTAGAACATGAACAGTATTTTAGTGAACAGGTGAGTGAACCCAGCTTCTGAGCGACCCACTGCAGTGAACAGCACAGGTAGCTGCAGAAATGCTCGGTTAGCGAGAACAACTGTGCTAGATCAGATTAGATAGAGCGCCTCTGTTCAAACTGACAGAGTTTGGAAATGCTAACTGGATTTACTGAGGCGAGTCAGTCTGTAGAGCAGAGTGACATGGACACCCTTGTGAGAGACACCTGTCACCATGGTAACTGCCCGTGCAGATGGGGCCTCAAAATGCATTGCAGACACAAAATTTTAAATGTATGATGAAAATGAGACAAACTAAAGTTTGACTGAAACTAATGCACATTTTCATCAAAAAAACCTGAGACTAAAACTAAATCAAAACCAGCTGCCAAAATGAACACTGAGGAACCATATGTATGTATGAACCAAATTCTGTGCCAGTCTGTTGAGATACTTCACTGGGTAAGTGAAAACTTGTGGCGCTAGATGAAAAGTCAGAGACTCATCAGAGAAGTCATCAGGATTCATCCACTGAGTACTATCAGTGTCTGTACAAAGTGCAGTGGCAAACCATCTGATAGTTGTCAACATACTTCACTCTGAGCCAAAGTGGTGGACTAACTGACCACCATAACCATCCACAGCTGCTTGAGTGGCTATAAACAGAGCATGGTGTCGTCCAGTGCCTCCATTTGAATGTGCCCTTATGGCTGTAGTGTTTATGGTGAATTTGAGCATCTGTTTCCTTTTCTCCTCCTTGTCTGGCTGTGCCTTTCATGTGCTGACACCAAGAAAAACAACAAATCTGGTTGAAGATCCAGTTTGTTTTATAGCTGTGCATGAACCCTACCCAGGACCAGGAAGTCGTTCTAACAGATAATCCAATAAACCGGTGCCATCCTGTTCCTGGCAGTGCAGCCCGGTGAGTGAGAATAGTAGCTGGGGGGTGACAGGAAGAGTGTCTCCTCACCTCTCTGAGCCCTACTGGCTCCCCCACAGCCGCTGCTACCGCCTCCTGCCAAGTCATTCATTAACCCCAGCGGAGGGACTGCAGGAGGAGAGAGGAAGATGGGGAGCGGAAGATGAGGAGAGCGGTGTCTCAGTGGGAGAGAATGAATAAACAGATAGAGGAGATAAAGAGAGCGAGGAAGACAGAAGCAGCTAGTGAAGATGCATAAGCTATTCTGTCCAAACACAGTGATCCAAACGCTATTCTTATTCATACATCTTGTTGCCACTGTCATCAATCACCTTTTTCACTGTTCTTCCTTAAACCGACTAATATTTGAATCACATCGCAAACAGACTGGTGTGCAATGTCAGACCGGGAAGGAACTGACAGCACCGCAGTGAAGAGAATTCAAATGAATGGTGAGCATATTCAAAGTTTCTCCATGGAAGGGCTGTATTTATGTTGGTGAGTCTGGGAGGAAGCTGCATCTTATAATTCAAGCAAACAGTACAGATAAGATAAGAGCTGGAGCAAAGTGAGAGCGCAATTCTGAGAGAGAGGGAGAAAGCAGAGAGGAGGAGTGTCATTCTTAAGTAGAGAAGCTGAGAATAATGTTAAAGTGCCAAAGAAGAACAAAACTTCTTGACCGGCGGTGAGTTTGGACGTGAGACTAGAGAAGGGGGGGTTGTGGAGGAGGAGGAGGGGAGGAGAAAGAGGGAAAAAAGGCTGGAGGGAAAAAGAAAAGGCCATGTCTGTGAGACGGGAGCAGTATGGTATTTTAGTTGTCAGCCAGAGAAGTGAAAAGCCACACGAACACACATGCATGCAAACGCACAAACACAAGGCTATTTCCTCCCCCTGCATCCTCTCACCTTTATGGTGTGTCTGTGGCACATACACACACACACACCCTGAAATACACACATACACACACACAGACACACACACGCACACACCCACTCACTCAGAGGAAACACTCTCTTATCCCACGGTGAGAGTGAAGGGAAGGCCACTGCTTGCGTATGGCCACCGGCTCTTTGCTGCTCTGCTCCCGAGTGAGAGCCGGCTGTAGATGGCACTGTAGCACTGCAGAAAAGCACTGTGTTCTCATACAAGCACACACGTACAAACACAAGTACACACACAAACATACTATGTACGGATATGTGCACACATGGACATGCATATATGTGAAAGACGCAGTTTCAGTTGCAGACATAAGATATTTCAGTACTAGTAGTGTGTGCGATCAAACCTAGCATGTGTGTGTCTGTGTGTGTCTGTGTGTGTTTGTGTGTGTGTGTGTGTGAGTGGGTTTCATATATCATGTCTGCACTGTTCCATAGAGATACAGAAAATGTACTGTATACATGCTCCTTGACAGTTTTGCAATGTCACTGGATAGTGATGCAGGGATGATTTTCTTTGTTTCTCTCTGTGTGTTCTGACAGCACGGGATAGCACACACACACACACACACACACACACACACACACACACACACACACACACACACACACACATCCATCCACATGCATGAGAAACACATGCTAGTATTACAGGATTCAGTTTCTGATCGTTATCATGAGTCTTGTATCAAATGACACATTATCTGTCTACAGTGTTTTCACTGTCTGTGAAATGTCACTCATGCTGTTGGATGCAGACACACAGTCAGCGTCTCGCCTTCTGTCTCACGAGCAGGCATGCTCAACGCTTGCATTGATACAATATTGAGATTAACAGAAAAAACGGGAAAGACAGACAGATTCCGAGAACGAGTGTAAGAAAGTGTGAAATGCAGATAATGAGAGAGAGAAGCCGACATGGAGACATGCTGAACTACAGGGTCTGTCCCTCTCAAGCTTGGAGAGTTGTGTTCAGAGGCGCTGAGTGTTCTGTTGCGTTGACTAGAGGAGAGGGGAAGGTTGCTGAAATAGATGACTCGCTCAGGGCTGTACACACACTCAGAACAGATGCAACCACAGCACTTCCTTAATAGTGTTCCTCGCACAGTAATAGTGGGAATACATCTGCAGGGTGAACGTGTGTGTGTGTTTGGGTGAGTGACTGCATATGTGGATTTCAATCTCTTTGAACTCTTAACTTCTAAGTTCAAAATGAAGTTTGAGTTCTCTGATGTGCAGGTTAAAGGAAATTTGGGCAAATGTGCGCACAGTGTGCGTGACTGTGTGTGTGTGTGTGTGCGAACTTGAATGTGTGCACATTCATATTAAAAGAAGGTCTGGAATAATTGAAAATCTCTATTCTATGTGATGAGGGATAAAGTACCTCAAAGCTTGTTGGGCAGTTCCTCTCTACCTCTGATACTTTAATACCTGATTGAGCATAAAACATTTATACAAATATAAATGCACACACACGCGCACACACACACACACACGCACACACACACACAGACACATTTTTGCAGTATTTGGTATGCCATGATTTAAGAGAATAGATCAACATTTTGGGAAATTCACTTGCTTGCTTTTTTACTCAGAATGAGATGAGAAGATTGATATTAGTCTCATGAATGTGTTAAATGCAGAGCTGGAGTTAGCGTGTGTTTAGCTTAGCTTAACATAAAAGCTAAACCTGCCTCTGTCCAGAGTTTAAAAAATGCCTGTCAGCGAAGTACTTAAAAGTCTAGCTAGCTGCCTGGCAACTCACATTAGGTAGAGCACCTTTACTGAAGCAATTGGTGTATGTGTGTGTGATTGTGTATTTATTTGATTAACTCTTTTTTCATTTAAAAAAATACCTCCAGTGTGTAGCCTTGAAATAACAAATGACCATTTTTACATCCCTGTTCATAAACAAACCAACCAGTTTGTCTGTTTAACTGCCATCCCTAAAGCTACGCAACTAGTGTGGCTAAAAAAATGCACAACACATCCACTGTTCTACTACAGCTCCACACGTAACACACAGACAATGAATAGACAATCATACCCTTCTTCTCATCTAAATCAGAGACAGAAGCAAATAAGCATATTTTTCAAAATGTTGAACTATTGGTTTGAGTGCACCAAGTCTTTGTAAATATACATTATTACCTGATCTGGCTATGAATTGTTTTGTAGAATCCTGTTTTCCTGTGTGTCTAGGCTACCGTATGCTTTTGAAATAATCATATACTATAGCATGGTGCCAAATGAGGGCCCTTTACTCACAATGACCCATTAGTTAAAGTCTCTGACTCAAAAAAGGATGCATGATTCATAAGCAAGCTGGAGAGCCAATCCTATTTTTAAGTCCACACTGGACCAGTCATTTCCATAAATTTCCCTGGTTTGCATATGAGTACAGACTGTTGTGAGCCTCAGCCAAAGAGCCAGGGGTGGAAGTGGTCCACTTGTGTTGAAAGACTCTTATGTGAAATGGCTCTTTTCTTTTTTTTCCCATTTCTCCATCACATCCATTTCTTCCATTCCAAACCTTGGCCCCGCTTTGCCCTTCCACCTGCACATTCTCTACCCACCCCTCTTACCTACCTCATGCTGTTATACCTCTATCAAACACCACTCTCCTATTTAACCTCCCTCCACCCTTCAATCTGTCCATCCTCATTCCACTGCATTTTCTCACTGTCCTCTCTATCTCCCTCCCTATCCTAATAATTCTCCTTCTTCCTCATCTCCTCTTCCTCACTCAATCCTTCCGTCTATCTCTTATTCCCCTCCATATTCCCCTCTATCCCATTTTTCTTTTTAATCCATATTCATGTAATTTCTATATGGCAGCCTGGGGCTGCTGTTAGGAACTGTTACTTTGTGTTAAAGGTCTTGAAAGCCCGCCTGATTTACAGTAATAACTTGGGATATATCCAGAAATACCATTACTGAAGCATGAGCGCACACACAGACACAAACACACAATCACGCAGAGACACACACACAGAGCTATTTCCTACCTCCTATAGCTACCTTCTGTCCTCTATCTTGCTTGTAATTTTCAGTGTACTTCTTAGGCTGAGCTGCTGTAACAATCAAGCATACAATCTGACAAAATATGACTTTTAATGTAATCCCATGGGAGTATGTGAGGTCTGTCTGTTTATGTGTGTGCATGGCTTTGTGTATTTTTCTGTGTATCCATTTCCTTTACACTTGGACGTTTGAAGCTGTGAGGTAAATGGGAAATGTGGATATTAAAGAGCCATCAATTCACGCAGCAACAAGGGAGAATTGATTGAATTTGCTCAGAGTTACAATAACTACACAGGTACTGAGGAAAATCAAAGCTCGCTTGGTGTCACTGCCTAAGTCATGTAGTAAGCCGGCGGGATTTGATACAAATGAAGAAATTTGTTCTGAACAGCACAGCTGTTATCATCAGGGATCTCATGATTTAAACTCATCATCACCAGTGGCAATCTTGGTTTGATAATGCCAGTGAGGCCAAACAGCTGTCACTCGAGAACGTGATCGAGTTAGTATTTTACTGTTTACACGTGATAAATACATTGTGTAAATAATATCCCATGAACACTTACACAAATTTGATAGCTAGCCATAGCAAGAAAAGGGCAATTGCATCCAAGAATCATTAGAGACAGGACAATTACTGGCCAGATGTGAAAAAGTGTAAATGCATCCATCTTTCTAACACACGTGTGTAATCTTTACTCCTCCTCATGTCAGTAAGTGCCCTGTGGAACTATAGCTACTAATGGGTCTGTCCACAGTGATATTGGCTGAAGTTACACTGAAATTAGCCATAGTTCTCTTTGCCATTTCAGACAGGGAGAAAAGCAGCCCCACCAACTTTAACACATACTATCATGAAGAAGATAAATGAGCTGCTGTAGCATTTGTCTGATCACAGCAAAACCTGAATCATTTGGATTTGTGGGAAAGTGCTATGAATAGGTGTGTTTTCATCCACCTGTTTGTATTCACATCTTGTGAATCTCCTTCCTTTCCTAAGCGGAAACATCAGAAATTAAAATGAACAAAACATGAGACGTGTTGACTGATAAGGAGAATGTAGGTCCTTGAACATGCATCAACACCCTGTTTTTTTGTTTTTTTTTTCTTGGGTAGAACTTGAAATTTGGTTAAAATATGTGCAACATTTGGATGAAAACTTATACTTGTAATTCTTGGAAGGCATATTTTGTCACTTTTTAGGGAGCCAAACTAAAATCTTCATTGTACTAAGCTAGGCTAAACACATCCTATGCATACAGAGATAAAATGGATATTGATCTTACTGTGTGACTTATCTGAAATGTTTGATTGTTGATTTACTATATCTTTCTTTATACTACCCCAAGGCATCGTGGGAAACAAGTATCAGTCAACAACAGCGTTCTTTTGCTTGCTGTGCTTCAGAATCAAGCTAATGTTCCTCCAGGGATATATCTTACTAATGGCTGCTGTGCTTTGTCTCTTCATAAGCCACCAAGGAAAAGGGCCAAAACACTTTCACCATGCTTCAGCAAATTTCCTGACCTGATGACACTTTTCGCTGACAGAGATTTTTACTGCAGAGGGCTTTTGAATTCAACAGCAGAGAAAATGCAATACAAATGGGAGTGTAGAAGGACATGCAGGAGTCTCTTTCATGGACATCTCTACTACAGATTTGTAAGGAAGGTGAGAGTTTATCCCCATGTTTATCTGCATTTTTCAGAAAACTAGTCAGACTTTGAACATACCTCCTGCTGTGCTCGGAGCCAGAAGCACTTTGGTTTTCATGTATTTCCATGCACATAGTATCATGTAGCTCTTCTTGTCTCCTGATGTACTCACACTACTCACTGGATCCTTTAACATCCTCTGCTGCAAAAAGGTTTGGGATAGCATTATAGGCTAATGTTAAGCGAGTTCACGATCTGCTTTAAGTTCTGTGCTTAGACCCTGACATTATCAGCTTCTCAGTTTGCTTTAGGTACATCACAGCAGCTGCATGAATGAGGTTAGATTTATTAATTTATTTGTTGTTATTGGACTTTTAACAGACATCTGCAATGCACAAACTAAACTTTCAAATGAAAAATACATCACAACACATCAGCTGAAGATTCTGGGTGGACTCAAGACATACAGACATTAATGTGATTTGCAAAAAAAAAAAAGTATCACTTTTTCAAGTCTCACAGCTCTGAGCTACTACATTATATATTTTGTATTTTATTTTATCTTTATCTTATTTTTATTTTCTATATTTCCAGATAAATATTTTATTTTATTCTTATTTTATTCTGATTCTGTGTGCTGACAGACATTGTTCTGTTTATTTTTCTCACTAATGCTGCAGGTACAAAAACACATTTCACTGTACACTGTACTATGTATAATTGTTGTAAGATAAGATAAAAATCTTATCTTATCTTACAACATAGGAAGCCAGAATGTTCTTATAACAAAAATAACTAGTTAATTATGATTTTAATTATAGGTGAACTGTATATATCTTATAGTGCAAGGCACACTTCTGCCTGTAGCACCCTCAGTTTCTGGGCACCTAAAGCAGAAACATGATAAAAAGCTTCTGCTTTAACTGATTTATCATTGGACTGTGTCCATGTTCTAGACTTTCCACAACAAACAAATGAAAATTCAAAAGCAAATGTCACACTGAAGGCTTGAACTCTTATCTCGTACTTAGCACTTTCTTACAGAGCGTAATAACTGACCATGATAAAGGATTTGTTTCCTTTCACATACATGTAACTGTTTCCATGCACACAATGCATTTTCATACTTTTTTTTCACTAGGTACTTGGGCTGCTACTCATGCCTGCGACTGACAGTAAATTACTTCTGCTCAGATAGCTTTAAAAAGTAAATGTTTTATGCCATTCTCCACCACACTCAACTCCCCTGAGTAGCCACCGCACTATGTGAATTTTTAATGACTGTTGCTTAATTAAAATTTTGTTGAATATACATAAATACTGTGCACTGACCTTTCTGTGAATCTCTGCAATTCACCTTGAGATCCAGCTTTAATGGTGAAATTAATTGGAAAGGTCAAAACAGGACAAGCAGCCAGAGATTCACTCAGACCCGCAACTCTGAATACAAGTGTGCACACATACACACACACACACACATACAACCATGAAGGGATAATCAAATATGATGAAAAACAAAGGTTATTCTTTACACTGAAACAAAAGCAAAGCAAACAAAAACAGGCCAAATGAGATGAGGAAGGAGTTGTCATCTGCTCCCAAACAGTTGAGACTCAATTAAAAGTTTCTTCGTTCTGCTAATGACAAATTACATCAGTGATGGAGGGAGTGATTGAAAGACAGAGAGGAAGACGCAGATGATTGCTTTCTGAATGAGGGGAGCTATCAGGGCCAGTTTGGGGAGATAGCTCCCCTCCTGCAAACATGTGACAGACATTGTAAGTCTGTGCACAATTTTGCACTCCTTGCCTAACATACATACATGTTCACCCACACACAGATTCATTGACTTGTCACTACAATACAAAGCCTGTCCTGCTAACAAGAAGTGGGAGGGGGTGAGTGTCGGGGGATGGGGGAATCAAGGGTTGGAAAGAGACAGATAGAAAGACAGCCATCCATTAAGCTGTAATGAGCCCCCACATTGTTTTTTTTTCCCTCGCTCCTTTCCCTTTTATGAAAAGGGGAAAGGTAGACAATGGAAGCTATCAAGGAAACACAATGGGAAATCATTATTGTGGTGTCATAAACTCATGTTGGCTGAGTTGATATTTGAGTGGCAGCAGAGAAAGGCAAAACTTTAATCTTTGACTGCTTAAAGGAAAATGACACAACACTTAAGACTTTTCAAAAGAAAGAAGAAAATGGTTGTTGGCAGTGATAGCACAGAGAAAGAGGAAAACTTTATACTATACTAATACACTACTATTACTTCTCAACTACTGTAACTATTACTGCGGGTGACAAGTAGCTATTGAGCTGTCACTTGATTAATTGTTACATCTCTCCATTTCTGTGTTATTTCCTTAACCATTAACCCAAGCTTGAGCCTTAATCTAACCCCAAAGCTAGACTGACTCAGATTTCAAGACGTTCAGGCTTACTTAAGATTCACCTGTCCTAAACACAGAGGAAGACTTGAGTGGGGTTTTGCTTATTGGGAACTGTGAGCAGATTAAAGATCAAATGTATAGGCCTCCTGAGCTACTGGTGGACCTATCACCTATTTGATGTACGTGAGAACTGGGGTAATAATGTTACTGCTTGCTGACAAAACCATAGTGGATTTGCATAAGCCAAGAAGAATAAAAGGGGGAGACTTGAATTCTCTCTATGAAGTTATTGTTGTCCACAGCAGAGGGGAGAAAGTCTTGTGAAAATGTGTCTAAGCCAGTCAAGGCTAAAGTGCTATCTAAGCTTGCATTCAGACTGACAGCAGCCCGGTGTTGTGCTGTGTTTTGGCATCTCTTAAAGCTTCAAATTCTCAGATCTGTTACTCAAACTAGGCTTCCCGGATTGAATTTCATTATCTCTGCCTGAGGCAACACGCCCCCACCGATATAGCCCCTTGCGTTGTTCTAACACAGGGCTGATTTCAGCCTGAATGCCTGTTAAGATACTAGTTTCCAACTTGTGCCCTCTTAAAATGAAGCAATGTTGATGTGTGACCACTTGTTATAGGTTTAATACTTTATGTCTGTGAGTTGTGAGGAATGTTAAAAAAAATGATCTTCCCTTCTCCAGTTCTTTCATATAAATAATTTATGGATATCTATGGTAAAAGTATCCAATACTCCACAAGTACAAACTGAATTATTGAGGACAAGTCAGAGAGACAAAACTACTTTTTGTATTAAACTAACTGTTTTATTCTTTCCTGTCATGTTAATCATTGTAAGTCCCCTCTGATTCACGTTGTGTCCCCTTTGGGGAGGGGGGGGGGGTGAGTTGGGGAACCATTGGTCTAAGACATACTACATATATCACATGAGTGTCTGAGAGACATTCCACTCTTTGCCTGGATATAGAAACCAAGTATTCAACCACACAGGCGATCCACTGTAAACACAGATGCACCCAATGTAGAATCAATTTTATATTAATTATATATTAACATACATCAACAGTGTCTAATCTAATGGGATCTAAGCTTAGGCGAATTTATTTAACTTTGATGCAAAGAGAATCTGAGTTGAACTAGAGACAGAGAGAGCTAAAGGTGACATGTAACTCATTATATTGTGTGACACGCAACACACACACACATTGATGTAGTCTATTGTTGTGTTCAAAGAACAGATGTTTTGTGAATGTATTTCATGTGTCTGATACAACCAGATTTTACACTACCTCATGGTGAGCTGTGCATAAGTATGAGAATATTTTAATAACAGCCTTCAGGCCGCTCAAAGAAAACAGAAAAAGCTTCTCTATGGACTCCTGTTTTTGATAGGTCATTAAGAGTCAGACAGAGCTCTATCTAACGTACTCTAAGGAAAAAGTGCGCTCAAAGGAGGTCATACAAAAAAACAAAAACCAAAAAAAAAAAAAAATAAAGACAGTTGGAAGCCCCTTGATGACAAAAAGAAAATATTTATTGAAGCTTCTGATGGGCACAAATCAGACAAACACACAGACGAGCCTTTAATAAAATGAAGAGAACAAACTTTCAGTTCAGTGCTCAGAAGATTTTTTAAAAAGTTTTCCTTATTGTTGTTGTCTATACATATTGTACACATATGAAATGCATGAACAATGTGCGAGGTATTTGCGAGGTATGTGGTAAAGTGTGATTGTCAGCTGCACCCTTAGCTGTTTGATGGGAAGATAAACAGTCATAAAATAACTCCTGGAATGTGAACATCAGAGATTGTTGATGACAATTGACAAGATTTTAAGACTGGAATTTTCTATTTAACATTACCCGCAGTTTCTAAAATGTCTTGATGAGTCTGAGAAGTGTTTGTGTTGGAAACAGAGAGAGAGCGAGAGAAGGCATTAGAGGCTGTCGGTCCAAAGAAAGAGCATGAGCATGAACTCTTCATCCACACAAAATAACAGACAACAAGAGATTAGTTGAAGCAAAATTAAAAAATTTTTCATTCAGCATATGGTTTCACATGTATATATGTTTGTGTGTGTCCAAATTCCCATGTTAATTCTTCTATATAAAGGAAAGATCCATAGGAATTCAGAACACATTCCTCAACACAGCTGTACACACACACATGCACACACTTACAGTTACAGATACTACACAAGGATGACCCTCTCAGTGTCAATCCGTCTGATTTCAGCACGAATGACGGTGGGAGGGCTGGAGTTATCCTGGCTTCCAATCAGAACCTCAGCACGCTGCAAAGAGAAAACCCTCAGGTCAAACTCCAACCATGAGGGAGAGCGAGATATACGCAGAGAGGGAGAGAGAGGTTGAGACAGATAGAGAGGATGAAGAAGCATTACTGTGTATCAGCAGTTATACAACCTCCAGAGTAAAAGGAACAAATACTTTTGTTCTCAGCACACGTAAGGTTCAGACTCTAGCGGTGCAGGAAGCACTGCTATAGGGATAGCAACAAAATAAAAGAGCAGGCCTCGGAGCTCACATTGGGGTTTTTTTAGGGTTCACTCCAGGGTCAAATTGGATTCAAAAAGATATTTATATCATCTCAATATTGCAAACATGAGGCTGCTTCCCTCTTCGGCTAAAACAGAAACACTGCATTAGCCGAAGAGCTAATGCATGATAGTCACTAACCTCTGTGCTAGAAAGAAAGAAACAGAGTCTTTTACTTCTTATTACTTCAGTAGCTTCTAACTGAATCTCTGCCGTTTGGAGCTGAATTTCACTCCTGCAGACCTGTTTGGTCTTTCAGATATCTGGCTTCATATACAGTTTACTGATCACTTTCATCCTTATCATAGATGTGCTGCTGCTGCCGCCGCTGCTGCTGCTTCACACGTTTTCTCTTGGTGAACCAGCGGGAGGCCTTTGTTGTGTAGCAGCTAAAGGAACTGCAATGCATTTATCACCAAGTCAGTGGTGATCTTCCGATTTACACAACAAATTCTGGAAATATTCTGTGCTATTTGGTCCACGGATCCATTTCATTGCAGGGAGGAAATGTACAAGCGTAAACAGACACAATGAGATGTTAGATCAAGAGCCTTTTTCCTTGATTTTCCTTGACAGATAAATCTGTTGACTCCACTTAGGCTTCACCATCGGGTTGCAGTGGCAGCAGGCTTAGCATGACATCCCATGCGTCCTTGTCCCTTGTCCCTCTAACTCCTTATGAGAGATCCCGAGACAATCCCAGACTGTTCTGGGTCTGCCCTGCTGTCTCCTCCCCGTTGGATGTGTGTCCAGCAGGCATCTACCAGTAGAAGGCCAGTAATCCTGTGTATCTCTAATCTCATTCTTTCAGTCATTACCCAAAGCTCATGACCACAGGTGAGGGTTGGAACAAAGATTCAGTGGTAAATCAAAATCTTCACCTTCGGGCCCAGGCTCCACCACATCACTTAAATTTAGATTTTTTGTCTCCATGAATTGATCTGCGATGATCTCTGCCCCCTGAGTGTGGAAAAGGCAGCAGCAAGCTTTGAAACTTTTGGAAAGCCAGTCCCTCTCACTGAGTTCAAAGAAGTGGTTTTTTGTCTTGGAATAAAAAAGGAAGACGGACTATTGATCCACTCGAGCTGTTGTTGGATTTTGGATTGAATAGCTGATCATTTTTTACTTTGTGTCTCTTTGTAGATGCAGTTATTGTGTAAATTTGTCTTCATGCAGTATCACTGGACACAATGCTCTATTTATTGAATATTTCAGCAATTTACAGCCCTCTTTCCTAAATCAAAACTTTTACATCAATGCGGCAAGACTCAAAGTGTAACAAAACTGAGGAATAGAAGACTCCTATTTCTTTGAGTGAATTAGATTCGAGTTGAATGTAGAGCTCCATTGATCCACCAGTGCTAGTTTAAGTTGATTGCACCCAAAACTACAGATGTCATCTCAGCTTAGAAAGCACACAAACACTTCATCTCTGTTTCCTCTCAGTCAGTACTGTGGAAATAGTTTACTGAACATTTTTTTGCCATTTTAGAGGTGCTTATGGAGGCAGTTTGCAGCTTCAAAGGTTGACTTCTATCTCAAGGGCAACCATAATTCCAAGCAGACACACTTGCACACATGCAGAGACACACAAACAAACAAACACACACTCTCACACACACATAGTCCAGAGTACTATAATGGAACTCGGAGAGCGTTCCCTTTGCCAGATGCATCCTGTTGTTATTGTTTCTCTCCACCTCACTCGCTCATCTCACTTTTCCCCAAGCCTGGGTTGTAGGGCGTCAAACCAAGGACATTACAAGTGAGAAAGAGAGTAAAAAAAAATAAAGAGAAGAAGCAGCACAGAGAAAAAAGGAATTGAAAAATATCAAAACCCCATTGGGTGTGAAGGTAAGGCGGCGATACAGCTGAGAATAAAAAGAGCAGAGAGGTGAGAATTGGAATAAAGGACCAAAGAGAGGGAGGAGGAGGAAGGGAGCTGAAAAGTAACTTAAGTGAAAGAGAAGTTTCATCCAGCAGGTAACAGATTATAGACAGAGGGACAGAAAGTTGCTGATATGAAGGGAAGAAGTTCCCCTGAGGGCAGCATTTTTTGGGACAGAAGAATGTGTGGGAATTGAGAAACAGCAGGGGAGGGTAATCAAAATAAAGTGGAAGATGGTTATCTGACAGTTCGCTAAGCTCTGTCCACCTTAGCTACTGTCAAGCCTGGTGTATTGTACATATACAGTTTACAGTGACAACAGGGGCAGATTTCCTAACATTTCTAAATATTTCAGCTATCACTGACAGATTGTATCAACCGTAACTACCTACCCAAGCTAACTTTTATTTAACATTGGTTGACATACAGTTTGGATTATGCAATCTTATATATACACAGGTGTGTGACTTTCCATGTCCTCAATTTGCCACAGGTGGACTCCAGTTGAGAAGGATATTTAATCAGAATCAAAAAAATAAATCAGACAGGATGCACCTGACCTCCTGACCTGACCTGAGTGCCACAGCAAAGGGCATGAATACGTTTGTAAATAACAATTTAAATTTTACAATTTTAATAAATTAAAAAAAAAAGCAGAAGAAGAAAAGGCAATGCCCCCTGGAAAGCAGGGAGAATGACAGGGTATAGCCAATGTGTTGCATTAACTTGGTGAGCTAGTATGCAGTGACAGATGAAACTAAATAAATAATTACAAAAAGAGAGCTTTTTAAAATCCCCAGTGATTCGGGGAAGGCCAGTGTATTGTGGAAAGATGATGACCTTGTTATAACAGAGAATAACAAAAACACCTCCAACCTTCCTCTACAACTCACCATCATGTCTGCACAAAGGTCTGTTCTGACATATAACTGTTTGGACTGTTGTTACGTTCAGCTGGGAAGGATGCATTGAGTTTACAGGCCACATTCACCTGACTGATATTTATCTACTTATAGATCCTCTACTAGTAAAAGTTATATATGTTTATTGTTTTTAGTCATAATGCACAAAATCATCCTGACATGGTTTGTTGTGATGGGCTGAAGCAACCAACTCCAGCAGCCTTGATGATTTACAGGAGCTACAGCAGAACTGTTTCCTCAGGAAACAGTCACATTAATACTGTAGTTAAAATGAAGGTTCATTTTCAGTCTGAAGACTTGATAGCAGTTGTTGTAAGGGAGAAAGCCTGTCATACGTGCTGAGGATGAACAACAGCGTGACAACAAACCATGCAGACTGGGACTGGGACAGACTGCAAGATTACAAAGAGAATGTAATGACCTCAGGAAGGAAAACCATAGGCTGAAGAACATTATTAAATCAGGAACATCTGATGAACTGACTTTTGAAAAAGATGATGAAAAAGTGAAGGCAATGACTAGAAACCCTACATATTAGTTACAAGTAGTTCTATCATTTGTGATATCATTTCAGCAGACTGGTACAAATCTCTGTCCCTTCCAGAAACTGCTGTTTTATCTTATGAGGATGAAAAGGAACCTCCCCCTTCCAGTATGTGGTTGTCTCATTAAGATCTCAATTACAATTGCCTGTAGAAAATAGACGCACTGCTGAAGCGTTGAATGCACTTGTGATTTTCCTATGATATTCATATCTTTCATAAATGTGCTATGTGTTATTGACTGTATTGAGATTTTCATTGAAAAGCCTAAAGGCCTAAGAGCAAGAGCACAAAATATAACCTAAATACAAACATCACCATACCATGAAACATATAATTGGCATAACACCACAAGGAACAGTTTATTTTATATCAAAAGGATGGGGCGGCAGAATATTAGACAAACACTCGACTGAAAGGAGAGGATTTTTGGATCGCCTCATCCCAGGAGATGTGATACTAGCCGATAAAGGGTTTGATGTGGCAGATTCAGTCGTTGAATGCTGAGCTTAAGATCCTAGCTTTTACTAAAGGGAAAAAGCGACTGGGTCCTGGAGTCCACACAAGGACTTTCATCAATTGGAATCTATGTTGAGAGAGTTATCAGTGAAGCAAGGCATCAGTGTACCATACTTAAAAGTACAACTGGAATTCAAATGTGTGAAGGTGAGCATCCTAATGGTATTACACCTCTAGATAAAACAGTCCAACAGGTTTAGTTTGGCTTGGCTTTCTTCACTGTACTGAACGAAACACTTCAAAATTATACTTTGCTCAGTTCTTTTTCACTTGTTTTGTTTAGCTATTTCCTGCATGCATTCACTGCATTTCCATCTTGAAATTTTTAAATGAGTGGTGTTAAGCTTAAAACAACTTCTATGAATCTATTGTCTTTTACAGAGTCCTCGTTTACACACAAGTCTGTCTTCATTGTGCAGGATTGGCACTCCACAACAACAGCCCTTGCCTTCAAATGGTTTGGTGGTATCATGTGATGTTGCTAGAACAGGAGTCATAAAATGCAACTAGGTCTGGAATGACACATTTCTGGACAAATGTGTGAACCTTTTCACACATAGCTGCAAAAAAGTCAGTATCAGGCAGAATTTTCCCAGTTTGGTTTTCCCCTTTGCCTCCTGTCTGTGGTCCCGAGACAGCAAAGTCATGTCAGATAAATTTGTGTCTGCACCTGATAGACCTATTTATGGTCCCTCTTCAAAGAAAGGTTACCCTCGAGCTCTTGGAGACAAAACGTGGTATCCTGTTTGTTTTTGTCCATCAAAGTGATATTCTAAAATCTGCTGGGTGCCTTTACCTCCATCAAATGGCAGTCACATGTTAATATGTTGTCTTGAGATGCCCCTAACCTTTAGCCCTGTGGTAGACTGGTGACCTGTCCACGGTGCACTGGGCCTCTTGGCTAATGTCAGCTGGGACAGCCTCCTGTTCCCCTGTGACCCTCAAAGGATAAGCCGTTTAGCTAATGGATTGATGGATGGATGGGTCGCCCATAGGTAGTGTGGGTTGATTGCCTCATGTTCAGTCAAAAACAGAAAAAAATTTGTACACCTTAAGAATCAAATGACAGTAATAAATAACAACCACAACAATGTGCACTGGTCATATCACAGTAACATCACTATGTTACTGTGAGGCATAATTGTATTATTAGCATGACGGTATTAGCATGACGATAAGGAGGAGTAAGGAGATAAAGTAAGTGGATGTAAATCACAAAAGTGAAATACTCATCTATCACAGCGTTATAGGCTTATAAAAAAAAACCTTAGAGTGTGGTGTGTTGTGGAACCTTGTAGGCCACAGGATAGCACCATTTCTTCAGCAGGGAGACAGTTGGTTCATCTGGATCAGTGTGGCAGGCAGCTCAGATGTTTGATGCATTACTTCCTACCTTCTAGTCAAACCACATGACACATTTTGGGTGTAGTCTTGTCTCCCTTTTTTATTTGGACCTTCCTGACATGCATGTCTTCAATCACATTTACAAACTGATAAAAATGTACCTGTTCTTCTGTTATGCTTAACCCTGTAAAGACCTGACACTGGGGCTTGCACATCTTGATTAGGGCTGCAGGAATTTTCAGTTACACTGCCCAAAGTATGTACCTCTTTGCATGGCCAGGGATAATAAACACAATGGAGCTTTTGACAGGTACCTTTTCAGTGCCTTCTGATACATGTAGCATATTTTACACTTCTGTGAATTCACCTAAGGTTGGAAATGGAATCTTAGCACAGGGGAGGTCACCACTACCAATCATCAGACTTCTTCTCTAGGCCTCTGTGAAATCTATCCGGCTCCCTTCTGAACACCCTACTGTCTTTAAGACTGCCATATTAGGCTCGTTACAGATACTGCCCTCATCAGCGCATGCAGTGCCACTCAGTTTCTTCAGAGCTACTAGCAATGCATACAGTATGGCACACACCTATAAACACACTTCTCCTAACCCTGCCATACAAGTATAGGGGCCAAATTGCACCAATAACTGCTTCTCTACAGAGAAAGTGGAATTTAGTCTTTCATTTCACAGGAAGAGGTGCAGATCATCAGAACATTATCTCTGTCACACCTGTTTTCCTCAGGCAGTGTACCCAACATTATTCAGCCATGTCAAGTTGTGGATGGAATAAATCTCAGATGGCTGTTTCGAGGGAAAATGTTGTACCCTAACCTCTGAATGTGGAGGGCAAGCTTGCTCCTGTTGGCCCTCCATGTGGTGCATGAAGGGGTGAGGTCAGAGGTCACAGCTAAGCTCTCAGGTTGGCAGAGGGAATGAGGCTGTGATTGATGTGGGAACGCAGAGGGGTCACAGCCCTACCCTCTCAATCATGAGCTTAGACTGGAAGTGTGATGCAATATACAGTACATAAACACAATACATCCACACATGTAACACCTCCACACACATACATTTTCCTTCTCCAAGGTGAACACATCTGTGTTAACAAAGGCCTTTCCAACACCCTTCAACTCACACACCTTCTCCCCAAAGTGTCCATCAATCTTCCTGTCTGCTGCTGACACTAATCAAGTCTGACAGCCAAAACTTGCTGCTCTCCCTTCCCTTTCTGTCTCTTCATCCTTCCATCGTGCTTAACCTCCACACTCACTTTCTCTCTGTTCATCCGCCTCTCTTCTTCCTGTCCTTCTTCCTCTTTGACAGCCAGGCCGTGTCAACTGGTGACATTGAAAAGATTATTGTATTTCTATCTCCCTGTTTCACGACAGTGGGTAGGAGACGTCTCAATGACTCAATTAAAACAGAATTACGAGCAGGCTAACAATCCCAGATCTGACACAATAGCTTTCATGTGGTGATTTTATGTAAACCAACGTGTGAGCTCCTCTCTGTTTCACTCATCTCATCCTCTCGTCTCAGTCTTTGCTGTGGGCGAGGGAGCCAGTGGGAGGCAAAATCCCACTGATGATCCAAAATGAAGTAAAATTACCACAAACTGCCTGGATATGAACATTCACAGTTGTGGACCACCATCCAGTGAGAAATGCTACAGAACTGTATTATGCAAATATTCTAGATCAGCTACAGCAGCAGATGCAGAGCAAATTACTGTAAATGGTTTAGAAATATTAGTATGTTTGATTCAGTAATCATGGTCTTGGCAAGTCTTTTTAAGTCTTGCGATTTAATCTAGTTGCTTTCATTCATCCACTGCTTCACCTTTTCCTCCTTCATTTCTTTCACCTTCTTCTTCTCTCGCTACCTTTTACGTCTTTCTCACCTCTGAAATTTTTTTTGATTACATTCAACAACCACTCATTAGGAATTACAGCCCTGGTGGCATTGCTGGAAGGGGTTAATAGCCATATAGACCTTGACCACAGAGGCCTTAATGGAATCAGGAACAGGTTCAGCAAAGGTGATGGGACTCAGAAGAAGCCCTGACACCACTTATGGAAGCTCACACAGCAGGAGAAGTGCATGTACAATTAAGACCCATTTTCATTTGTGGACCTCAGTTCACTCAGCCAATAATACTTGATTGAAAAACTCAATTTGTATGAAGCTTCTTGCATATGAAGAGCAGAAAGGAAATTAATGAATTTAAATCTTTTTTTTCTCTCTTATTTATCTTTTTCCCTTCTTCCATTGCTCTCCCTGCCTCTCCTCGCTCTGCCGAGCTTCAGAACTCTTCTCCAAGTCAATCTGAAATGACAAATTTATTTTTCTTATGCCAGTCAATGTAAATGTGCACAAAAGCTCATTTGCGTGTATGTGTATGTGTATGTGCGTGTGCCGCACATGCACACACAAACACAAGATAGGGCTTCTCTGACTTTCAGTCCCCTTTTTCTCCTCCTTCACTTCCCTCTCTGTAATAAAAATGTTAATTGAAACAAATTCTGCCAGAAGATATGTGATGACGTGTGTGTATGAGTAAATGAGAGTGTGAATTCTGTGTGCTTACGGATTTAAGAGCATTTCCCATCGTTCTCCCACACATACTTGCGTCTATCTGCGGATGATTCAGGTTGTTGGTGTACATGTGCGGGTGTGTGTGTCTGTGCGCGCGTGACTGTCGCAGCTCTCTGTGATGCTGAGGTAGAGGGCTCAGACTCTGCAAGGAAAGTCATTAATTTTTATCTGCTCTGACAATTCAACTGTAACTTCACAAATAAAAGAGCCCACACTAACCTACACACACACACACACACACACAACTCAAAGACACAGAGAGGTGGTACTACCACACACTCACTCACTCTCTCTCACTCACACACACACACAGGCCTTCCAAAGAAAGAGTCACGATTCAGCACCATCTCACAAGAGGTTGCAGTGGGTCCACATATGGGGAATTCCGGCTGTTTCTCCTTCTGTACTCCTCCTGTACACATTTAAACTAGATTCACAATCAAAAATTAAAATGACAGTAGTGTTTAAAACTAGGGATGCACCAAGGCCGAAAACCGAAACGCCGAAAGAAATTATGCCAGTTATTAGTACTATTGCATTTATGGCTATGACTGTGTACTAACCTCACTAAAATTACAAGGCACAATATAAAATAAAATTCAAAATAAAATGTTTAACTTCGCCACAGACGGAGTGGGCGTGCTCGGAGGGATTTTCCTTTTCTGTGCTGCATTCCTCTCATATTCAGCACAGCGATGGAGATGCTTGGATTTCAGCTGATAAATTAAACCCGACATGGAGAAATTCTTTGCAGATGCACCCCCTCTTGAAATTTTGGCATTGCATGTTTTGCAAATCGTTATCCGTGTGTTTCTCAGATATACTGAAATACGTCCATACCACACACATATTGGCCCTTCCAGACAAGCTTGTACTGGCCGCGGTTTTCGCTTTGGGTGATCACAACGTCCTGTTTCGGCCATGTGGTTTCGGTGACAAAAGTCTTTCTGCCGGAAACCGAAAATGCACTTTTGGGCCATTTTCAGTGGCCGAATATTCGGTGCATCCTTATTTAAAATGTGTTCAGCACTGAGAAACAAGTGTGTTTATTTTTTTTTTCAAAGTAAAAAGGATTAAAACCTGTTTAAAAAATAATAATAAATAATAAATCAGTAACAATTCAGCATGAAAAGCAAATCTCAAAATAACCATTAGGGTTAGGCCTCTATTTTGGTGCCTGTTTGCAGTCAGTAATACCTGATTGTTGCTGCTAACGAATCTTTAAATACAAAAAGTATCATTGCTGCTCACTCTTTTTTACTTCCCATTGTAGCGCAGCGGAGGCTTAAAGAAAGGGGTGTTGCGACAACACCACCTGGTAAATTTCACCCCAGAAAATTACTAAGCTAAGTGTAGGGTTAAATATATAGCACAGGTTCTTTAATACCACTGGGCAAGAGACAGTGTTGAGGGTTTTAAAAGAACCCTCAACACTAAGGGATTAGCTACCATAAAACTAGCACTTGCAAACAGGGCAAGGTCTTACCACGGCGGCAGAAAAACCGAAAAGGGAAGGGTCCATAAAACTAAAAAAAAAAGGAATCATGAAGAAAACACCGCCACCAGGCATCGACTGCCGCCTCAGGCCCTCAGCACCTGTTTAAGAAATAAAACGAAAACAGGCCAAGTGCTACACATCCCTGGTGCTGGCAGAATGATCCAAAGATCCCAAATAACAAAAAACTAATTACAAGAAATGTTACTAACAGCTGACAGTAAATACAAACAAAACAAATAACTACATCCTAAATAACTCGAGGGAGATAATGTAAGAAAAAGAAAACAAAGAAATAAGGATTGAAAATATTGTGAAGGTGTCTGTAGACTAGACCAGCTCAGGACTCCTCAATAACCAGCACATCGCAGAGCAGGACAGCTCGAAACAACAGTAGTGTGCAAAAGAGAAGCAGTCTACACAAAACAGCATGCTCCACAGAACAGCAGAACAAAAGAACCGCGCAAAAGAAGAAAACAAAACAGCAAAACAAAACAGAACAACAAAGCACAACAGAACAAAACAGCACTGTATCCAGGGAATGGTAGCCAGTGGCAGGCCAAGCAATCGCCAGGACTCACTCACCTGGGCATATGGCGCAGCTGCTCAGGGGATTAGAGCCTCGCAGCTCGACCATGCTGCGGCACAAAGTATATATTACTAGCCGACTAGAAGCCAAGCCACAGACACACAAAGGGCAGGCAAGCAACAGCGACTTTCCAAACGGACACGTGAACGCATCCGGAAGAAATCCAGCAGCGCAATCCGTCTCCCACAGCGCCAGCAGCCAGGCACACTACACACATAAAAACCATATTAACCACGCGCTCCTTACGCACGTGAATCAAAGGAGGAATAGTGGAGCACCCTACCTGGATAAGTGGAGACAGGTGCCTTGACGGCTGCCAACAACTATTGGAAAACACAGGTAGTGAGCTTTTCATCTTTAGCCAGCTGTTGCTTTTGCCAGTTAAAATGGCAGCAGATTAAATCAGATGTAGCTAATTAACGATAATTTTGGAAGCTAAAAATAAAAATTCTTAATGTGCTCTCTACAGCACTCTCTTTGTTCTGACAACACACATCACCTGTGTCTGTAACACCATAGTGTTATCACGAGCACACTGTCTGTTTCTGTAGTTCAACAGGGACCAACAGAGTGGCGATTTTTCTCAGAAAGAAATGAATGGCTGACCACCTGAATTTTTTTTTTTTTAATCATACATCAACATTTGGAAATTTACCTCAAAATTTCCTCAAACTCAAAATCACTCTTTGTGGATTTTTTGATGGTCTACTAGCCCACCGATGCAGCAGCCCACTGGGATTTGTCCCAGTATGCCCAATAGCCAGAAGGAGGGACCAAAGAGTGTATTTCCTTGTTTCTTATGAAACCAGTGAACACCCCAACTTTCTGGTAATATTCTGCCCCTTGTTTGTTTGGAGTATGAATTTGACAGCTGGCCAGCTGACCCTTTACTAAATTCCACCCCTTGAACAGAGCCTGGCCAATCATAACGTAGCACTGGCCCGCTCCGACCAGGGTCTGTTAAATAAACAGCTGTGCTCCATAGACTTTCATTTTACAGTTAACATCTGTGATCTTTGTCTTGAGAATGAAAGTTCATTCCTGAACAAATCTGAAATTTGCTTTTTAAATTTTGCTCGTCTTGTTCATTCAGCCCTCATAAACTTAAAAGTTTTGTAGTCATTAAGGGGGCTCGGTGACAAAGTGTGACGTTGTGTTTCTAGACGTGACAGATGCTGGATAATGTACATAATCTACTTAATATGTATTACTTTTTTCCTTTTTGTTTTGTCCACCTTGTAGTGTAGTTACATCCTCAAACATCTGCTGAGATGAACACGGTAATCTGTCGTCCAACACCAAGCCATACAGGAGCATTATGAATGTTAAACAATGACAAGAACACAGTGACATCTGTTAAAACAAGTGGAGGTGTAATTCGTTTCTTCTCTTTCATCTTCTTGGCCAGCCAAGGGATTCAAATATATTGGAGGTGCAGGTAGGTAATGTGTAACTAGAAAATCCATCTGGCTCCAGCTTTGATTGTTTCTTTCACTTTCTTTTTGTTGCAGTGTAAATAACTGTGCATGCGTAGACCCTGTACACAGCCTGCTGCAGTTGCTCCTGTTCCAATATTTCCAACTTTGTAACTTTCTTCATTTGTCATATTTGCTTAAACTTTCATTAGTAACTTAATTACTAATGAAAGTAATTAACCCAACTTAAATATGCTAGAATAGAGAGCTCTGCAGCTTCAGCACCACCAGGAATAACCTGATGGTGCTGAAGCTGGACATCCCTATAGAAATCAGGATGAGGACACACAGAAGAAGCAGAGGAGGAACGAAGCAACAAGGGTAGAGAGCTGGGTTCAGACAACAGAGACTTTTGGAGAAGAGGAGATATGAGTTGTATTTCCCTTCTATCATCAATAAGATAGACGAGCTAGCAGCCCTTGTAAGGAATTGGAGGGACTTGTGTGAGTGTAGTGCTATGAATTTCACAGAGACATGGCAACTCGAAGATTCTCCGGATCCCACTGCTACCATTGACGGCTTTCAAGCAGTTTGTACAAACAGGAATTAATGTGAGTGGAAAGAAAAGAGGCAGTGGGCTTGCTGCTTTTATAAACAACAGATGGTACCACCCTGGTCATATTACTATAAAGGAACATTTCTACAGCCCAGACACTGAACCGTTTGTTGTGGGGCTACATCCATACTACATTCAGACCTGGATCATGGTCCACCTTAGCAGACATCCTCAGTATGTAAGTCTTCAGAACTGTGTGTCAGACACAGTGGTGAGCAGTCCTGGTGAAAGATAACTGTCCTTCCCCCTTTTCTCTTTAGCTTGCACACCTCGGACTGCCGGTGAAACACAGAAAGGGTTTTCAGCAAGCTACTGCACAGTGTCACCACATGCAAAACCTTGTCCTGACACAATTTACAATGTTCTGACACATGTAGCCATTATGGAGTTCTCAATGCTGCTATCTTACTGTTGCTCTTCAAGTGAGAGCAAATTTACAGTGAATCCAGACTCATTCTCTTCTCAGTGGTCAGTGGTCTATGAATTGTTCGAGAGGCTGTTGTTTTGCAACTATGTATTGATTAAGCTTTACTTTCAATCATTCAAGAGAGCTTTATCCACAGTGAACACTGCAGTAATACTAAGAAGATATGGGGAGGAGGGTTGTGATTGCAACGGGTGAAATCATAACGCTGGTGTTACTGCGTCTTATTTCTTCCTTTCATTTGAATAAACACTTGAAACAGTATGTGTCTTTTAGGATTTTTAAAACCCCCTATATATATATTTAGGGGTTGAAGACTTCAAAAGTTCCATACATAAGTGGGTTTTTCTTGTTTGTGTGTTCTTGGGTGACTGCGGAGCAGTGTGGCACAGAAGTGTAAGCTAAGTTGTCCATAAAATTTTAGGGCTGCAGTTACTGATTATTTTCATTATCAATAATGAATAAAATGTTAGAGAGTAGTATGGGAAAATAATTTCTCCAATTATGTGATGCATTTGAATTGCTTGTTATATTTAACCATCACTCCACCTGTAAATATGAACTTTTTTACTACACATGATAAAGAAAAACATCAAATCCTCACATTTGAAAAGCTGGAACCAGCTAATGTTTTGCATTTTTGAAAAAAAAAACAAAAAACAAACTATTTAATTTATTTGTAGTTAATTTTGTCAGCTGTCTACTGGATTATTCAACCAAGAGATCTGACATGATTTGATCATCAGTCGGTCTTTAAACTGACACATACATACACAAATTGAGTGTAGGTGTCATTACACAATCCATCTATACCGCCAATGGGGTCACACGTCCGTTGTCTGTTTGGAGCCAATAAACACACTCTGAAAAATCACTCCAGCAGTCAGATGTGAGTGATAAAAGAGACCAAATTTGACTTTGCGTTTTATCTGAGGGCATCATTACATCGCCATTTGTTTGTTTGTTTTCAGATCCTTGTTACAGTCGCTGAAAGCACAGTAATCACTCAGTCTTCCTGTGGTCTGGATTCTGCATAACAACATCAAGAAAGAAATGACATGAAGGAAGGAAACGAGAGTGATTATATGAAAATAGGATATAAATCACACGTCCACAACAAAGCCCTCCAAAGAAGTTAGACTTTGTACCTTTGAAGTACGACAAGTCTTGCAGTTACAGAAAGATGCAACAATATACACAAAGATATAACAACTATTTGGATTTTCCAAATATTAGCTAAGGAACGATACAGGGATTGACAGCATGTTTGAGGTAACCATGATAAAACAGGCTGACTTTTTTCAGCTTTACTCTCTACCTTCTAACAGCAGATGAGGTTACAGCTTCACATCTCTCCATCCTTCAAAAACTGGGATGGAAAAATCTGGCCTGCCTTTGGGTGGGAGAATTTTTAAAGTTCAGTTTCAGGGAAATCTCACACTTTCTCTTCTTCTTCTTCTTTTTTTTTTTTTTTAGATGTAGAGTCAGGACGTGTTTTACATGTTCAGTGCTGATAAAAATGAGTGATGGGATGATTTCAAAGGCAAAGGGAGGCTCGCAGCCCTTTAAAACTCTTTTTAAAAGTCCCCCCCCATCTCTCTGATCTAAGGGGAGATGAAAGCAGTAGCCTAATGCTTGCTAAGTGACATTTCTCCATCTCTGATCTCTGTCGCTCATGCAGACAGACAAGGGAATAAAAAACACGGAGTTAGCATCACGGATTTTCACTCCCTCCCTCCTCCTTCCTTGTATGTTTTGGTCTCCCTTTCTCTCTCTCTGCCTGTGTCTCTTGTGCTCTATCTCTTCACTTTTGACATTTGACTGCATGCAAACCCTCCTATTCCAAATCTGTTACTTCCCCCAAATCACATTTTTTTTGGGGGGGGGGGGGGAAAGTGCCGGGTAATTGTTTGCACTGCCTGCTTATCTTCTTTGGTTCATCACTCTGTAACCTTGAGATAAAGATGAGAATGACACTGGATGCTGTCGCTGTGCAATTAATCACGAGTGCACGCTCATACACATACAGCAATGTAACTGCACACATGCATTTGTGTGTGTACTTTCACATGCTCAAACGCACGATCCTGACACGAAATCTCAGAGGGACATTTTGTTTTGCATCAACAGACTATGACACACCATCGCTGCGTATCGTGCCATCTTATGATGAAATGTTTATTCATTAACATGACCATAAAGGCACATTCACAGGTATCACACACATACACACTCACTCACACATACATAAACACACATCCCTACATTTTTTTTTTTACTCCTCATCACCATCTGCATCACATATCGCAGCGCTGCCACCTAATCACCAGGAGTCAGCTCCCACAGGGGGAAATAATTATATTGTCAGCTCTCTGTCACTGTAACAGATCTACCAACAACAAAACACTGGAATACTAACCAGGACCCATCAGATTCCCACCTCAGCTCATAACAAGACTGCTGTAACATCTCCAATGTCATAGCTCTCACCATCTACATTAGCCAAGGAGTGATGGATCCAGGAATGCAGAGGTGTCTGTTTGTGTCGCCTGTGTGTCTCTATTAATTTCTGTTTTTTTCAAGGGAAGGTTCAGATCCATTTTAAAGGATGTAACTTGTGATGAGCATCAGTGTAATTTAATTATGTATTTTAATGACAGCTGGTGTGATTTGTATTCGTGTTAACAGTGCTTTGCACTGATGCTCGGGCTGATTTAATAATGTTGCATAGGTTTGGGTGATAGTTTTCGAGGGGAATAGTTGGCTGTAGCTGTGAAATGAATGCATTTTGGGTAATTGCTCGGAGAGAGCAGAGTCCGTATGTGTTGATTGAGCTAGCCATGTCATGCAGCCTCTCTGCCTCTCCACTTCCACCCACTCACCCATTAAAACAGCACTCAATCACTTTCACTTAACTTAACTGAACTCTACCCAAAGCTAATTTGACTATCTCAGGCCTCTTTCTTATTACACTGTAGGATTTTCTCTCTCCCTGTCTGCTTACTCTGTCTGCTTTTTAAAAAAAAAAAATATGTAGCCTGCTTTTTTAATCTGTGCCACTTACAGTGTGTGAGTGTGTGTGTGAGTGTTTGCATGTGGGAGGTGACACAGATTGTGGGGAGGAGGCAATGTACAAATTTAAACCATTGACAATTGATGGTTGTCAGTGATTTGGGAAAATACTGTTGCCATTCTCCCACACAGGTGAAACTGGCTCCATTTTTAACAGTGTGTTAAAAATTGCTCATTGACATGTTTGTTATCCGGCTGACACTGATATCTAGATCTGGTACACAGCAGTGATGGCGGTATTTAAAGGTATCATGCTGACAATTTACTGTCAACAAACAACTCATAAAACAACTAAATTTAATTATTACTGTTTTCCTCAGCTGAGAATCTTCTCTCCTCTTTAAATGATGCATCATGGCGCATTACCTCCTTTTACAGTGAGGAGTTATGTGTGCCACGACATCCCTGTGGAAATGACATGCACGTTTCCTCAGAACATGAGAACAGAGAATTATTACCTGAATCAGCAGCTCCCCTGTATTGTGTTCACAACTTGTTTCCGCTGCCCTCTTCTTTTTTGGTGATTGACAGAGCAGTTATCAGCTCAGCCTTGATACACAGTATGTCGCTTACTCATTAAAAGCATATTAAAATATTGCAGTGCCCTTGCAGTTGCTGTAGGAAATGATAGGCTGCTGACCTATTAACAGTATGTGCAGTTCTTCTGAAGGCTAGTTTTGTAATGAACTGTACTGTGTGCTGAGGTACATGTTCACTTATTGACATATGTGCTGAAGTGCGTCTTGAGGCACTCAGCACTAGCATAAGGTTATAATAATACTGTGGTCTTGGTTAAATATTGCTGTGAGCTAAAGTTTTTTTCTCGCTAGAACTGAGTTGAAGTTTCCAGATCAGCAGTGTCCTCTTTTAGATTCTCAGAGCAGAGCAGAGCATCAGTACAGAAACAGAGAGCATCTTTGCATTCACATCTGAGCACAGGTCACCAAACCTACACAACTCAACAGTCACGGTCTAACTCTGTTTGCTCCTTATACTGACTGAAATAACCACACATAAACAGTGAAAACACTATAGAACAAAATGTCAAACTCAGAAATACTGGTAATATTTCAGAAACAGGAATTTACAGACAGCAATGTCGATAAACGTGTTGCCTCAGTGGGCTGGGGGCAGGTAGGGGCAAGGGCTACCTAGGCAGGTATGATGGGAAGTCTGGGAGGCTGAGCACACAGTGCTGCTCACAATCCTCCCTACAAATTCATGAACATTACACTTCTGATGTTGCCAGTGAAAATAATCCAGGTAGCAATTATGTTTCCCCTGAAAATGTAATTGGCCAAATACATTAGCAGAATACAAATGTAATTTCTCAGAGACAGTGTAGCTTAGAGTAAGACTAAGCCGAAACATATTTCTGGGTCACAGTAAGTTTTATAGGACTGGCCCCTGCACTAACAAGCCACAGGCACAGTCACAGTATGTGGAAGCTTTTTTCTTTTTCTTTAATTGGACTTTAGTGCACCTTCAGTTTTCATAAAGCATTTTTGTGTGTATAAATTTATAATATTTTATAAACATATATGCACAATTTATTGAACTGTGTGGCATTTTTTCTTAAACTGCAGTTCTCATATTTTCTACTCCATCTTTCCTGTATTCCCCCTTTCTTTTTTCTCCCTGTCTTTCTGTCTGAAATGGTTAATCGGGGGCTCTTATCCAAGAATATTACTACCATGTTCAATATGCTTCGGCTCACATAACTTTATATCCAACAGGGACCAAATGAGCGAACGGAGTGAATCTAGCGAACAATTTGTCCTTTTGGCGCAGCACGTATAATCTTTATTAGATTGAGCCGTAACTTGGTATTGGCAGCAATTAGGCCCTGGAAGGATACTGCAGAGGTTAATAACTGCAGTGTGCCTGCGTGTAGCTCTGTTATGATAGAAAGGTTAGCTGTATTAGTGATGGTGGCGATGGGCCAAGCTAGAGAGAAAGTGGTGGGGTGAAAGAATTCACACAGCAGACTCAGGGTGTAAAAATGTTCCCTTCCCACTGAGACAAATCACGGTTGGTGTGTAACCTATGTTTGGTCCATAATAGGTTGGTCTGCAACATTCATTGAGCAGACTATGTGGCAGGTTTACAGAAAAACTAGAGATGACTGAAATTCTTTTTAAAAAGCAGTTTTTTTGATATAGAACATAATTCCTCTATAGGTTGAAGGCAACTTTTTGTGCAAAGGCTTGAAAAGCTTTGCGTGTTGAAAAAGGTGAATCAGGTCCTACCAGCTGTTAACCTTAAGAAGTAAAAACAGAAATAATACAAAGTTAGGTGATTTTACATCCCACACGATGTAAACCAACAACATTATGAAAAGGTTAATATTCACTTATCTAAACTGAGGCTTGCACTTGTGTAATATTTACTTTGCATAAATCATTGTGGATCTTAGTTTTCCATGTGTTGTCTATGTTCTCTACTTGTTTCCGACAAGAGAGTGATTTGGAGAGTTTGCAGAGCCCTTTCACAGCGCTCTGTGCTCTGTATTTGAAAGCATGTTGAACAAATGTCTTTGCAAAAATGTTGCAGACACATTTAGCTGACTTTAAACAAAAACACTGAACAGACTGAAAAAAAAATGTTCATCAGTTGTTTTAGAAAATTGTCTCGAGCTAATGTACAGTCATTCTATACTTCTACACTGCTGGACTTTATAAAATAAGCAGCAGAATTCTCTAATAAATGATGAAATTTAATGGGATTTATTGTGGATGTATGACTAGTTTTAACATTACTATGGTAATAAAGCGTCAGTGGCAAAATACGTTTTTTAATCCGTCACTAATGCAGACTGTGAGAGAACAGAAAACACTCTTCTTCCTTCGTGCCATTACTTTTCTACTCATGGCTGTGCTCAGCAGTGCTCCCACTCCCACTTGTGCATTAGGTCTCAAATATCAAACTAGTTTTGTGGCTCTTTCCATACCTGTCCTGTCATGTCTGAATAAAGCCTTAAATAGTTTGACTTCCGTGTTTGAATGACAATAAGAGTCTAGAGCCGTGCTAGCAGCAAGGTGAGGCTGTACATAGTGCTGTTTTCATATCATGTGGGATGGATGGTGGAGATGGAAATGATTCCCATGTTTACAACTTGGAAGTGTTCTAGTCATAAAGACGGTTGTATGAGAATTGAACACTGCGCACCGGCAGCATAACACCATATCCATTAAATGTGGGTGTAATTACAATGAATGACAGTCCTTGGCTGATGTGAGGTATTCAAACATGTTTAGTTTTGTGGCACTATATATATGAAGTTACAAGTCGGATATACCTTCCCAGTAATAATTAATCATGACTTGGAAGTTAATACGAATGCTATTTATGTGTCATAATCTCATTATGACATGAACATGGCATCAGCACAGCAGCTCTTTGAGCTATATGCTAATGTAAGCATGCTAACATGCCCACAAATGACAATGCTAACGCTGATTATTTAGTAATAATTTTATCATGAACCAAACACAGAGTACAACTGATGTTGATGGGAATGTCATTAGTTTTGTGGTATTGCTGGTTCTAAACCAAATTGTTAGACAAATGAAAAAAATGATGGCGCAAGAATAAAAGGCAGGAGAGACAGTTATTAGGACACACTGCACATAAACCATGAATGTCTGTGTTAAATTTAGACCATCTACTGATGAGTAAATATTTCTATGGATAAGTGAAAACTTCAGCCTGCTGTTATAGGAAAACACAGCGGATCAGCATATTCTCTGAGCAACTTGGGTATCTGTACTAAATTTCTGTCATCCGGTACTTGTTGAGATGTTTCCATTCATAGTGTGGGACTAGAAAAAAAAACCAAAACCTGTAACCAGCTTAATATTCAGGTAAAGTTTGCTAAGGGAGAGAAACAAAGGCATGTAAGTTCAAGGCAAATATCTCTCTTAGAATTGGTACATGGATAAAAAAGCAAAAGTCATTTTCACACTGCAATTACGAATCTTTTTATTTTAAGAAACATATTCATTCAGACTAAAAAGAAACAAGGGTGGACTACGCAAGTGAAGATTCTTGGCTCTATGAGAAGTGTGGAGAGAGAGTATTTCTATATCACAAATGAAGACCTAGGATGTAGTTAAAGCCTATAAACACATCTTCACTGCGTAGGTTCAATTTAATTAACACTGTGTTACATCCCCTCGAGACATTTTACTGCATCGTTGTGTAAATTAACAGAGCGTGAAAATGCATGAAACAAACGTGACACAAACTCTGAGAACATCTCCATCAGTGCACTCTAATGCTGCGACAAAAAGCAGACAAGCAGCCCCATACAGCGAATACACATGTGCGAACACACACGCTCAGCTTTAGTTCATAAACCCTTTGGCAGAGCCACGGTGAGACGAGACTTAAGTTCTGTGAGATACGGAGACGTGCACCGTGACTGTCAGTCTCGGATGCAAATACACACTCGGTAGCAGAGCCAGAGACATCTACCTGCCACTGCTGAGGCTATTTGAAGCTGGGGCGTTATTGCCAAAGATGAGATCAAAGGCAAGCTGCCAGAATGGCTCTATCTCTCTGTCTTTTTTTCTCGCTCTCTCATGCACACACCCATACACACCAAAGACGCGTATATATCATCTGAAAATAATTTAAAAAAAGGGAAGCAAGACGATAAGAGCAAGAGACGTAGAGACAGAGGGAGGGAGCGAGACAGAAGTTGACGCCTCTAGTAATTCTGTTGACTATGTCTTTCTTCATCTGCTTAGCTGTTTGCATATTTATTTAGTCTGACTTGAATAAATATGTTCTTTAGCCTGCCTCAAAAAATTGAAAGGAAGTGGATGATGGGATCTTTAATCCCTCTTTCCCCCCCATCTACTCTATCATATCTCTTTTTTACTGGCTGTCCTCTAACTCTTCTACTTGTACATAAGGATGTGCTGTGTGCTGCATATAATTTACAGCATATTGCCTATTTTACTGATACTGATACTGGTGCGCTATTATCCCTACCCTCTATAACATATTTTTTACTATTTAGATTATATGTATGTTACTGTATAAATTCACTGATGAACTGGCAATTATACCATTTATTTGTGCATTTGTACATCTTTGACCTATGACTTTACTGCCATTAGTAGCTAGATATGTTTAATGTATGATGACACTAAAAACTTTTTTTTTTTTTTTTTTACATTGAGGGTTTTGTCCCTACTTACCTTACTTTTAACTTATTTCTAGAATGGATTTAATATGTTTGATAACACTAAGATTCAGGATATATTTGTATGTTCCCTGTTAAATTTACTTGTGCCTATTTTTTTACCTTGAGAGTTTTGAGTTTACATGGATGGAGATTTATTGGTATCATTATATTGATTTTTTTTTTGTATCTTTCTAATCTTTTTAATGCTATAAGTAGTTCTAGTAAGTAGTGGGAGATCATCAGTCATCAGTCACTGAGAGGACCCAAGTCCAGAAACCCCACGACAAGCAGGTGGGGGAACTAATGTCTTTTATTTAAAACCAAAAATCACTGGTATAAGGTCGAGGGCCAAAACCAAACTAAAAATGTTGTATTTCAGAAAAACACAACTCAAGTCTCCAATACTCAAAAGTCCTTACTTGAAGTAAACAAGGTGACAGAGGTAATCCAAAAGGGGAACAACAGACAAAGCAAGGAGGGGGGAATACAGACAGGAACACAGGCAAGACTACTAACAAACACAGACTCCAGGTACAGAGATGCAGACACAAACTTTGCAGTTTGTCAGACATGACAACTGACAAACTGACAAGGACACAGGGGAACAACGAGACTTATATACATGAGGTAACAGGCAACAGGTGAAACCAATTAGGGCGGGGCAGACAACCACAAAAAGAGGGAAACTAGACAAAGACAGAAAGTACCTTGGGAACCGATACACAAGGGCTAAGACTTCAAAATAAAACAGGAAATGTAAAACCAAAAAAAGACTAGAGTGATTTTCAAACTAAAACAAGGAACTACTGAATAATACTTCACAAAGTACTACACCAAAACGAGTACAAAATAAAAACTCAAAACAAGAAGCTGGTAAAGTTTACTGGTCCAAAAGAGTTCATACAGCCTCCTTAAGGGCTGAGCACAACAACCTGACATTCGGTTGAGCAGAGTTTTTTCAAACAAACTTTTTACTGATGTTGCCATGGACATAGACTTTAGAAATTATGACTCACAAATACCTTGTGGTGTGTATGTTATGATGTGTACATGTTAAATTCTGGAGCAGTTTTGTGGGTGTGTAATCTCAGCTTTCATTACCTAATAATAGCTACATTGGCTTGGATTAAGTTTTAATGCTGTATTAATCAATATTTTTACATTAATAATGGGTCAAGTGATTATGTGTAAGACAAACCCACACTGAATTATCACCAGACAGTGGAGTTACCCTCAGCTCTGTGTAGTGTTTTAGTGTCTTTTGGCTCATTGTTTTGATTTTACTGTCTGCAAAGTGAGTGTTTTGGTTCACATTCACCAGTCTCCTCAACCATATTTCCAGGGAGCTGGAAGCTGCTACCTGCCCAGCACCAAAAAGCAAACAAAGCAATAAACCGCCTGGTGAACATAGTAAAGCAATTATCCACTAAAACTGGTAAATGCCTCACACAGAGGTAAAGGAGAATGGATATTATACTTACATTGGTCGTGTGGCTAGAAAAGCAGCTCCATTGGTTGGAGTGTTGGAATATATGACTATGCACAGAAACTTTAGAAAGCAATAATGTGTCAGTGCTGTGTTTTCAGCCTGTGTGACTGCCTCCAATTAATTACTTCAGACTTAAATTTACAGATTTACAAGTTTGTTAGTTTAAAATGGTTTAACTTTCTCTTGATCATATAGTTAAGTTATCTCTGCCTGGTTAACTCCTCTGACCCCAACAGAAAACAAAGGAATCAGTTAATGCTGCTTTAAAATCTGCCCTTACTTTATTTTCCTTGTTGTACGTGTTTCACTTTTGGATTTAATGGTATAAGGAGATCTGGCACGTACAGACCTATCACTCAGGATACCCCCTGCTTGCCTCTGACATTATGGTATAACTGATCCAGAGTATGGGTGAGCTGAGCTGTCATAAGAGATATAATGGTTTTATTTCCAAATAGGGCCAGCATTAGAATAATTGCATATGGTGTTTAGATTGTTAAACTTATTGTACAAAACAGTGAAATCAGCACTCTTACATCATTTATAACAATTTTAAAACACCACGGTTATGAGAATTATAACCCGACTCTGCAGCTTCCTTCGACTTTACAGAGCTTTAAGTCAAGTTTCAGTTCATTGTTCAGCTGTCTAGCCCACAACTTTACCTGTTTTGGTTTGCTCTCACTGCTGTCATAGCATCATTTTCAGCTCCACAAGGCAGCTGATTTCATCGAAAAAGCCCTAAAACCCACTGTACACTACAGCAGCACCAAACAGCAGACAGATAGAGAGGAGCTGGTGAACATCGTGGAACACACACACACACACATATACACAAAAATCAGTTGTTGCAAGTTTAAGTTAAATAATGTTGTCATACTAAAATGAAGTGGCACTTATTTCTTTTTATAAAGAATATTTCAGTACTTCTCCACCTCTGGGATTGTTCCTATCTTGTGATGCATTTTTAAGAAGACACATCTGTCTTGTTGAGTTAGTGCGCCACCCCTGTTGCCGCCAGTAACAACCTCTCCCCTCCTACAGTGCACGTCTGGGGGGCTCTTGTCCGTTCTGATTGGCCTGATGAGAGACTAGGTCAGTATCTCAGGTGTTTGAAAACACTCGCACAGACACATACACACTGACACTGGCCTGGAGGGAGGAAGACACTGAGGAGGTCAAGTGTTGTGGGAACAGATGTAAGGAGGTTAGAAAGTAGAAAGACCAAGAGGAGAGACTAATAAAGAACGGGAAGCAGACATACAGAAAGATGCCCAGTGATAGAAAAGGTAGGAGAGATATTGTGGAATGAAAAGAGTGGTTGGTTCAGTGTTTATGCTGCACCCATCCATCTCTCTCCCTCCGTCTCTCTCTCACCTCTCTGCCTTCCAACTCCAGACTGTCCCCAATGTGGACGTCTACCATAATGAAAAAGGATGTCTTGTGTGCGTGTGCACGCGCGCGTATATGTGTTTGCTGGACTACGCGCGCACATGCATGTGTGTGACGTGTGTGGTAATGAATAAGGATGTGCTGTGTGTGGAGCTGGTCGTTAATCACTGGCAGTGCTGGCAGCTAACAGATAAGCAGATTGATCCAAGGCCACCGAGGGAACGCCGCCTGGCACTGGCCCATTCATCACACACACACACACACACACACACACACACACACACACACACACACACACACACACACAGTACACATACACGAAGACTATGAAAAGGCTGGCCAAAGTGTTTGAGCTCAGGATCATCTCTGACCATTCATGTTAACATCTGTGAGAGTTACTAGAGTACACAGTGAGCTAAGAAGAAAGAACAGAGAGAGGAAGACAGACTGGGGCAGCTCACGTCTGCAACTGCTCCATGACTGCTCACCTGTAAATCCCAACCTGGCATTTGTTACTGTCTCAAAACACGCACACACAAATACATACAAACACACGCTTACATACACACATAGTGAGAGATAAGGGTCTATGCTTTGGTCATCCAGAAACCCCACAGGGGACACAGAGACTTGGGAGCTGGGGGTGGGGGTGGGGGATGGATGGACGGACAGATGGATGGTAGGAAAGAAGACAGGATGACAAAACAGAGTAAAGGACACGCTCCAGTACTATGTGACAGCTCGGCGGGCTCACCAGGGAGTGAGGGAGCCGAGAGGAAGACAGAAGGAAAACAGGGAGAAGAAAGCCGGAGAGGAAGCAAGAGGTCAAACATCTGTGGTTTCTCTTTTCTATGGCTTCCATCACATGGTCAGTGGTGGGAGGAGAGACAGTGAGAATCAGACATGTAGAAAAGAGTTGACCAGGCAGAACTCACTTTACATAGCATTGTGTTTACAGAAACCTATAAATCTGGACCAGATTTAGCCAGCTGGGGGCAGAAGCACAAGCTATAGACACAACACTGACGTCTTATCATCCTGTAAAGTCATTATGTGTTAGCAAACAGTTGTCTGTTTATATATCAAGGGGACATGGGGCAATATTAGCATTCATCTGGACTCGTGTTTCTGGTCACCCGTTCAATATAACACCAATATTTACTCTGCTTTCATCTCTGTTTTAGTCTCCAGCAGTGGCTTAGAAAAATACCTGGCTCTTCAGCTGCTTCCAGAACAGCTAACTGCTGCACAATGTTCTATTTATAATATATACCATATATATATATATGGTATATATTACCAGCAATGTAATAGTATAAACTGCCATGTTATACGTTGGATTATATGGTGTATTGAAACATCACCTGCTTAGCCAGCTCATAGCGGAGAGAATATGTAAATTGTTTTCACTGTTTAATGGACACTTCCAGGTCCAAGTTATTTTCGTTCATATGCTCTCACTATTATTTAACTTCAGTTATATTTTTGCCATTACAAGCGAATTGACAAAAAAAACTGGAATGGAAAAATTTCTGAGTCTCAGCCTTCCCTCTGAGGTGAGCCTATCAAATAAAGAGATGCAGTCTAACAGCTTTCACAAGTCTTTCATGAGGGGAGTTGTCAGATTCTTTTCTGGCCCTTTAATTTTGTTACCATACTCCTGACAAGCATGAAAACACTTATTAGTTAGGTCAAACGTGCCAAAAGCCTCCAGCCAGGAGTCTCATTTATTTTCAGAATTGGACCAGACTATGTTTGAGTGTAAGACTTACAATTGGAACCTAAAAAGGAAAAGGTCAAGAAATTCCTCTTGGAAACTTAAAGTCTTTGTTTTATGGGCCTGATTGGTACTATGTGCAGGTATATAAACATGTTACACCTGCTACTGTAAATTCAAGTGTGGACTATTTGATGTGTGGCCTGAAATACTGAGAAGCACCTGCTGTGTCTCACTCAGGTACAAAATATGGATTCATTCTGTAGCTGAAAGACCTTCTCCTCCCTGCCACTACATGGCACTGTGCCAGCTTTTGGTGCATGGAGTTGTGGGAGGTGCGTTGCGCCCCTATATAAATACATATATACAGCTGTGCCCATACCTCGGTTCCTCCTCCCGTTCCGCTCATCCCCCCGTGGTGGCTGCGTCCTGGGTGAGTAGGGTCCCTACGGATCTTTGTGGCCCGTCGAAGGAGGCGGCTCGTGTAGATGTGGGGAGCCTACAATCCACTCGGCCATCTTAATGACCCGCTGCAGCAGTTTGTTTTTTCTCTGCTGCGGTGCAGCTGGCGTACCATACTGTACATCCATAGGTTAGCACACTCTCTATCGTGCAACAGTAAAAGTTTTTCAGGAGTGGTGGAGGGAGTCTGTTTTTTCTTAGCGTTCTCAGAAAAAAGAGACGCTGCTGGGCTTTTTTAAGAATGTGTGTGCTGCTCACGGTCCAGCCCAGGTCCTCTGAGATGTGCAGGCCGAGGAACTTGAAGTCTGTGACCCGCTCCACCACCTCTCCGTTGATTCTTAGATCTGTGTGCGGCATTGTCCTGAACCTTCAATGATCAATGATGATTTCTTTGGTCTTCCTGTTATTGAGGTTGAGGTGGTTGTCACTGGACCTCCTCCCTGTATGGAGCCTCATTGCCACTGCTGATCAGTACCACGATGGTTGTGTCATTAGCAAATTTGATGACAGTGATAGTATCGTGGGTGACAATGCAGTCGTGGGTATAGAGCGTGAAGAGGGCAGGGCTTAGGACACAGGACTTTGCATTGTTCATTACCACCATAGTGCATAAAAAGTGCACTGGTAATATGTTCTGCAGACATTTATTGGACAACAGCATGATAGTTCAGCCTATTTTAATTTTGACCATTATATTATTGTTATGGCAAAAATAAGTTTGATATTAAACCAGAGGCTTTAATTTCTGTTGCTCTGCTGCATGTAAATCACATTATTTATTGCATTTAAATTGCATTGTGCAAACAGAATCCTCTGTGCTGTGATACAGTCAGTTGCACCAATGACATTTTTGGAAAGTCAATAACTCAGTACAGTTGATCCATGGAACTGCCTTGCATACCAGTGCTGGTGTCCTAATACCATCAATAACTGCTCCAGGAAGCTGAGGACTGATATTCCCCAAACTTCTATATTACATATATTCTAAATTTTGCAGCACCCTCTGAGAGCTCATAGTCCTCTTTGTTTGAGGTGCAATGTGTCTAATTTGGAAGTTCAGGGTTGTGTCCAACGCAAACAGCAATAAGAGCTTTCCATAATAAAGACAGAGCCGGGGGAAAAATTGAAGATAATGGAGAAAATATTGCCTTTTTGGTCTAAATGTAATTGTTTGGCAACAAAGCCCTTGAATTATGGTGCAGTTTAGAGAAATTTAATGTTCATTTTGTGGTCTATCTACTTTAAACAAGGAGTCCCTCTACAGTTAAATTGTTCTGGGAAAGGGCTGAGATGGATGTACATGGTGGAATATTTGCAGTTTGGGGGGTGATGAGTATCACTTAAAAAGTGTTACAATTTGTGTTCAACTATTTGATTCTTGTAAGACAAAACAGCTTTCCCACAGGGTTGAATAGTCTGAAAAAGTTTGATGAATTGTAATAGATAATACTTTCCACTGACTTGTCAGAAATGTTAACCTTAAGACACATTTTAGTCTGAGACCAAAAAAATAAAACATATTTGCTGTGTTTTCAAAATATTGGTTTGTACGTCCAGACTCCCTGAGGGTTTGTTCTCCTGCTTTAGACGCAGAGGCGGTATGGTGGTGAGGTAGCTTCAGTACAACAATATGTTAATGTACACTAGTGTATATATTCTGCTTGGCTTTCTCAGTGCATAGTTTTTCATTGTTTCCCAGAGGATGTCTATGCTTGCTGTAGGTCAGTGGAAAGATTTTAGTGGATGAGACTGACTGAATTTTAACATTATGTATCAACACAAAAAGGACAGCTTATCACTTTAGTATACAATGCTGGGTATTGTCTCACTCATCAAAGAAGCAGTTTCTTAATACAGAGCCACATGTATCTGTTGTCAATTTGGTAGAGAGATTTTAGCTAACAGTTTATTTCACTTTTTTTTTTTCAGAGGTGTACAAACGATGACATGTGACCTTTGACAAATGAAAAAAAAAACTATATAGCCCTGTGCCATGAGTCTTATTAATCTAAGGGCATCTTAATGAGCAAGTTTTTAAGATTTGTTATGCACATTTGTATCTACAGTAAGATAGTCTTAACCACTTTAAATTTTCATTCACCAATAATTATCACTCCTAATGGGAAGAGTGAATTTGGTCTTTTCCTAGCCCCTGGGAGACAGTGGGAGTTGCTGGTGACTTTGGAGAGTATCATCACATTGCATTTTAATAAGCTCCACCTGCATGTCTTCCTGTACTCCTTGTACATCAACAGAGAAAGGGTTTGAGGACAGGTTAATGTAATTGAAATCTTAAAAGCACTGGTCTGTGATCAGTGGTGTTAGCATAGTCACAGTCATATATTTACCCTATTTTATTGAAATGATGCTGTTTGGAAAAGTGAAGATATTTTCCCACAGACTTGGGAAAAGTGCTGCATTACCATCACTGATTTTGATTGATTTGCTCTGTTCAACAAGGCTCTGACCTTTTTCTAAAAATGGTCTTTTTCAGATCTCAAAGAATTGTGTTGTGCATCAAAATTGATGATGATGCACAATACAATACTCTTGGCAATTAAGCACTCTTGAGATTAAGAGTTTTCACCACAGAACCGTTCACATCATAGAGTGCTTCCTGTATTTTGTATGGGTGGAAAAAGTACTTACTAATATGTCATGCCAGGTAAATCTAGCTAGGAGGCTGTTCTAAAGAATTAACTTCCGGCTAGTCTTTTGAAAATTTGCTGAAAGCACAGAACAAATTAAGAACACAGTCACTTTACTGTATTTGTCCTCTGAGAGATGAGCAAAAGATTTCTACCCTGTATACACAAACCATGTATTGAGGTGCACACAGTTATTTTTCTGATTTCTCTTTCTCTTTTCTCTGTGTCCCTGATTCTTTCATCTCTCTTGCACCAATGTTTACCTGTCCATTTGCTGATATTATGCATATAATGGGAAGAGGACGTTATAAAAATAAAAGACAGGTGCTAACAACCAGAATGTACTTTATATATGCATAATACATTGGTGAAAACTATTGCTTTTGAACCATCACTGTACAACCGTTATTTTTTCCTTAACAACCAAAATCCTAAGCTCCATCAAATACAGCTAATTTTTATTCTCTTTCAGTGCTGTTTATTGTTTAGCAACCTTCTTGCTTACTTGCTGTCTTTCCCCTCTAGTCTTGTTTCTCTGTATTTTTCTGTAACCCTCTAGGGTGCAATTTGATGTTGAGATTGAGTACTGCTGTATCAGCGAGACACAAAACTGACATTATCAAAAACTCATCATGTCTCTGACATTGCTCTCTTAACACTGGGCAGCCACATAAAAATTAACAACCAAAAGCACTGCACGCTTATCGATCAAGGCCTCTTTTCTCAAAAGGCACCATAGCACCATATTCACCTTGGACCACTGCCTTAGAGTACAATGAAACTGAGATCACATTATGTGTTTAAACACTTTAAGGAATATCAGACCAGTCCACTGCAGACTCTCAGCCTTTTTTTTTCTCCCCAATGGTGGTTAAATTATTATTACTCGTCTTACACCAAAGCTACAAAGTAGATTCTATATCAAAGTGAAAAGGTCACACAATCCCACTCAGATGGCTGTCGATTGAAAAGGAGCTTGTGAGATCGAGATCTGTGTGAGAGGTTAGACCTTGAAAATCTCAGCAATTTCAGCAGTGTTGTAATTGTATCTTCACCTTCTTACAATAAAACACTGCATATTTTAAAACTGTAGATCTATTCTGTGTATCAGCAGTCGTGCTGTTGCCTAACGTTCTGTTTTTTTGATATTGAGGGTGAGATACATGAAGTTGATAGCTAGATATTTCCCCATTTCCTGTCTCCATACTAAGCTGAACTCACTTTACGCTAATACAGACATGAGAGTGATATCCATCTTGTATAACCATCATCTATCTATCTATCTATCTATCTATCTATCTATCTATCTATCTATCTATCTATCTATCTATCTATCTATCTAT
>JBBMJY010000020.1:21657957-21687901 GCA_037833715.1 Toxotes lorentzi | reverse complement strand
ATATAGCTATATAGCAGTGGGATAAAATTGCACTGGGTTACATGTATGCATCATTTTTCTTTGAAAACCTCATGCAAGGGTTGACAGTCTGTGTCTACTCTAGGAATGGTGGACTTTACCAATGAAAATGACTATATAGAGAGATAATTATAAATATGTTGAATTGGTACTGCAGGAGAAATGCTGACCTTAAATAGGATGAACAACAAAAAACAGTCTGATCTCATGAAAATCTAAAGAATTCTAACTTTAATGCTGTAAATCACTGCAGAAAGAGCTCTTTCTAAGGTGTTTTTTTTTTTTTTTTTTTTTTTTGTCAGAGGAACAGAGCAATTTGTGTGCCTTCATTTTCAAATACATTAATGTTTGCTTTTTTTAGGGAGACAAATGATGAATCCTCCATCTTTTCTTTATCAGAGCAGTTAAAGTAACAAAATATCATAAACATATTTAGTTACCCCAACTAAAGCCCCACAAAGAAAAATAACTCTTCTATGCATTGAGGGAAAAAACAAGCATATAAACTGGAAAGAAAAAAAAATGTTGGCATCACACATAGATAAATATTCACACTACACTCATTAGCCTGTTAATCTTCTTCAATCTGTCATTAAGGTCGCTCTTAGAATCATTGCATTGAATTTAAGGAGCACTGGATGGATCACTGGAGCACTGGATTAATTAAAATCACACTTTCAAAAACTAACACATCATGGCTTGATATTATTGTTGTTTTTAATAAACTATGGCCACATGGAGTTAAACCACCCCCACAACAGCCCATAATATACATCTTTCTTAACCGAAGCTGTTCAGGAAATGGAAAAAAATAATAAAATTTCTTTGTGCTCCTCTCTCTCTCTAACCCCCCTTTTCTCTGTCAGGCACACACTTTCTTTTCTTTTGCCCGAAGCCCTGCATTTATCTGCCTGTCAATCAAACACTGACTTGAAAAAAAAAAAAAAAAAACTAATTAAAACATTTGTGTACCTTGACTTCCAGGCAAATTTAAACAGTGTGTATCAAGCTCGGTGTTTAGAGAACCCACTGAAATGAAAGTTCCATTGCAAATAACGCTGTCAGCTCCAGAACAAAAAAAAAAAAAAAAAAAAATACCCACTTATCAACATGTAGAAGTAGGCCTAGATGGAAGAGGAGTGCTGCAGGCGATGTGAGAAAGTAAACAAGTTTCATACAAGTGCACTCATGGAACTCAAAGTGGGGGAAAGAAATCAAAGAGAGTGGAAATGGATGAAAATAAAACTTCAGATGAAGAAGGGAAACAACAAAACTTTTTCTGATATTTGTTTACTTTGAGCCATACTGCTAATAAATCACTTTGATGTTCCATATCACAGTGCTGTGTGATGGAGTTCAGTTTACGTTTGTGTTGTGGGATTTAGATGAACACTCTCATATTAAAAATAATACAATGGATGGATGGATGGATAATAGGCACTTGCCTTTGCTTTGTTTATGTTTCTGAAATTAAGGAGTTATAACACGGGTAAAATTAATCTGTTTTTAATCCTGCCTTCCTTCGAATCATAAAAAAAGCCATGTAGGCTTGTGTTTTACCAAAACCATCACATTATAGTCAGCATCATGTGCTAGAAAAAGACTAGGACTGTTCTCTTTCAAAACCATAATGACCCCCTGTCATCTAACATACTGCAGAGCTGCCTGCAAATTAAGTGAGAACATAAATCACAATTACTCAAGTTGTCTTTAAAGTTGTGTAGTGAACAATCTGATAAACCCGGGATCTCCACATGCATTGAGTGTGTTTTGTCATCGCTGCCTTTCTCAAGTGTGAAATTACTATCAAGTTGCGGATGAGTTGTAAAACGGTCTGCCTGTGTGTGCTGCTTGGCAGTGGTTCCAGTGGCTTCACATTTGTCACATCTCCTGCAGAAATACAAGGGAAGCTTAAGAAATAAACCATCACAATATGAAATCTGGGCTGTAAAGACAGAAGCAGACATAGAGATGCAGTAAAATGGATGTAAAATTAGGAAGTAAGGCTATAGAGGATTTTGATTAGTGCCTGCTTTCAGGTTTTTGCTTTCATGGCAACTGTGATCAATCTCATCTATCTTCATTACGTATGTCGCAGCAGTGGACAAATATACTACGTAGCCAAAAATATGCAGACACTCATGTCAGCATACTTTTTCTTTGATTTGAGCTAGGTCCTTTATTTCAAAGCATAGGATCTCTTAAGGCTATGGCAAACAACAATATTCTAGATTGATATAAATATGGTTTCTGAGTTCAGTGCGGAGGAACTTAACTCCAGAGAGCAGCGACCTCAATCCCATCAAACACTTCTGGGATGAACTGAAATGCCAAATGTGAGCCAGGCCTTATCAGCCAGCATCAGTGCCAGACCTTACTAGTGTTACTGAATGAGAGGAAATCCCTACAGCCAGGTTCAGAAAGCTTGTGATATACCTTCCTATTAGAGATGAGGCCATTACAGCACCATTTTAATGTCCATAACTTTGCAATAAGATGTATAATTAACACTTATGGAAGTAATGTAGGGGTGTCCACATGCCTGTAGGGCTGACTAGTATTTTCTCATTTGAAACTTCAGTCATCAAATGTCTTGGTCATTACTTAGGGAAAACACTGGTTTACAATTAACCCTGGTTAACTTGGTTCATATATTACTTTAACCTGTGGCTGTATCATCCTCTTTGGCTAATCTCTTATTTTTTTAACAATCCAAAAATAATCATTCCCACATTTATCCATGCAGTTACCATGTATCATATGTTTGCAAAGCTCAGACCTATTATTTACAGCAGTATTACATTTTAGCATGTATGCTGAGGGTTCATGACTCTCTTCATACAAGCACTGTACATAGACAAAAGGAGAAAAACTGAAGGAAAATATAGGAATTAACTGGAGTTCCTTATTCTGAGATAGGTCAGAGTCTGAGGGGCAGCAGGATACAGCATGGCAGCCATTCCTTTCAGTATGAACACACCATCAGAAATCTGCTTGTTAGTGCTGATTACATTGTAAGACCAAATGTAAAAGGTGGCAAAATGAACCAAAAGAACACTGTAACAATAACATGAGCATAATCTCCCACTGTCATTCACAAACCATCTGTTTCCATGGGGATTTACCAACCAATAAAACTATTGGGACTAACTGAAGACATAGAGTGTGTTATTCTGTGTTATTATGTGCTGCAGGAACGGAATGTGTGTGTCTGCAGAAATGTGTGTGTGTTCATACCTGAGAGGGCTGAGCATGTAATGAACGGCCTTTGTTTGAGTTAATGAGGATCAAAGTACTTAAACAGATTTAACAGACGTTTGCTTTAATTAATAATTAGCCCATGCTTTAGCAGTTAGGCAGGGAATTTTTAACTGTGTGTGTTTGTGTGTCTCTGTGTGTGTGTGATATAACACTAGGTGTGTCTTCATTGCATGTGAATGTCTTAAGCTTTGATCATTCCATCCATAGCAGAGACTGTGACTGTGATGCGCTCGTATTTCATGCTGTGAGGATTACAGTGAAAAGTGTTTTCGGCTCCATGAGTTTCTTTCTTCCTCTGGAAGTTTTTGTTGAGATATTCTTCTTTCAGGTCACACGCTTTACTGTTTGTGATAGAAAAGAACATACACATCAATACACAAATACACACACAGTATATACTGTACGTGGATGTGTGTGTTTGTGTATTCACACATTTCAGTTCGCTGTAGTGCAAAACAAAGTCAATAAACCCATCTAAACATCCACTGATATTTCGGCTATGATTAGCACTAGCTGCATCCGCTCTTGATCTCCTTTTCAACCTTCTTTCCTATTAGCATCGTAAAGCAGCTCATTCATTATTGTAAGAGTAACCACACCTTCGATGCACATTCAACAGATTTATATAAAGAAAACACCCCTACAAATGAATATACACACACATAAAAACACTTCAAAAGTCAGACACACTTGTTTGCACAAATACACACACTGTTAAACATATTTAACTGCATTAATAAGGCCACGGGGCAGTTCCATCTCTTCACTGTAGGGGGATGAGGAAATAGAAAAAGGCAGACAAGGGGAAAAAGTTTTGTGCAAGCAATCTGTGCTGCTGCTTCCATACATTTATTAATGTACTGTATGGGGTTGATTTCACTCATATATCATTTGCTTTCCTAAGCGTGCAATTGCATACAGCCTTGTGCAAAGCAAGGACATGAATTAGAACAAAGAATGCACTGAATGAGATTACACCCGCAGCACTCACTACCCAAACATTTGTGCCTCTCCGTTCTTTAGCACAGTCACACATTCACACGTTCCCACATCAGCACACACACACAGACATGCCTGCCCTAGATATGAGCAATAGGGACGTTCACCTATAGAGTGGCAAACAGTGAAAAATTGATGAATATGAAAAAATAACATAATAAAAAATTCTCTGTAGCTCTTTACCTGCTGTAGTGCTTGTCTGTCATATAGAGGAATACCAACTACAATTTTTATCAGAGTGCTGGGGCTCAGGCATCGTCTATTATTCTTTACTTTTTCTGTCTGTGTTCTAAAGTTGTAGTTGCCACTGGTTCATGTAATTCAACAAAATGAATGTGTGTATACGGTAAGAAGTTTGCTCACATTTGGGTTTTCCAGCAAACTTTTATCAACCCTAATTTGTCTTAAACAATCAAGACCTGACTCTCACTTTTATAGATGAAACCACGTTATTTGGCCGGTAAAGTATAAAAAAAGTAAGACTTTGCTGTTTTATTTTTTTCAGTAATTAGACTAAAATGTTGTCAAATCCCACATATGATGTCAAATCTTTCCCACCAGTCAGAAACTCCTCTGTGTGTCTGAGTGTGGCACTTTGAGAACTTATGTCTGGCCTTCATCTGTTCAGTGTGAGTAAAAAACATGTTGAATGGTGCTAGCCATGTACATGCACATGCACACACACACGCGCACATACACACACGCACACACGATGAGATAAGGCCCTGGTCCTGGGCTACACTATGAGGCCTTGTAGAGACACGAGAGTTCCATTAGCTAAAGCAGCCGAGCATGGCCGCTGCTGGCTCATCACTATCTGCCACCCTATCTAGTCACAAGTCTGGAGAGAGGGGGAGAGAGAGAGATTGAGGTGCACAGAAAATTAAAGTGAGAGAAGAAAACAGCAGCAATATAAGTTCTGAGGAGGGAAAAGAAAAGAGAAAGAGGGAGAGAAAAGAACGGGAGATGGAAATAAATCAGTGAATATCACTTCACAGCAGTGGATGAGCCATCAGGACAAGCAAGGCAAGCAGTGCTTGACCAGATAAAGCTAAAAAGACATCAATTAGAACGATACTGAAGTGGAAGTAATATCTCTCCAACATCTCAGAACAGCCTTTATTGCCTGTTTGCATTCATCTTGTAATTTACTGCCTCTTGTGGCCACAGTAGGCTCCTGTCTGTGGAAGCTAGGTTGACTACCTGCCGTTGCATCTATCATTTCTGATTTTCGGATTTCGCAGAGTGGGGAGCAGCATTTTTTGGAACGTTTGCACGTTGGATAATCCTGGTTTCTTTGATGGGTGATTGCTATAGCTAGCTACAGACAAGAGTGCTTGTCCAGCTGCCCTCGACTCAGCTTCCATCGTTCTGAGATTGGTTATGATATTTCACACATTATTGTACAGGCGCATAGATGTGTGTAGAAACTGCACCTAAGAGTTAGAAAATTACTTCGACTGTCTTTCCTCATAAGTGTCAAGAGGTAGCAGAAGCAATTAAAAAGAAAATTACATAGTGATTTATCATCTCCAATTGCTATAAGTTGTTTTACTATGGTGTTGTGATTAGTTAGTTATCACATTGATGTCTTTTCCTTTCTGTTAATCAGGGTGCAGGGTTCTCTGTGCAAGATCTGCAGTGAGTTTGAGAAGTTGGAAATATATAGAGACATATTGAGGCAGAAAAATACAGGATTCTGCTTTTCTCACTGGAGTGCTATTGTCAGTTAATGGTAAATATTTTGAAGACTATCACAGAAGTGATTGTTTTTTTTTTTTTAGATATTTTTCCTCTATACTGCACATCTGATATGTTTACTGTCATTTCAAGTTATAATCCTAAAACTTCTTCAGCCAGGAAGGAGGCAGTGAATAGAAAGATGCAGGAGAGAGACTTTGAGCACAGGAATGACAGGCAGCACAGAATCATGGGACAGAACAGGCCCTGAAGAGAGATTCGCTACTTCTGTTGTCATGAACACGTATATTTCAGTCTGGTCCATTTTTCTCATTGGTGTAGTGAAAAGCTGATTTGCGCATTGAGATGGTGGTTTGTGGACGAGGGGGAGGTGGGGGTTCAGTTATACGTCATCACACGGTGCTTCACTCATCACTGCCTATTTGGTCAACAGATGATTAGTCAGCATACATGGTACAAAAGAGATGAGGGACCAATATATTTACCATTAAAGCAGTGGTTTAATGTTTCACAGTGATTTACAAAGGTTTAAATAGCACATCATTCCCCAGTTACTCACCATATTGCTAACAATATATCAATGCTAGTGCACTCTTATTGGAATTTAACTAGACATATAGAACAATTACTCATGACGCTACGGGGCTTATTCTCGGGATGCTCATCATGCTGGAGTTGATTAAGTTAGAGAACGTGTTTGCCTGATGTGTTTGTCCATCTGCTTCCGAAACAATTAAGCACATGCCTTGGTTTTCTCTCCTCTCCTCTCCTCTCCTCTCCTCTCCTCTCCTCTCCTCTCCTCTCCCCTCCTCTCCTCTCCTCTCATGTTTGGTATCCTCCCGGGAGCTAACTTCTATACCTCCTTCCTCATTTCTCTCCCTCTCCTCTTCTCCTTTAATTCCCTGCCTGAGGAACACTGAGGAAAGTGCTGATGAACAATTAAACATGGTCTTTCCCCAGGGAAGCAAGGTCACTCATTGTGTGTGTGTGTGTGTGTGTGTGGTGGTGGGGGGGGGGGGGTAGGTGTGGGTGTGCAACAAATGTGTGTGTGGTTGAGAGGGAGAGAGATAAAGCGAGGGAGAGTCTTGGCAGAGATACAGATATGTGCCAGTCAGAGGGTAAAAAGCTGAATAATGTTATACAGTTTGCGTAGGCGTTAGAGCACTGGTGTTGAGAATATTTTTTGTCCATAACATTGACTGGGCAGTGAAAGATGCAGAACCAATAATTCATAATGTATGAAGTGTCATTGCCTAAGCATTGAAGGTTAATCTTGTGAGGATTACTGTACATCAAGCACAAATGTATAGCACTTGCATATTTACCGTACGTGCTATCACCACTGGATCACACGCTATTGCTTCTTATATGTTCAAAACCTGCTCACTTTTTTGTGGCACGGAGATGCAAACTGTCATTAGGCTAAACATCTTTTTGGCTTGAATTGAAGCCCAGGGAGTTGACACCAGAATAAACAATTCAGACTGTAGTTGAACACTTTTAGCCACTCTAGATTGGACCAGGGTCAACAGCTATTTGATAAATTGCCATGAAATTTTGTAGAGACGTTCATGATCTCTTTGGTTGAATCGTAACGACTTTGCTGAACCTCTGACTTTTCCTCTTGTCCTACTGACCTTGGAGACCCCCTCACGTTGACCTCTTGTGCCATCAGCAGGCTGACATTTTTGGATTTTAGTGAAATGTCTTCACAGCTGTTCAGTTCATTGCCATTAAATTTCATACAGACATTCATGGTCCCCAGAGGATGAATCCTAATGACTTTGGTGATTCTCTGACATTTGTAACTTTGAATGAAATATCATCACCTATTGGAAGAATTGCTATGGATTGCCTGTATAGAACACAGGGAATGATTTCAGACAGTGTTAGACTTGTTTAAGTATCTTGGCTCTTTACTCCAGCACGTTGTACTTAAAATGAATCAGTGGCTGAGATTAAAGTGTTGACTTACAGCTTTAAGGGTGTTTGCATCCATATCGGTGCATTATCTTAAGAACTGTAGCTCCTCTTTAACACAGAAGAAAAGAGACAATAGTGCTGAGAAAGTTTCACTTGCTGAAAACCAGACTGAAGGGATGAAGCCCCTAAAACAAGCAAGTAGTGAAGATGACAGTAGTACAGTCTGTCAGGTGGAGATACAAGAGTTATTTGTGGGCTGTAGATGTCAGACAGTCACTGACTGCAAAGGGTTTCTACCCAGATTTCAAACATAATGACTTGCAGTCAGAAGCCAAGGTGGTTGTGACCAGAAAGTGCTGGTTTTGATGGTTTAGAGCACAACTGCCACCTCATCATCTGATATTTCTTCATTAGCCAAATAGGAACAGGTCTACAGCTGCACAAGCAGCCCGGTACATCTAACACCGTGTCCGCACAGAAGGTGCGACATGACCAGCTCCTTAGCAGAGCCACATCAGCTCCTGTACCGCATGTGTGTCTACATAGGAGGCATTCAAGCACAGTATGGAACCGTAGGTCAAACACAATCACTAAAATTCTGCATGTAAAGTGCAAGAAAATAGACTTGGAGTGCTTTGTGAGTATAGCACATGTGAAATATGAGCCGTTATGCAACTCCGTTCCATCAGACCAACACAGCTAAAATGATTTGTTTAGACACACATTCATTTTGTACAATGCTGCAGCTCATGAGTTACATCAAATGCCAGTATGGTATACCATTCAGTGCCAGTACAGGATATACTGTGACCTTTATGTAGTAAAGGGGATAGTAACCAGTCTTTCCCAGAGAATGTGTTTGTCCAGGCAAACATAATCCTGTTAACCATGTTACAATCTTAACCAAGTGTTTTAGTTGCCCAACCCTAAAAATATCTTCAACCTGAAATTATCACATCTAATGGTTACAGAGTAATATTAGCGTACCTTTGGAGTCATGTTTCTGGCTGTGAGAATGAACCAACCTGACCAAAACAATGAGCTGAAAGATGCTAAAGTCCTCTGTGCAACTGAAGGGAACTGCAGATTTGGGTGAAACTATGAGCAACCCCTTTCTTATTGTTAACCAAGCAATGCTGCAGCAAGTTTCCTTCCTCTTTATCACAGTGAGTGGAGTTTAAATTTTTTTTTGTTCCAATAAAAATAGAAACAGATGGATTTGTATTTAAAGATAGAAAGGCTGAATTTTAAAACCACATATGCACTTTATGCCATGGATATACATGTGCAAACACACACTCAGACACACACTTAACAAATAAACACTTATGACATCACTCAAAAACAGCGAAGATACAATCATGACCATCTTGTGCTGCCGCTCACCGTCTCTCTTGGGATTCGTCAGCAGCAGGGGAGTGGGTGGAGTTCAAAGCGGAGTAAAAATAAAGAAACAAAATGTAAACTGGAGAACAGGGCATTCTGGCAGTTCCCTCTCAATCACCGTCTGGCAAACCATTATTAGCTGTGTCTGTGTGTGGGAAATCATTAATTTTGGAAAAACAAAATATGTCAAGTTTATCCCTGGGGCCAGCGACTATTTCTGTGTGTTCAAGACAGGAAGTGTTGAATGCAATGATATCCTGAAGGCAATTTGTTATTTATTAATTTTCTCTCATGCATTTTATTTGAGCTGTGGGTTGAAGGGGGAGCTCTAATTTGTACACAAATACATGGTCTATTTACAGCCCAGGCAGGGTAATACAAAAAGAAACGCTTAGGGGGAGGGAAAGATATTTAATATCACTGCTTTTCAAGTATATTAATTATCTGTGTTTTAGTGTGTCACCTCAAATCCAGGATCACTTCACTATATTTAACATCTACCTCTCTATTTTTATGTGTCTCATAGAATCGTGTATGTCTGTTTGTTTCCTTGACATCTCCAGCTGAATGTCAGCCCACCACCTCAAACTCAGCCTCAACAATGTTCATGTCTCCTCTGTCCTTGGAAAACCTTGCCCTCTACAAGACCCGATCATCACTGCTGACAAGACAATGTTGACTGCCACCCAGAATTTCTCAAATTTTGTACAACTCTGAACCACCAACTCAGTCAAAGTCTGGTTCTACAAACACAACATCAGACCTTTCCCTGCTCCAGCTCCTTGCTGAAGTTTAGTCGTCTCCTGTCTGGGCTGCCACAACTCCCTCGGTGGCCACACTCCTTCCAGCCTCTACAACTCATCCAGAACACCACAGCATGCTTCGTCTTCAACCTCCCCAGACCCTCCCATGTTATCCCCCTCATACAGTCCCTCCACTGGCTGCTTGTATTGAATACAAATCCTGCTGCTGGCAAACAAGGCTGCAAAGGGATCCACATATGCACACCACAAGGCCACTGTCCAGGTCTACACACACCAGCCTGCTCTGCTTTTCTGCCACCATTGACCATTCCCAGTCCTGGCTGTGGTTCCAGTAGTTCCCACTCTCCCGCATTATGCAGTCTGTCCTCGAGTATCCTGTCTGTCTTTATTTCATAACTATGTATTGTAATTCTGGCCTCTTGGTAGGATTTTGTAAATTCTACTGTAGCACCCCAATTAAGTTGCTTAGAATGAGAGCGTCAGTCAAATTAATGAAATGTAAATTTCAGTCTTTCTGCTTGCTGCTGTTTTTCATTCTCTCTCCCCTTGTTCATGAATGTATGAGCGTGTTGTGGCAGTGCTAAAAGTAAATCTGAATGGCAAAACCAGTGTTACATGAGCTCCCAAAGCCTTCAAGTTGGTAATTGCATGCTTCCTACCTTCAGTGTGGCATACACGTGTGTCCATGGGTGCGTGTACAGTTTTAAGCCGCTTGCATTAACCCTGTGAACCTCAGGCGTGGGGAGCCTACCTACAGGCTCGTTAGATATGTGAAATGTGGTGCATGTACTTGGATTGGACACACACATCACAGCATGTGTTGCTATAAGGTGACCATAAAATTTAGGAAGGCTATTTCTTGATTGCTCACTGCCTGTACAATAACCTTTGAATGGTGCTGGCAGGGAATCCTTTGTTTCATAGAGCCATTTGCAATTTCTTCTACAAGACATGAGATCCTTTGTGTTCACAGGCTTTTACAGTAAACCTATCTGTGACCAGTTTCACTTAGTGTTTTGTATTTTTTATCAGTTACGTAATAAACTTAATTAAAATTGGCATGCATGCCCCTGTATGTGCTGTAAAAAATGTTTTGCTATTCTAACTGTATGGTTATATGGATACCAATGACTGTCTATTAGTAAGTCAGTCCACCACTTAGATCTGGACTGAAATGCCTCAACAACAATAAGATGGCTTACTATTCATGGTCCCCAGAGGAGGAAGCCCCTGATTTTTCATCTAGCTAAACCTTTGGATGGATTGCCATGGAATTTAAGTTACTTAATGTTTGGTTTTGTTGGTGAAGTGACTTGACATTTATTAAAGACTGCCATGAAATTTGGTACATACATTTATACTGATGTTTCATTATTTTGGCTCTTTACTCCATCATACTGAACTTAAAATGAAACAGTGACTGAGATTAAGGTGTTGACTTACAGTGTGAAGAGTGTTTGATGTTCATGACCAAATACCTACAAAAGTCTCAGTCCTTCATGTTTAGTGCTAATTAGTAAATGTTAGTTTATCTGCCTCAATCGCAGCAGCATGTTAGCATCATCATTATGAGCACATTAGCATGCTGATGTAAGCATTTAGTATAAATTACTGCTGTTCCCCTCAGAGCTGCTAGCAGAGCTATAGACTCATAGTCCTGTTGAAAAGAAGTGAAAGAAGAAAAGACTGTGAGCTCTTCTTTTTCTCTGTGTTTGAAAACCTCACCCTGTTGCTGTGGAGCAAAAAACAGCTCCACATCTCTCACTTCTTTCCCCGTCTATTTTCTCTCTGGGCCCGCCGTGTTCTCAGTGAGGGAGTGAAAATACGATATGGATAAATGAGGAAAGAAATAAAGATAGAGACAGGTGTAGACAGAGAGATGGAGAGATGGATCGAAGATGGGGAGTGAGGTGAAAGGGGAAATGGAAAGATGGATAGAAAGATGGATGCATGATTAGGTGGGAGGGTGGGGGAGTTAGTGGCATCTATAAATAGGTGAATGAATGGATGCATGGCTGGTTGCTGGCTGAATGAGTGAATGGATGGATGAATGGATTGATGGTTAAGAGATGAAAAGCCTTGAGGTAAGGAGAGATATTAAAAGATGAATGAATACAGAGCAGCTTCCTCTCTGCACTTCTCCATTTTCTTTCCCTTACCCCAGCTCTACCTCTTTTCTCTCTCCCGTTTTTGGTCTCTGTCTTACTCTGTCATTGTTTCTCTGTCTCTGTTATGCACTCCCTCTCTCACCCTCTCTCTCCCTCTCTCTCTCTTATTCTGACCAGATGAGTAATAGCTGTGGCACGGTGGCTTGACTGATTAATGCACTCGAAGAGCCCAGGGAGGTGGAGCACAACAAACAGACAGAGGAGGGAGAAAAAAGAGCGAGAGGAAAGGATTGGAGAGAGAAGAATGAGAGAGAGAGTTAGAAAGAATGAGTGTGTGTGTATGTGTGTGTGTGTGTGTGTGCCTTTCTATGTTTGTGTGGACAAATTTTTATTCAAAACCAAGGTTGCGAGAACATTTTGGCCGGTCCTTACAACTTCAAAGGGCTGTTTGATGGTTAAGATATGATTTTAAGGTTCATGTTAAAATTGGGTTTAGGTTAAGATCAGGTTGTGATGGTTAAGGTTAGGGTAAGGGGTTAGAGGAATGCATTATTTCAACCAGTGTCCTCACAACTCTAGAAAGACCAGCGTGTGTGTCTTGTGTGATCATCACTTGAAGCCGCTGCATCAAGTGGTTTGATTCTCAGAGGGAGGTACCCTTCCCCTCATCAGTGGAAGTGTTCTCTCTTTTCCAGTTTGGAACAATCATGCTCACTCATACTGTATGACCAATCAGTCAGCAGTGGGATTCCTGTGAGGGAATGGATGGAGAGACACGGAAAGAGGGAAAGTGAGGAAGAAAAAAAAAGACGGAGAAAGGTAAGACAAAGTGAAGGGGAAGTTACTTTAGTTTTTCACTCTGGGGTTGATGAGGTCCAAACTAACATTTGAAGTGATTGCAGGGCACATGGTCTCTCTCTCACTTCCCCCTCTCTGCGTTGTTTTCTCCCCTTCCCTCCATCGCCATCTCATCTCTGTTCGCTCTAATGGCTTTCTTCTGTCTTTCTGCGCGCTGTCTCGTCTTAATGATGCAGTAATGATGCATCACACAGAGAATCAGACCCCCCATTTGTTGATTGTTTTTCCTTTCAGACCATGGAAAGCAAGGCACTTCCCCCTGAGTTTTGACATGAGATCCAGGAATTAACCCAATCAGACCCTCAAGGTTAAACTAAGGATCAATGAACCATGACTGAGATTTATATTAGTTAGCCTGCTCTAATCTCAGTTTAGTCAAGAAATCCAGTATTTAATTTTATATTTTCCTAAATCCAGCCTGCAATTCTTTTGTGTTTAAAGGTGAATGCCTGTCTGAATCACTTTACACAAAAATAGCATCATTGAAAGTCACAGCATATCCCATGTCTCTAACTCATGTGCCTTATCATTTTGCCAGGCTAAGTGGGGTGAGACTTTTTTTTTCTTTCAACATTTACTAATTTTTAACAAAGCTCTGCTTCACAGGCTCTCATATTCCAGGACTGGAAAACAGGTTACAGTAGAGATTACAGAAAGATTCAAACGACCTCCTGTAAATGTTAATAGGAGTATGAGCTACAGTATTACAGCAGGATGGACTGCTGACATGCATGCTGGCAATTATGGAGAATGGCTATGGAGGGAAGGAAAAAAACACACTTCAAAATAGCTTCATGAAGAAAAACTGCATTTCAATCAAACCCCAATGCTCTGGAATTATTTTTTCTCCCAACCAATACCTGCACCTGCACCTCATTAACACACTTTGTAGGCATTTATTGTACCTATCTTTGAGTGAAATTTAGGATTAGTTGTGAATCCTTGATAAGGTGATTGTCGCCGCTTCCACACAGAGCTTAAATGCTGTGTTTCTTTATTCCTTCCTTTGTTTTATTGCTTCCCCGTTTATCTTCATAACTAATTAAAACATCTAGAGAATCCACTAAGTATCTTTTCTTAGGTTACAATCCACATTAAATGAAATGAAAAGCTTTTGTTTGCTTAAAAAAGAACGAAGATGAGAGGTTTTAGGAGGAAACAATTCAGAGGAAGAGGTTGTCTAACATCACGAGAGCCTTTCATTTCCTGATTCCAAAATAGAAAAACTGTCTTTAGAGGGCGGCATGTCTGCAAGTTTTTGATGCTGTCATGGTGATATCTCACTTTGAGTCAGCGAGTGATGGATGAGGAGAAAGAAGAGTGAGGAAATGTCAAAACTGTAATGTTGCACTGCATGGAAAAGAATCACTGAAGTCGACTCAATTATCTGAATAGACAGTCATATGTGTGTGTGTGTGTGTGTGTGTTTGCCTGTGGTGGCCGAGTTAGCTGTGGCACTGGTGTTTCAGAGCTTTAGCATGGTTACCTGTCACCACACGCATCAAGTGACTGGGAGCTGAGGCAGAATTTCTATCACTCTTTTAATTTTCATTTTCTTTTGTTACTTCCATTTTTCTTTATTCCTCTGTCTCTTCGATCCAACATTTCCCCACCTCTCTGTCTTTCAACCATTTCATCTGAGGAGTCTGTTTCCCCTTCCACCCTTTATCTGTTAACCTTCATTCTGTAACTCCACAGATCCATCACCACTCTGGCTACGTGTGAGCATATAGAATATGTGTATACAGTATGTTGTATCACAGACTGTCATGATGTTGTAGACCACTTGGTGGCACTGTGGTATTTGGAGTCAGACAATAAGCAATTTTCTCTGCATTCCTTTTTCCTTTCCTTTTTTTGTAGTTTTAATGAAGGGGCACAAAATGAGAGGAAGGTGTTTGAGGGACAAGAAAAGCAAGGGGGTGAAGAAGACAGGAAAATTGAGGTGGGTGAGGAGGGATGAAACCTAGAGGAATGGGGTATTCCACTATGGGAAGCGCTGACATATCCACAGACACACAGAGAGAGGAAGAAGGGGGAGACGTCAGACATTTTGTAACATAGCCTAACCCTCATTTCCATGCCTAAGCCTCATTGCCTTTTTTTACACTACAAGGAATGCTGAAACCTGGGGTGATATAACAGAACAGGAGCACATAACCATGACTACCTGCTTTCAAAATGCCAAGTCTCTAATAAGAGCACGCACTAAAGCTCCCTTTTATGGCAGATATTGCAGAAGCAGTACCTTGCAATTAGCTGTCATTCCTTCTGTATCTCAATTCCAAAGAGATTGAAAATGGCGATAATGATCCTCCATTAATAATTATCACATTCGTGATCAGTGAGCAAGATTACATTTAAAAGAAGAGTTCAAATTAAACTTTGCCTTTTAAAAAAAAATCTGTATGCATCTATAGAAAGTTGAATGAAGATGTACTCTCTTGTTCAGTAACACATGGCTTCTAACTCACACAAGCTGCAGGGGTGTGGACATCAAACCAATTAAGATCCATCAACACGCCACAGTATTCTTAAATAGTCACCGAACAGTTGAATGGACCAGTTAACTTCATTAGCTTGGGCAGCAGTTTTCATTGTTGTGTGAAGGTTGGTGTTGTTTTTAATCAATTGCAGACAACAGCTGAAATTCATCAAAAAAGAAAATGAAATCTCAAAGTTGTATTATCTTATTTTTTGGCCACTAGGGAGCAACCGAGCATCTTACGAATCTAGCATTGACGTATTAGCACTGTGTAAAGGTGTTAGCAAGCATTTGCTGTACATATCCATCAAATGTGGAGCAGCAGATGAATTGAGTTGAATTCACTCCCTGTTTAGATTGTGGGTCCTTCTGCGCTTTTTCACTGAAAAGAGCTTCCTGCTGCTGAAAATGAGGTTGATGAGAGTGGTGAAACTGAATCTAAGGGAATACTGTACCTTTTGAAAGAAGAAATACCAAATTCTTTGTCTTAAAAATAAAAAAAAAATGTTTTCCACTCTGCTGCTTTTGGTCCCGTTCCTCTTGCTTTCAGTCAGGTTGCCTGTTGGTTCTGTCTTTAAAGCAGCTGTCTCAAGAGGAAATTGGAAAATTAGGGGAAATTCAATGTGCCATAATCCTGCAATTACCACTTGTGGCCACAATGTTGTTATTTGGCAAAAGTTACATAGTCCTCCTTTAAACAGTAATAAAAGGCTCTAAAATGATATACAATACATGTAGATAGATACAGCTACATACACATATGCTGTATTCACTTATTCATTCAATCCATTGTTTATAAGAAAAACATTGATTCATGGAGCTTTAAAATATTTCTTCCATTATGACAAATGTGTCATTGTTGAGTTAATGATAGTGAGAAAGAAAACTATATACCATTTGCACAGATTTCAATTGAAGTTTTGAGAATTATGTTTGAAAAAGAAGCATCTCATGGAGCCAAGGACGGATCAACAAAATTATACTGTTGTGGTGAAACATAAATAGTCAGCATATTCCTTAAGTCAACAAATCAAACCAAAATGTGGCAAATTTTGATTACTATTATCTTTTTAAGAGACGTTGCTGCAAATTCAGTTACTTTAAGCTGATTAAAAGCAACTAACCCACATGTTCCAATGATCAGTTGACCCTGTGACCCTGTGGACGGCTCCATCCTCCTATTTCTTCTTTGGCAACAGTAGAGGGTATATGTCATGGTGCAGGAAAACAGCAGACAAAACTCAGATACTGGTTTAGCCTTGGACTAAATACTGTTTCAAGAAAGACACCACATCAAGTTGAAAAAGGCATGAACTTGTTGGGGCATGAACTTGACCAGCTGAGTGGGAGGAGGGCGGGACCAGGACTTTGCTGACTCAAGACAAAAAAGTTATGTACTGTAGCTTGTAGATTAATGATTGATCCACAGTGGCCAAACCCTCTAACTCTTTCCAGCTGTGGAGGACAGCGTGATCTTTATTGTGCTCTTTAAAATAATATGTTCTATCGACAGATAACAGATAAAACTGTCAGATTATCCATAATATGTGGAGAACCATTTTCTGGTATATATTTTGGAAAAAGGTTTATATCTCTTTGGCTTCTTTTTTCATAAACATAATTTGTCCCATACAACACATACAGTAAAGCAGGTCTGTGTGTTATTGTTTTTATTATACATCATCATTGTATGAAGGTTCACTTATGGCAGCAGTTGCCTTCTTTGTCCACTGTGCTTTGTAATATGAATTGATTCGCAGTAAATTCTCTGTTATCCGTGTATTTAAAAGCCTTGTGTAACTGCAAGGTGGGAGCTGGTGGGGAGTGATGGAAAACATTTCTCTGACAACACTGCAGGAATGGAATATTGTTTACCAAACTAACAATGAATGGTTTTAGATTTTTGGTAACTGTGGTGGTAACAAAAACTGTTGTCTTAAATTTGAAACGTAAGCTTGTGTCTCTAGTATGCGAGACAAAATGTGTTATTAATACTCAGTTGTACATGTAAATCCCCGAAATGACACTTTAAACCCTTTTATGACCTACACTGCTCACTTGCAAAGCTGTGATTATTGCTATTAAAGATACACTTTAGACTCAGGGGTTAGTCGGTAGAGAAACGATGTAGCATGGATTGCCACGCCATTGATACCAGACTGGATACACACAAGCACATTGAGTACATTTCATTGCCAGCTGCACCCATCTAATTTATCCCCCATGATATACACCAATTACATATAAAACACTGATGAATCACATTAGGCCAACGCACACTGGAGCATTAATCATGTGTTAGGCAATCAGAGATAATTTATGGCTTCTCCTGTGTTTCTAAATGATCTCTCTCCTGTCCCTGATTGATCCATTATTTGGTCGTAAGCAGAAACATGTTTGCCACATCAATCAAATGATTAATCGCAAATAATTGCCTTGACTGCTGAACATAATATACTATGTGTGGGGGCTTGTGTGGGGTGCAGTAAATAGAAGAAGGGGGTTTGTGGTGCACTCTTGTTTCTCACCCACATACACGCCCTGCCATCGCTAACAGTCCATACTGTTCCTTTGAGCTCATTCACAGTGCATGTATGTCTTTGTGGTTTTACAAAATCAGAGATAAACACTGTCAAGTTTTTTTTTAAGCTTCACTAATCAGTGTTTTTGCTCCTACAATGGATTAAATGACTGTGTGTAATGTGAAAGGGATCGGTCCTTGTGACAAACCCACAGAGAATTATAACTTGACTCTACTGTTTCCCTCAAGTCCACAGAGCACTGTAGTATTTTTTTAGGTCAGTGTTTTGGTTTCAAGACCCTTAACTTTGATGCTCTTTTGGGTTCACTCACTGCTCTCACATACCTTGTTTCCGCCAGCAGCAGGTAGCAGTTTCCAGCCAAAGAGCTCTGGTCGATGTCACTGACTATTTTCAATGGAGAGTAACTAAAATCTGCTCAAAAGTTAATTTAACCGTGTATTTTTAATTGGTTAATTAAATAATTTCAATCAATTTCCTGTATAAACAATGGGGTTTATTGATTGGCCATTAGGTGCACACAGTCTGAGCTCTCTGTGCTAATGTCTAATTACTTGACCCCCTCTTCCCTCTTTGTAGTCAGTCTTATATCACTTTATGGTTTTGGCATCATTCTGTAGTTGTTTTCTGTCTGTTTGTGGCTGTTTTGTGTCTCTCCATAGTCATTTTGTGTCTCCTTGTGGTTTTGAATGGAAGCCCATTTCAGCCAGTTAAAAAAAAAAGAATCCTGTGAGTCATTATAATGAGAAACTTTTTCAATGTAATGACGTAGAATTTCAAAATAATAAGAAACCTTTGTTTATTTAGGTTATATATAAATGTAACCTTTATAATAACCAAAACTCTATCTTTTTAGGCCTGAATGACAGGCTCTAACCCTTAAGGATGTGCTTCACAAATCCTGCTCCAGTTTTAACCTCCTGCTTTTTTAATGAACAGTAGTACAACCAAGGGTGTAGGTTTCAGGACACGCTGCTGCACTACACCCCTACTGAATTATATATAGTGTAAGTATAGGATCATTGTCACCTCTAAGTTAAAATAAATAAATAAATAAATAAATAAATCACATACTGCCTTATGGGTAATGACAGGTCAGTCTACAATTGCAAATATGAGCATTCCTCTCCTAAACTTGAAAACAAAACAAGACTCACCTCCGTACAGTCACATACCACTTACCATTCCACTATGCTAACCGATGTGCCTATTCTGAGAGGGGTTCTTATTATTTTGAAATACTAATTTAAAGTAATTATTCAACTTACTCTCTCACTTTCAGGATTTTTTTTAGTTTATCACCTTAGTTTTTTTTCATCACTTAGGTGAAAACAAGCGTCCATATTTTTGTGTTTTTTGATGTCAGTATGTGTCTGTTTCAGTGAAATTTTGCATGTGAAGCCCCTGACCCACTGGCCCCCAGGGCCTGTGCCTGATCAGTAATCCATCCATGACTATCCACTGCCCAGCTCCACAGAGCAGACATGCTAGTGTATGTAGCATTTAGAGACAAGAGACAGAGATTAAACTGAGAGGTAATTGGGTCAGGAGCTGAACAAAACAGAGCTAAAAGGAGAGTGAATATTGGACATTGTGTCCAGAAACACAACAAATGAATGCTAATGTGGCATTGTGTCTGCTGGACGTGCTAACAGGAGACTGTTTGCTAATGTGTTCCCCATTAACAGCTTTATATGGTTAAAATTTGACTGTGTTGTGTTTACATCTTTTCTCCAGTCATGAAAAAAGGTTTAGTAGAGTCAGTGTAAATTAACTGCTCAGAATCAATTAATTGGTTTAGGCTGGAGACCAAAACAGAGCTAACACACAAGCAGGTATTGAACTTATATTTGTCTGGTTGCCTGAAACACATCTCCACTGGGATGATAATATTGCTCTATATGTGCCAAATGATTAAATAAGCACGCTTGCTAACAGGTTAGCTTAAACAGCTTCATTAGCCAGCCTTGTTTTGATGTTTCTCTGCCCTCTGAATGCAAAAAAACTGATTAATGCAACTTGAAGACCCTCCTTCTTACTGTGGAAACGACCTCACGATTCCTCCGTCTTCCCTGCTTCCCTTCTCACTGCTTTCTCTGCAGTTGTCTGTCTCATAGCAAACATGAATAATCTTCATCCCTCGTTTCTCTGTTGCCCCCCCCGCCATCCCCCTTCTCCTGCCTCCCTGTTCTCTTTCTGCACCTGCCTGCTCACCCTTTTCCCTTCTTCTATCCATTCATGTCTGTCAGGCAATTACCACCTCCATTCCTCCTCTCCATTGATTTTCTCCTCTCCCTCTGTTCATCTCTTCCCTATTCCATCCCCCCTTGCTCACACATCCATCCCCACTTCTCCCATTATGCCTCACTTTTCTTGGAGCTTTCCTGTCACCTGTTTGTGTTTTTTGTGGAGTCTGTGTACACAATTACCACCTCTGCTTGGTTGTTCCTTCCTTTTCCATCTCTTCCTCCTTCCCAGTTTCCATTTTTTCACCTCCCACCAGTAAATCCACCAAACCCCACCCTACCCCATGTCTGCTGCAAGGTCTCCGTAGACATTAGCTGTCTCCATTCTGCCTGACTGAGCTAAATTATTCTACAATAAGTCACTGGGCTAATTCACTGGCATAATCACCTCATGCATTTGAAATTTAAATGATTTCATGAGCGCCCGCACCGCTCCTTCATTAAAGAATCCCTCTCAAGACTAAAACAAGCAGGTAAGGGCGCACAGGAAGGCATGGTGCAACTTTCACCTGTGGACGCACGTGTGTGATGGCATCATGTATTAAGTCTATGTGTGGTGTGTGTGGGATGTATAAACTGAAAAGCATGTGTATTCCCAGCATCACAGTCACAGCCCACCAATCCATCAGTATACTTCCTCAATTAACTGGCATTGGCTTAAGTATGGTTGACTTTTGACCTTCAAGGTCAGAGTGTGGCTGTATTATAAAGATGTCCTTCAGTAGCCGACACCCCGCAGACCTCCTGGTGACAGCCTGACTGGATGGAGACTCATGGGAGATGTAGCATTGATTGGTATGTCGATGTGGCACCCAGAAAGCAGGAGACTGGCAAACACACACACACACACACTCACACACAAACATCCAGATACACACACAAGAAAGTGTTTATACACATCCAAGCAGACATACACACATTTGGATCCAACAGATGAATACTTGATAGAAGTAAATCACAGTATACTGGAAGTAGATACAGCAATCAATTTAGCATCTCTGTCATCATTTAGAATTGAGTGTTTATGGGAGAGGTCAGCAGAGGGAGACCAGTGATGCACACAACCAAGAAACATCCAAAAATATACAAAGAGTCAGGTTTTACAGGCACACAATACGTACACATATACACACACACTCTGTCTGCACCAGCTAAACCATTAGTCTGAACAGAAATCTATTTTGGAGGGGATATCAAATTTCTGAACATCAAACAAAGAGTCAGAGAGCATGAAGCCATCAGAGATGGGTTGATGGGTTGAATAGAGGTTGGGACATATTGACTCTGGCTACACAGTGATACTGCATCTACATTTATATACTTATTTGTCAAAAAAAAAAAAAAAAACATTTTTCATTGTGGTAACTCTTTTACCAAAGGACCCTTTAATGCTAATAAACTTATTTTGTAATTTATGTTTGTACATTTGGTAGTACACATCTGCTTCTGTATTATTTAAATATATTATTTAAAGCATTAATTAAAGAAATGTTAAGTCAGGGTGGAAAAACTGCTTCTGCAGTTTGGCATTAAACTGAATTAATTTCTTTGTAGATATTTTCCCCAAATTATGACCCTTTAAATTAAAACCCACTCGAAGGCATTAAACCAACAAAATCACAATTACACATCAGCTGTGACAACCATTGTATATAAAAAGCTCAAAGTAGAAATTATTTGCAGCTCCGACGAACATGGAAACAGCAACTTCTTGATTAAGTGTGTTTTTATTGCAGAAATCATTTATTGTATATTTATGTTGGCATTTGCTGGCTGTGCTGTAATTGTATTGTGTTGATTTTTCAGTCTTGGAAAGGAGTGTAATGTGTGTTTTAAGTGACATGGTTTTAAGACCCACCACTTTGGCCTATTGTGTGATTGTGTGGCAGTAAGAAGTTGAATGAAATGTACTGGGAGGAGGAGAAACCTCAAGAAGCAAGGACCTTTCTAATGTTATTAATATTGTCATTGATCCTTTTAATTGGATTACACAAAACACATCACCCTCTTGGTGAATTTATCAAAATAAAAGGAAAGGTTTCAAGAAAAGTCAGACAAGTAATGCATATACATACATAACACTTAATAATAGGATGATAGTAGACAACAGTCACATTAAAAAGAAAGAATCCATGTTTTATACAAACAAGGGACACATGGAACAGTAACAACAGAACATTTGCTCAGAGCATTTAAAGGTTTACACTCACTCAGTTTTTAACAATTATTTACAGACATTTTTTTGAATTTTCTACATTTCTACAAATCTCCAACAAAAGCACAAAATGTTACTACGAATATCATCAGAGGTTAATACCTTTTTTAGTGTTACAACTAGCCAGTTGTAAAGACCTCATACAGTAATGTATATCTAATCAAATACATAAACACACACAAATGCAAAACATTTCACCAAAATGCAATATTTTAGAGTACTTGTGTTTTGTATGTTAACACTTCACATGTCCAACAGAAAAATAAAATAAAAGGTTTCCTGACATAAAAAGACAAAAACCAATGCAAAATGTAAGAAAAAAAAGAAATCAGGCTTCATCCTGCTGCTTACTTTCTTATTTTGATCTGTCCACAGCACCTTATCTACATCAGAAGTGATGTTCTCTCTGGCTCAGCAGCTGAGAAAGAATCCTCTGGAGTGATGGACCCCCTGCATCATCTTCACCGCAGGCATCCTCCATGGCCTGGAGAAGGGGCGAGTGGGGGAGTGTGAGGGGATGGTGGTACACCTACATACACCTTCCATCGCCACACCGAAAAAAGGTGTAGAACAAGAAATTGTGGGTCTTCGAGAAGTGTGTGTAGAGTGTGTAGTAGTAGGTAATAGGAGGTAACTTCTGATACTGTAGATGCAAACTGTGCAGTGGCTCAGGTTGGGCTGAACTCTCTGCCCACTCTCTGCTCCCTCATACTCAGCTCATGGTTGAGCACATGGTCAACCAGTGTGGTCCTGATCTCATCAGAGACAACCGTCCTTCCTCACCCTCCTCTCCCTCCTCTTTCTCTCCCAACTTGACCTCTAGCTCTTGCCTCACCACTGACCTCCATTTTAGTGCAGAACAGGAAAGCACATCTGTGACTTTGATTTTTTTTTTTATAATGCTAAATAGTGCTAAATAGAATATTGCTCTAATTTCTAAGCAAATAATTAAGCAGCTTGTGTTTACACCTGTGAGGAGTGGGTGTTGACAATTTGTAAATAAAGCTTGGCATTGAGATTGATTTTGGTTTCCAAAGGAAGACAAGTGATTTTAATTTTGAGTGTGATTTAGAGCTGAAAACTGAAAATTTTCTTGAATTTTTCCAGACTTTCCAATTTTAGTGTATAAACAATTATGAAAAACTGTAAGTGTATGAATCAAATATATCACTTCCATACACCTCTTGTGTATTTTTTTGCATGTACAGAATTTCTTGTATTGCAAAAGCTACAAGCAAAACAAATGACTGACAGCTGAACAGGTGACTTGACTACAAACAAATATTAGATTTGGGAAATTTGAACTTGAAAGCACCAACTGTCTCTGTCCACTGTCCTTCTTTATTTGTGTGTAGAACTAAGTTGTAGGTAGGCCCATGCAAAAAAGGGAAAACCCATCTAAGCAGAGTGAAAACAGAAGCTTAAGAAGGTGCAGACCAACCAAAGGGGATAAAAACGTGTGTGTACATTTGACTCTAAAAGGAAGATCATTCTCTTTCATCTTCCGTGGTGTCCAGTAACTCGTGCTGTTCACTGTATCGAGGCCTCCCATCAGATTTCAGTCAAAGCTAATTTATTGTCTCAGTCACAGGGAGCTAAATTGACTCACACAAGCATGGTAGCTTACATCACTTGCCTGGGTTTGTTTCATTTTCATAATGTTACCAGCTTTCTATGAACACTGATAGACTAGATATGATTGTCTCTATCATATCCATGAACTGACTGAATACTGTATGTAGAAGTACAGTACAATGTGGATAATAGACACTGTCATATGTGGATGAGAGTGTATAGTATTATTTTCTCAGAAGATCATACTCGACTCACCACCACTAAAGTAAATTAAAATATAATACTTTCATTTCATTACTGTCATAATTGCTGCTGTATAACATCACATTGCAATTAAAAGCACATTAATTAAAATGTAGTTAATAAACTCCTCAATGCCAGGCATAAACTGTTGGAATAACAGGCTCTGTGTGCAGAAATACAAACGTGTGTGTGTGTGTGGGAGTACTTTACAGCAGCCTGGTGTTGGGTGTGAATGAGTTAATCATGGTACCCACAATGGGTGGTTGTGTGTAATGGTGTGTTGCTTAGATGGAACACACACACACACACACACACACACAGTATCTGTTCTGCTGCCTTCAGAACACCGCAAGGATTTAATCAGCTGAAGGAGAAGGTCTTTACACAGTGTAAAATCCGTTGTGGCTGGCAGATAATGGTAAGAATCATTCATTAATCCACAGCACTGTACAGACTGCTTTCCTGACATTCTTGCTATTATTGCATTGAATTATTTTTAAGACCCCTTCCAGTCAATAGTGAATAACATTTTATGATTATGTTTCTATGCCGTTTTCAAATTCCTCTCCTGAATGGGGAAAGTGTCTCTGTGTTTAAACCTGAATTGTTGGTGTACACGTACTTTACAATTTATGAAAAACAGTTTTCATCAATTATGGTCCAAAGTGCAAATACGTGCAAATTATACAAGTGCAATGTGGAAAGTAAGGATGAAGAACAGACCTTTCAATAAAATTAGAGTGATAACCTGTGCCAAGTAATTACACTTCAAAACAGAACTAGAGCAAACCAGAAAAAGAAACATGAGGGTTTGTGCAAAGCAAACCAGAACTGGGAGCTTCCTGTTTATCAAGTCATCCTGTGCTACAACAAAAGTAGATGATTTGGTTTACATGGGTTTTGCTAACAAGTTGACTCTAACCCTGACTTGGTGCCAACTAATTATCCTTGGACCTAAACAACAAGCAGCAAATATGTAGATAACTACAATCTCAGAAATAAGCTCTCCCTGCTGTGTGCTAACAGCAGTGCTGTATGTGTTAACTGCTACATATGTTCACCTGTTATTTTGCATTAGATAAAGAGGTTTGGGGATAAACACAAAACTACTCAGATTATGTTTTATCAGACAAAAGTATCATATTGGGAACATTTTTAAGATACCTGTAAAAAAAATTTTTTTCCTTTTTTTCTCTCTTTCTGATTAAGGGGCTTCATTTTCTATTTCCTGAAAAAAATCTCCTTTTGGCAACAAAGGTTTTGAGGCTTTGAGTTTTCCCACTGTTTGCACACAAACAAACATAATGCATGTTATCTTTGTGTTTCCATAGAGTTTTCATTCGGCACTTACAGTTGTTCTGTGGATGTTTTCTTCAGAGATAAATTTAATTTACCGTTGAACTTTAATTGGCTCCACAATCACCCACTTGGTGTGGAGGGCACCATCTGTTTGCTATTTTATGTTTATGTTATTTGATCTGCAGGCAATAGTTGTAAGCCTTAAATATTTGTGTTGTGTTTTACAAACAGTAACGTTGGGTAATTTGCAGTTATGTGGCCTAATGTGCAGCAGTTCATGTCTAGTCATTTCAGTACTTTCAAAAGGAGTTTGTTTTAAATGTCTATAAATATTTGAGGTATATGCCTGCTTGTTTATGGATTAAAGGGCTACAGTAAATAGCTGTATTGCTTTAAATGTCATGCTCAGTGCCATGAACGCATTCTTTGGAATTATAAATCATATGTTTTTACACAACCATACTGACCCTCACAGTCATCTGGGTACTGGCACATAATATGTTGGCCAACTACTACACCTTTTGCAGTAACACTCACAGAGGATCCACTCTCCTGTGTCAAGGAGGGCGGGCTCAGAAAGGGACTCAAATGCACGACTCCAGTACACAGGAATAGGAAGCAAAAGCTGGTCTTTAATCCAAACAAGGTCGTTACACAGAAAGGCAGAGGTATCAAAATCATAAGGCAAAAAGCAAAAACCACAAGGAGAACAAACCAGGTCAGAACACACAAGGAACAAATGCTGGAACACTTGACTAAACAGACAAAGACGATCAGGCAGAGAACAAAGGAGAAGACAGGACTTATATACACTAGGAGGAGACAATTAGACACAGGTGCAACACATTAGGGGCGGGACAGGTAATCACAAAGGAGGACAGGAAGTAAATTTACAAAAGAGACAAGGGGGTTAGTGATTTTAAAGTAAATCAGGAAACTAACTAAACTGGAATTAAGAAAACAGACCTGACTCAAGAGCTGGATGTGACATCCTGCCCTGATTCTTCGACTGGAATCACAACATCTGCCAACGCAAACCAGCTAAAATTTCGAAACACCTCATTGTTTATTATAATTACATTTCAGTAGCTAGAACCTCTTGCTGAAGGTTAGAAACATCAGGGTGGTTTGGTAACTTTTGCTGATGGTTAGGAATCGGTAAGTACTCGGTAACTTTGTTCTTTCAAGGAGCTTCCATCCATGTAATTGCACCTTACCTAGCACTAGGGCTGGGTATCGTCCAAAAATGTTCAGTACCAATACTGATAGCGATACCTTGCCTTTGATACAGATTCCAAAACGATACCTTTTTCAATACCAAATTTTTTTTAAATCAATTGTAGAAAATCTACATTACACATAACATTGAAAAGTTAACAGTTTCAAGTCAGCATATTGGGCTTACGGCAGCTTACCATTATTTCACTGAGCTGGCTCAAGGCTAACAGTGTCCCCAGCAGTAGAACATGTACGTTCTGAGGGTGTGGATGTTTCTTGCATACAGAGATAACTTTTTGCCAAGTCAGAAAGCATTGGCAGAGTGTCCTTCATGCCTATACATTTTTTGCATTATGCACTGTTAGCAGTGATGGTGCTAAATAGAGCTACACTCTAGATCTTTTCCACATTTTACACGGATTTACATGAATTGCGGTCGGAAAAATGCGCGCGACACGACAGCTTCGCTTGAGCGTGAGCTACGTAGCTCAAACAAACGTAGCTGACAGATTTGCGACAGCGTGAGCTACGTAGCTCAAGTGAAGCTGTCGTGTCGCGCGCATTCTTCCGACCGCAATTCGTGTAAATTGTATGGCTTTGTGGGCGTGGCGTAAACTAGTGTTTCTCCTGGATGACTGGACACAGCCAATCACCAGCATTTTTGAGCTCTCCATGTCAAACTTGGCAGCCTTACTGGCTCACTGATGTTGACGAGATTAACCCATTAGGTATCAAAATTTGGTATTGAACTAAATGACATTTTTTTATACCCGATAGTATCGAGGCGATTCGGTTGATACCTAGTACCTAGATACCTAGTATTAAATTCGATACCCAGCCCTACCTCCCACTGTGTTTGGCAATATGCAAAAACAAAAGGACATCACTGAAGAAAGTAAGTAAGAAACTAAACTCTGCACTGATCCTGGAGGAAAAAACAATAATAGGCCCTTACTTGTGTTCCAACAAAAAATAAATATAGAAATAAATTACATGACAGCTCTTACATAATCAAAAAGAATGTTATATAGCAATCCCACTTCTTCTGCCCCACCCATGCATTACACACACACAATTTTCGAACAGTCCCTACGAGAATTTGGCCCTGGAAAGTTGATGGCTTAATGCGTTTCTCCTGGAACTGTCACCGGATTTCTGGTCATCTGAGTGACAGCTTGCGTCAGAAGTATTGTCATTCCAACCTATTAGTCTGTCAAGACTCATAGACAGTCGTTTCATCCTTTACACCATTACCCATGAAAAACAGAGGCAGCTGTGCAGATAATCTATTTTGTTCTATGGCACAGAGACAAATGACTGTGGAAATAACAGGCTGTTCATATGCTTGAATATACACATTGAAGCACATGAAAAGGTGTAAAGTTAATGTGAAAAAAAAAGTTCTTTATCATACGTTGTCATATAGAGAAGGGGTATTTATTCGATGTTAAAGGGGCATTTTACCCCTGCACTCTTTATGTTGCTATGTTTTTATGTTTGAGGTTGTCCTGAGCTTGTTCTACTAGCAGTCTGTAATAGTACATCACATAAATGACTGCAATTCAGATAGAATCGCCATATTCACAAGGACACAAACACACTGGCATATGTCAAAAAGCAATGAAATTACAAAAACACACATACATATCCATGTTCAAAAAGAGAGGCAGCCACGGGAGACACAAAAAGCAAGGCGTCGAGAGGAAACAAACAAACACGTCACCTCACTGGATTGCACCCGTCACCGCTGAAGCTTGCTGAAACTGACTGACGTGTGTTTACCTTTTCTGTTCTTTCCTCGATTCTCAAATTGCTCCATGGTTGGAAACAGTAAGAGCTCCCCAAAGCACAGAAGCTGAATATGTGCATTTTTATTTTCCATAACCATCACTCCTGACAGGCAGGAACACACGTATTTCAGAGGGTTTTTTTTTTTGTTTTTTTTTTTAGAACCTGCTTTATACAGTAGGTTGTGTCAAGTCTTGCCCACCTTGTTGCACTGGATTGACAAAAAACAGATGTAAAATACAAAACAGTGGGAAGTTCTTTTGCTGCACCTGTTGCTGGTTATGTTTCTTTCTTCTGTTTAAAGGTAACCTTTATGTTACTTTTTATTTTCATAACTCCTTTTGAACTAAACGCATTTATCTTTTTCCCATTTCATATCAAATGCGTGGCTTTCTCAGTTAAAAATAAATACAATTTTCGAAGTTGTTACATTAACTGTGCGCGGCGCCTCAGAGAGAAACTTTCCACAGTGTCAACTTTCCTCGCCCAATCTAATGCAACCTTGATGAACTTTTACAGGCAAACAGTGACTGAAGGGCCTCAGAAGTTATTAAAAGCCATTGTCGGCATGGTTAAAGGGGAGTTATGATTCGAAAAAAAAGCGACTGAAGTCCCTGCGAGAAGAGGAGAGGGGGATGAGAGGAAGAGGAGAAGAAAAGGATGAGAGGAACAGACTGATTCGTGAAACCCTACAGCAGCCCTGAAGCTAAAATCCATAACTGTTCTGCTGTATGCGTGGCTGTCATAGCTCCGCAGTCAGTCACTCATCCAGTCTCACACATGCACACACACACGGATGGGTGGCCACTTCACACAGCACACTCACACTCGTCGACAAGCCTGTACAGTCACATTTATGTAGATGCAAATATGTTGACAGATACAAAATCACATTCGCAAAAATGTTAAAAAAATTTAATCAAAAGCTAAATTTACAATTCATTTAATATGATAAAGAAGACTAAAGGCAAAATTAAAATGTTACTAAACACACACTGAACCATCTCACACACACACACACACACACACACACACACACACACACACACTAACTCATGTGCATTAACACATTTAATGGAACTAAAAGCACATATTATATGCAAGCATGCAAATGCTCATAAATACAATTGAACACTTTTGCATAACATTAACAGGAACATAACTGAACTGACGCATGAATTGCAAAGCTATTTTTACTTAATTTTACGTTAATTTTTTATGTTCAAATCAGTGTATATGAGTGTGTGTGTGTGTTTGTGTGTGTGTGTGTGTGTGTGTGTGTGTGTGTGTGTGTGTGTGTGTGTGTGTGTATGTGTG
>JBBMJY010000020.1:21642867-21657857 GCA_037833715.1 Toxotes lorentzi | reverse complement strand
GTGTGTGTGGGTGTGTGTGTGTGTTTGTGTGTGTGTGTGTGTGTGTGTGTGTGTGTGTGTGTGTGTGTGTGTGTGTGAGTGTGTAAATGTGTGTGTGTTGTTGGTCAGTTTCCTGTCACTCAGTGTGCCACAGTCTAGTAGTGGCCTTCCAAATGCCTCAGGCCATCCCTCCAGCCAATCAAAGTTAAAAGTCCTCACCATGACAACTGGAGCAGCAGCCCACTCTTCTATCTTATCACCCTGGCGACCACCCTGGATTTTGATTTCTTTCACGTAAAAAAGACTTCATCAGCACCTATCGGACACAGGGCAGCTGCAATGAAAGTATGTTTGGGTTTATATTAATTTCATGATTTGTGTGTGTGTGTGTGTGTGTGTGTGTGAGAGAGAGAGAGAGAGAATGAAAGAAAAGGGGAGAGTTTGCTTACAGGTAGTGAATCAATCAGATGACAGGTAAACTGCTAACTGAATACCTAATCAGAAAGAAGTTTGAAGAGAAAACTGAGGATGAGCACAGTGTGTGGATGACTGTTCGTCTTCCAAACGGCAGAGAAACTCGGGAGATGAGTGATTAAAGGATGAAGGAAGAGGGGATGAAAGGAAGGATGAGGACTTGTCAGATCAAGGGGATGCTGTGATTGGATAATGAGGCATTAGAAGTCAATAGTGTGAGTGTGATTTTTAACGTCCACGAGTTTCTACAACACATTCAGTTTTCACACTCCTATTTAAAGACAGAATTATAGCAGGGATTCACACCTAAATGGGACACATGTTATTCTCTGATTCATTGTTTAGTCTGTGACATGTGAGAAAATAGTGAAAAATGTGAATCACAATTTCCCGGAGCCCAAACGTACATCTTTAGATGATGAGATTGAAAAAGCACCAAAAACCTAATTTGTGAACAAACTGCTCAGAACCAAACAGCAGACAGACACAGTTAAGACACTTGCTGGTGAATATAGAGCAGCATTTAGCAGTTAAAGAGGCAGATAGAGAGTTGGTAAGAGACCAAAACCAGAACTAAAAAAGAGTGAATAATGGACTTACTTGCATCATGTGGACACACACACAACTCTAAATGGTTATTTAATTGTCTGTTTATAGACTTATGCTGGGATCCAGGGCTTCATTTGTAAATCAGGAGGTCATTGAATGGTAATGGACTGCATTTATGAAGCACTTCTCTAGTCTGCATACACTTCTAGCTCTTTACACTCACATTCATTCATTCACACACTCATACTGAGCTTTTTACTAACATACACACACACACACACACACACACACACACATTGATGATACATCGGGAGCAATTTGGGGTTCAGTATCTTGCCCCAGGACACTTCGACAAGCGGACTGGAGGAGCCGGGGATCGAACCACCAACCTTCTGATTGGCTGACCTACACACAACTTACAGCACTGTCTGTGCTTTTGAAACAACAGCTAAGTGACGGTCACATGTATCTTGGCCAATCATTTTTTTGTTTTTACTATTCTTCTATAGATATTTATACATCTTAATGAGAAGGGGGCAAAAAATACAAATATCTGATGCGACAATCGAGCCAGAGTAAACTATACATGCACATATCACGCTCACAGTGATGGAACTCTCATTAGCTATACTCATTTCACCATTTCACCGCAACTGCTGAGCCCACTTGCTCAGCAGTTGGGCTCAGAGTAATCATATGCCAAAATATTTAGACGCCAAAAAAAGCTTTAAACCACTTGCCAGCATACAGTGCATCTACCATTGCCCCATTCATTGGTCTGATGCATTAATCATGATCATCATCACCCTCCTAATCAATCATCAGCACTACACAGCAGAAGATAGTAATAAAAAAAGTGTTCTTACCTTTCTGTTTATTTGTCCAAAACAGCCCACAAAACATCCATAGACCCCTCAGCCTCCTTTTCCCTGCCTCTTACTTCAGACCTAGGCAGGTGTGGAAAGACTACAGAAAGATTAATAAAAGTATTGTTATGATAAATAAATTTTACTCAAGGAAAACTGCGTAAAAATGCACACAAGCAAGTCAAAATTTACTCTGAGTTACTGCGTTTTTAGAGAGGTGTTGATTCAACTGAATGATAATTTTGGATGATGCAGCGTGTGGTGATGTTGAGCTGTATTACATATTATTATACAGTGGGTTTCTATCATTTAGCTTACCTTGATTGATATAAATAAGATGAACAAACACCTGGACACCAAGGCAGGTGTCCACAGACTCACCTTGTTCATTCTCACTGAGACCACTGAGCCGCTCTGATCTCACTGAGAATGAGCTCACTGACAATAGAACTGAACATAGGAGTCAGTGGTGAAGGATCCAGTATTTTAGCATTGTTAGTAGTGCTAAATGTATGCACTTATTGGTCAACATGTGGGGGGGGTTGGCAGGTGCCAACCCCCCCCACATGGGGGCGCCAACCCGCGCCCCCATGCTTCACTGAAGAGATGGTATTAGACATGTGACAAGCAGTGCCTGGTGTTCACCAGACGTATTTGTCTCATTAGATCAGAGAATCTTTCTCCTCATGCTCTCACAGTCCTTTAAATGCTGTTTGGCAAACTCCAAGTGTGCTGTCATATGCCTTTTACTCCGAGTGGCTTCCAGCCACTCTACCGTGAAGGCCTGATTGATGGAGTGCTGCTGAGATGGTCGTGGGTCGTGGCAGTTTTATCCACTTTAAAATTAGATCTACAACGCAATAAAAGTGTGCAAAAAGTGAAGAGGTCTGACTACTCTCTGAAACCACTGTATATCAGTCAGTGAATGCATCGTACAGAGCACTGTGACATTTGATGCTAATTCTGAATCAGTCCTACAAAATTAGGATTAGGACTACAAAATCAGGACTATACAAGTGCTGTTTTCAAGGTCAGTATTTAATACTGACAATAAGGTTAAGGAGTTTTCACATTGTGATTATTTTTCTGGTTTTTGGGGTGATTAAAGAAGTAAGCGATGTACGGTGTATGAGCACTGAGCTGACAATGGTGCTGTCAGTTATCAGTGAGGGGAGCTCCAGAAATAAATAAATTAAGTGGTGTATTTTTTTTTATTAATTGAGGTCAGATCAAGGTGTCAAACTCGATGTGGAAAGCTTGTGGCAGTCCAGAGAGAGGCTGTGACACTGTTGCTTCCCTGCTGGAAAGAAATCATTTGGAAACTAAATGTTGTTTACTTTTCATCTTGTGGAAGGTGCAAGCAAAGGTTTAGTAACCAGACATTGAAAAACATGAGTTTTGTGTTCCACTTCAGTGCAGCGCATTCAGTGCAACTTGACTACTTCTACAAAGTATAGGCTGCAAAGCCTCAAAAAAGAGAGTGAGGGAGGAGGGGAGAAATAGATGATAGCTGCCACTGCAGCCAGATCATACCCTCTATCCTCATGTAAACAGGAATAATGAATGAAGCTGTTTTGGGTGTAGAAAAGATGCAGGCCCCAGTCATTCACCCTCCATTCAACTGTAATGAGAAGAACAATGTGAATAATAACAGTTTGGGCCAAAAAGCAGCAGTATAACTTGCTTCTACACCTGCAAAAGCATAACAAAACTAGTGTATTTGACTCCTGTTAAACAAGCAACCACCCTCCCCACACCCCCATAGGCCCCTGAGCAGCATCTGACACACTCACTGCCTGCTACCATTTTCAAATTATTTACCACTACAAATGTAATCTCTGGCACTGATTGTCATTTCACCACAGCCCAACAAGAAATTAAATGGAAATGTCAAATGGTAAACAATCGCTATACAACACTAACACACTTTCTTACACACACACACACACACACACAGTACAGTATAACCTCATGCATGGTGCCCTCATGCAATATGAATTTCCATTTGTTTAGCTCACTTGGCGGCGTGTCCCAGGAGAAGTTTTGAGCGGCTAATGTTTTATTGATGAAAGGCGTGAATTCACCTGGACTCTGCGGTTTCCTTTGACACAAGCGTACCTCCTGGACAGATATGCAACAGCGGGATAATTTTTTTGTTTAACAACATCAAGAAGGGATGCCTAAATCCTGTTGCTCAGGGTAAATGTATTTATCTCCGCTTGAAAGAATGCAGTTATTGCTTATTTACTTCTCTATTTTCTCTATCTTTTTGTATTTCTCGCCTCCCTCTTTCAACCCTCTGGCACCTGCAGTCATTTACCTACATTCTGTTTCTCTACCCCCCCACAACCTCTATTTCTCTCCCTCTGTCTCCAGAAGCCCTGTATGCATCCCAGCAATAGGATATTGCTTTTCTAATCTTGCTGACAGGGGACAGTATTTATGTATTGTTTTTCAATATCCATTTCTTATGCTCACACGGGCCCGGACACAAAAGCGCGGCAGAAACACACATGATTGTTTTCCCTCCCCCACCGACGCCTGTGTGTTTTTAACGTGCACGCTACATTTTCTGCTCTGCCTCTTCCCCCTATTTTTTTTTTTCCTTTCTTGGAGGGCAAATAAGGGACAGAGAGTGAGGCATACACACTCCATGAAATGAAAGTTTGGGTGAAAGAGAAACCTTTTTTTTTGGTAGTAGAGCCAAGAGCGCCAGTGGTAAAGTCAGTTCACATGGAGGAGCAAGGCCTTAACAACAACATGATTGGAGCTTGGAGACTAGACCAGGGGCCGTGTGTACAGACAGCACCAGCTCCCTGCACCATACTCTGCTTCCAGGGTTTGGGTTTTTTTAAAGCTTCTTTCTTTTGCTCCCTCTCTTTCTGTCTGTCTTTCTCTCTTTCTCGCGCTGCCGAAGGCCATTGTAAGTCCTCTCACAGTGTCTGTCAGTACAGTTCACCAGTGTCCCTCTAGACCTCTCACCCCTCTCTCCCTCTCTCTCCTACTTCCAAACAATCCCATACCCCCCTCCCCCTATTTCAGTCCCTTGGGCTCTGACCCTGGCCAAACGTCTGACAGCTCACTAAACAGAATGGCCTCGTGATCCGCATGGAGATAAACATACGTGCACACACGCATATGCACACGCTGAATAGGGGAACCAGACTAACAGTGTGTGTGCTGGTTAAGAATATTGCGCTGTTTACTACAGTGGATTTTCTGTGATTAGGTGCTCGTAAGTGCAGTGTAGTTCTCTAAAACTGCAACACTTGGCTGCAGTTATTGATCCTACAAAGACACATATTGTGTGAAAGACAGAAGTGTTGTGAATGACACCATTGCGTGTGTTTTTGTACTTGATCAGCGTTGCATTCTTGCAAGTCTTCTGTGTATCTAATGCCATTGTGTAAACAGCCCAAGCTCCTCCCTGACAAAATGCTTTTTTGTCTCACACACACATAAATAAATACACACACGCACATACAGGCACAAAGTAAATGATCCATAAACAATGATTTATGAGATGCAGGGAGAACGTCAGAAGTAGGATGTGAAATATTCAGCAGTCATTCCATATTCAAGGCAGACTTAGAGGTGCATGGATCCGCTACAAAGCAGTAGGTTATACACACACTGATGCACTCTATCACCCTGGAGATCGAAGCGTGCATGTTGGCTTGTCAGACACTGGCTGGGAGGAAAGGCTCATATGTTACCACTGCATTATAGGCAGCGTCATCAGTTTTTACACAACTTTAATGACCCTTGTCCAGGCCCGTGTAGGTTATACAGGTTTTGAGGCAAAGCAGGTGAAAAGCAAAACCCACACATGCATACAAAAACACACAGGGATATAACAAACCAAAAGCAGTGCATGTGCTTTACATATGCAGACTACACACACACACTCACACAGTGACACACATGTTCAGCCATGTCATCTGATGAAATTGAAGTGAAGGCTGGTAACCATGTTTTTAAATTGTATTAAGTATTGAAGAGTTGGGTTCGCTCTCTGGGATTAGAGACCTTCCACAATCTTTTACTTTTGTATGCTCAACTGCCAAGTCTGATTTTCACCACAGCCCTACACGACTGGCTTGACAAAGATACACCAGCACACACACTGACACGCTTTCACTGCCCTTTGCCTGTGTCAGTTTTTTTGTGTTATATTAGTTTTCATTCTTGTTGCATTTGTCAAAAAATTTAAAGCCTAAATGTTTTCTGCTTGTTGTTGTGGTTGCAGGAATAAATTTGCAAAGACAACTGCTGGATGGATTGCTGTACAATCTTCTAGGAGCCATGAATGTCATGGTTCCTAGAAGCTGAATCCTACTAATGATTTTCTGTTGGTAACTTTTCCTTATAAGTTTGACATTTGTGGTTTTAAGTGAGACGCCTTGGCAGCAATAGAAAGAATTGCCACGGAATCTGGTACCAACGTTCATGTTCCTAACAGGATGAATTGTAACAACTCTGGTTGCCCTGTTGAGGATGCTAGATGCCATCTGTCTATGATATGATAATAGTAATAACAATGATTATCTTTATTCAAATTGCACTTTTCAAAACCCATGCTACAAAGTGCTTCACATTGGGCAGCAAATTAAAATCAGATTAAAATAACAAAATCATTAGATTTGCTAATAAGCTAAATGGAGAGAGCGGCGGTGGACTCTGCACACATACAGATTCACATACTAGAGGCCACACAGGCTGCAGATGTCCTCCCATGCACAGGAGTAATAACCTGGAAACAACCAAAACTGGTTTTAATTCCCTCATGAAGCAGAAGAGCAACTCCAATTCAACCATATAAAAAAAACAAAACAAAAAAAACTTCAAACAAGTGAGGAAAAAGCCAATGGCAGATAAGGGCTTCCCTGGACTTTAACAAGTTACCAGGATGCTTCTGTGAACATACAGTGTAGTCTTTTTATGCCATATTTCCATTATTTTCTACAACTAAATCTTTTTTTTGCAGCAATTTCCCCTAATTTTATATTAACACAAAAATAAGCATCAGTATGAAAACGAGAAAGCAATGATTCTTCCTAGTAAACTCAAAGAGGCCCATTTGTCTAATTTAATGGTCTGTCTGAGGCTTAAAGGCACACACTAACAGTCCATTGTAAAGTGTATTGGAAGAGCCATAAGTGGAAGTCATGTATTGACTGTGGACGTGCCAGGTAATCTGAATTCATGGCCAGTAAGAGGAGATCCATCATGAAGCTTAAGAGTGAAAAGCACAAGCGTGACTCAGCTTTTCCGTAGAGCATCATATTGCTATGCTGTACACGTGTACACACATAAACATAATGCAGAGAAAGTGCCAAAAAGTAACCTGTTCAAACTGGACTTTGCTGGAGCGGCTGATGCAACAGCTTCACCATCCAGCTCACATTTGCAAACGCATGTACACCAGCATCTAACGTGACTAAACAGATGTTATCAGCAAATCGTCCCACAGGTTTCACTTGACCAGTTGCCTTCTGTCTACTCAGAAAGTGACCGCTCGTACTCGGAGAAGCTGCAAGAAGAGGGGTTCAGGTGTCTGACTGGTAAACGTGGATCAGGGAATGGTCTTAACAGAATAAATACCATGCAACATTATGTCATGTTTAAGTCTATGAGGCTGTGTGAAGAATACAAACTGTTGGACTGTAATTCATTATGTTGCTTCATTACAGTAGCTGTTTCTCCAAAATACAGTATCTGCTAAATTTTATAAAGGTTAACAGCTACTTGTTTGTAATGCCTGTGTCTTTGTGCTTTATTTTAATAAATAGGTATGAAACATAATGTGCTTATTAAATTAAAAAAAGAAACAAATATGCAAATAAATATGCAGCCTCACAAGTTGACTCTAATTTCTCAATGTCCTTAAATCCTCACTGGTTTACTGTTTACCCTTTGATTAATTATGGAAATTATTAATAAAAGGATGGCACTGCTTTGGGAAGCAGGTTCTCATTTTTCTACCAATGCCACTTGTAAAGTTTGCTAAGTTTGCTAATTGGTCACCAGGGATATCTCTAGCACTGAAGGTGTCTGAAGGTCTTCGCTGTTTCTTTGCCAAGCCGAATCCACCCATGTTTATTAGTAAATATTCTAATTATGATGTTGACACAATTAGCAGAAATTTTGACATTTCCATGTGCGTTGTGCCTTGGGTGGCAGTCATATAAATAGAAATTCACAAGTATCAGTCATTTATTTAAGGATTTCACAGTCGACAGTGTTTGGTACAACACATGCAGCTGTGGTGTGATGTGACTGGTCATGCTTAGCATTCCAGACATGCTTTGGAGTCAGCATGGGTCAGATGTGTCCGACATAAAGGCTTAGGATGATCTGTAGAATTTCTGCTGAAGCCTTGACCTGATATCTGCCTTTGCGTCTCTTCATTAAACAAAGGCTGGTGCAGGTGGGGGCTCCTGGTTTAGTGGGTGTCAGTCTTGGCCTGTGCAGCCACCACCCTCCTCCTATTTCTCAGGTATTGCCGAGGGGAAGGACACATCAGGGTGCTCAGAAAATGGCTTCTGAGCTGGCATCTGACTAGATGGTTAAAAGAGTTCATGGTGCCTCAAACCACAGTTCACACGTCTGCTACAGACCTGATTCAGAATCAGTTGTGGTCCTGGACACCTCAAAGTTTTAACTAAATCATATGTATGAACTTTCAAGTTTCACAGGCAGTGTTGACCAGGTAACTTACAAACATTATGATGCTGTACTGTATATTTAAATGATCTGGCACCTTGATGGAAGTTATCATTATTCAGTGTGTGTAACATTAACATGTCCTGGGAGAGTCTCTTCATGCATGGAGATATAACCAATAATAATAATTACCAATAGTAATAATCAGTAATAATACTGTAAGTCCTAAGACTTTCAGTCAACAAGAAAACAAGTCGAACCCCATGCTATCAGATCATTACTGGAATTAGTAAATGTGATGTAATAACTGAATTTAAACCAGACTTGAAGCCTAAATGGTTTGGAGCACAGTTATCAAATATCAAAACATCAGCATTAAAATGTGAGTAAAACACACTGTTAGTGTAATGAACAGCACAGTTTAGCAAGAAGTGAATTGCCTTTAGGCTGCCAAGGCATGAGCACTGTCTCTTGAATTGTTTAACATATCTTCAGAAAAATGCAGTATCTTTGTTGTGTGCTACCACCATGCTAAAACACAGCTACGCTTCTACACACACACTGATGTACACAGTAACCTATGCAGTACATAGTGAGTTTGCAACAGTGAATTGAGGTCATCATTGCAACCAGTGGCAGTAGATATTTAACTCAGCAATGTACAGCAGGCGTGAGTGGGCGGGGGCAGACAACTAGTTAGGAAGAGCTGCAGTTTGGAAGCAGTACGTAGAGCACTACAGATTTGTTTCAAACTCAAAACTGAACTGCTGCAGATGACTGTGTTGTAGTATTTGGCCCAGGTCTGGATGTTGGAAGAGATTTTGATTCATAGAAATGGAGACATTTCAGCATTTCGTTTGAGGAGCTGGTAATAGTGAGAGAAAGAGAGAGAGAGAGAGAGAGAGAGAGAGAGAGAGAGAGAGGAAATACACTAGGAAATACTCTACACGAGGAAATACTCTACCACTTTACTGCTGTTCAGCACTGAATGTCCTTATTAAAACCCCCCACAGAGATTTCATTAAAAGATCCATAACACTGAGATAAACGCATATTTCCAGTGGAAATATGTAGAAAATGGAAACAAAATGGCAGTTCTCCATACACAAACATTGTCCTTTGTGATAACATGACAGAGACAAATAACACATATGTACTGCACTCTGGCTTCCATCCACTCTCCAACCAACCATCCATCCATCCTTCATATTCCCTCAATACCATGGAGAGCAAGCATTCTCAATTAATCCTCAACTTGAATGAATTATTAAGACGTTGAGTGTCAACCCCTGTGTTGCCTCAACATGTCATGATTCTGTCATGAGCTCAGCTTTTCAAACCTGAATTAAAAATGTCAGCAGCTGACCTTAATAAAACAAGGTGGGACGTTAACTTCTAACCCCTAAGGTACTTATTGTGAGTGTGCTGCACAAGGTCATATCTTATTTATGACAGGGAGGAGTGATGAGGAGAGTCTTAGAATAGCTCTGAAGTTTGTTAATTAGAATTTAGAAATACAATTGGACTATACGATTTGCATTAGTATAAACAGCTGTGGTATAGCATAGGATACTTGTACTTCATAGACTTTAATAGACTTGTAGTTTGCCAAATGGCCAAGAAGGGCCAAGAAGGAGGAGGCCATGCAGACCACAGAAAGGGCCCATATGACTTCTACAATCCCTATAATTATATTAGTTATAATATGGGAAACACTTTTGTGAATAAGATAATAGAATAAGACTTAGGAGGAGGAAACATTTCCTTTGGCAAAGCATAGTCATAATCAAAGTGTATTCAAGAAGATAAAGAAAGATGAGAGGGAACACGAAAATAAAATGATGAGAAAACCTGGAGTGGTTGTTGTGGTGATATACAACATTTTCTGGTTCAAAGCCAGGATGTACTCCTGTTTGTTTACATTCCAGTTAGTTGAGTTACTGCTTGTGAGATCCTGCCAAACTCATAAAAGAAAGATGTTGTTGTCCAGAAGGATTTCTTTGCTAAAGCTATAGATTAGTTGTGTAAACTTCTTATATGCACGGCTTATTTTAGTGCCAGTAATACATTTTAGAGAATGCTTCTAAATGTTTATTTATAGTTTTCAACTATGGTTGAAAACTGTAAACTCTAAACAAACATTATAAATAACATCATATTCATTTAACTGAACCTTTTGCATTTTGTTATCTGGTTACAGGCTCAGACATTATGTATTAGTGTTCTTTCTACTACAAATGAAAGTTATCTAGATTCTGTACTTACATGTTGGATAATATGCTGGTATATACTTGGGAAAGGTGAGCTGGCTAAATAGGTAAAAGGGCCAGTTCACCCAAATGACAAAATATAAAGGGAATGAATTTTGAATTTTGTCTGTGTAGCACACAGCACATCATTTCCTGTCTAAAACCATTACTCAGCATTCTAAGGGTTGATTGAAGGCAAGTGGACTTCTTGTTTGAAGCTTGAAGATGTTTCACCTCTCATCTGAGAAGCTTCTTCAGTTCTAGAGACTGGTTAGAGAGTCCAAACACTTAAACTCATCCCTATTGAGGATTCCACTTGGGGCAGCCCAGCAGGTGCCACCCAAGGTGTGAACGTTCCATCAAGTAGTTTCACTTGCCCCCAGAGGTACCACCCACAACATGGGATAGGGATGAGTTTACATGTCTGGGCTTTCTAACCAGTCTCTAGGATGAGAGGTGAAACGTCTTCAAGCTTCAAACAAGAAGTCCACTTACCTTCAATCAACCCTTAGGATACGATGACCTGGATAATTGAGAACTTGCACAGACATTACTCAGCATTGCTTCTTCTAACCATGACCATGGTTGTTATATAACCTTAACCTTAATTGTAGCCATGATGACAAAGGTCCATAATCTTTCACTAAATGTAACGAAGTTGTTTTTGTGCCTGAACTTAAAGAAACCTTTACCATTGCACTGGTTAGTTATTGGTTAGTTATCTATTTAACAGTGATTTTCAATCTGTGGCATGTCTCTTTCTGCCATGGGGCCGCTAAACATGTCTATGGGTGATAGGGACAAATGACCTGTATGGTTGTTTGGGTTGGAGGACTTGTTAATTAGTGAGCCTTGGTGAAGCTTCTCGTTTCCCCTGGTTTTTATTCTTTATGCTAAGCTGTCAGGCTGCTGGTCTTAGCTTCACAGGCAGATGTGTTGAAGTATTCCTTTAAGCAAAATTACAAAAGATCTGCACAAACTGACGAAGCCTGTGAAGCAACAACTGCTCTGCGTATCACATCACATCTCAATCCATGACAAAAGCAAATAAAAATGTTTTGCATTGCTTCCAAATCAGCAGGCTTTATTATCCATCTTGTGCTTGAATGGTGCTCTTTATCCTTTTTGTTATTTTTGTTTTTCCAGATGCCACATAATAAAATTGCTGCTTATTTGCTTTTGCTGGTAACAGTGATAGTGATCACAATGCCCAGATTTTAGTCAGTGTTACAGTCGAGGCATGAACAGAAACAAGCTCAGAGGTGCTTTGATTAGGTTTTTACAAGCCCTGTGTATTAATACACTGATATACTACATGAAATATGAAACAACAACATTAAGACAGGATATTTCACTTACTCATATTAAAGAAACAACAAAGTACTTAGTAGTAAATAATTAAAAAACAAACAAACAGCATGTTGTAACATATTGGATTGAAGTTCAGGATTCAAAGGAGGGACTGAAATGGGTGTAAGTGAAAAGTTAATCATGTCAGTAATTAGAGATGGTGAAGGGCACTCACTGACCATGCTGCTCACACACAGTGTGAAGTGATTCAGCTCAATTATGGAGTTGTTTAACAAACAGCTTTGGGAGGAAGTTTTGTGTTTTTTGCCAGCTTGCCACCCATTTCAAAAAACAGACTGAGGGCGTCATGGCAGAGACTCTAATTAAAGATGAATGCATTCTGCTCCCTTTTGTCAAATGTTCTGGAACTGGATGTTAATGTCAAAGTCCAATATCATAAATTACTGTTGGCAGCAGAAGGAAAACAGCAACAAATATAAGTGTTGTCCTCCCTTCGCTCAAACTTTCTTGACTTCCTTTCTTTTCTCTCTCCCCTAACGTTCCATCTTTGTCTCCCACTAAGGGGTATATTGTTAAATATTGATTGCTGGAGAGATTGGTGGGCTTAGAGGGAGAAAGAGGGACAGAGACAGAGAGAGAGAGGGAGACAGCCTGCAGCCAACATAGAAAGGCGCAGCCCTCTATCTGGGCCTGGCCACAAATGTTTGCAACAGAGCACCACTGCAAATAGAGAAAGCTCTCTACAAGTCACACACACACATGCACATGTGCGCACACACACACGGCTGCACCCTCCAAACGGTGTGAGAGCTATGGTGAATCAGTCTCTTTCACATTAGGCTGTAATTGGCAGGAGGCTGGACGAGGCTATCACTTATCTTGTCACTGAGCAATTGTTATGGGTAATGGTAGCGGTGTGCATGAGTGTCTGTGTATGTGTGTGAGCATGTCTTCACGTCTGTGTGTGTGTGTGTGTGTGTGAAAGAGTATTTGTGTGTTTGTGTTGATGTCAGTGAGTGTGAGTTTGCGTGTGTGTGTGTGTGTGTGTGTCTGACTGAGTGTTTGTGTGTCACTCCAGGCAGCAGATGGAACTCCATGCTAATTGGGTGGAGATCAGTGGGGGGGTTTGGAGCAAACTGACCCGGGGCTGGGCTGCTGCTCCTGGGCTTGGCTTGCTCCCACCCCTGGCTCAGCAACTGGTTCTGTGGCTGCTGGTACCAGGCTGCTTTCCATCACTTCATCTGCCCATCCATCCATGGATAACCTCTTCTGACCAATAACCCAAACGACCTGCTTGTTTGTTCATTTGTACTTTTCCTTCTCTCCCTTGTTCATTTGTTTCTTTTAGCCTTGGATCTTCCCATCTGTACTACTTCATATTTACATTTTATTCTACCTTCAGCTTTATTGTCTCTCCCTTTAGACTCTTTCTGTTGAGTTGCTACAGTAGTGGTACTCCATGCTATCCACGTGATACACCCCAGAATGCACCCCATTTTGATGAATTGTATACATATTGCCTATGCTGTATGTATATCTCTATACTCCTCAGAGTTAACCCTGAAAATTGGTTTGTCTGGCAACATGTGTAGTGGTCACATTTTAACTACAGATGTCAGAATGAATTATCGGAATGGTGCACAGCTACACACCCAAACAAACTTTACTTTCACTTTACAAACAGAGCCGATGGCACCATCTGATGAAATGTTGAAAACTTTCTGTGTGTATTTAATACGTATGAAGGTAATTCATGGTTGTTTCTTGTCATAATAATGAAAACTATGTTAACCACTAGTCAGGGGGGTTAACCCTAAACCCTAACCATGAGTCACTCATTTGGCAAAAATGCCAAAACATTCCCACCTTCTCAAATCATATCATCATGTACTGAATCATTTTTGGCTTTGGATGGTGAGAAATTGAAAAGAGCATTTTATCTTAGACCTAATAATAATAATAATAATAATGATAATAATAATAATAGTGCAGGCCAAAGGACTCTAGTTCACAACATGACATCACTGCATATGGACATACTTGGCTGTCAATAATAAAATTTTAACTCAACATCTCCTCAGCATCAAGAAATCAGAAAGACATTCTTGTGAGCCAATGGCTCACAACTCTTCTCTTCCATGGGCAACACAAGCAGGATGGGGAAATAGCATCATGCGTAATTTACAGCATATGCATGGTGTTTGCACATTTGCCCGGAGAAGTGGTCCTGATGGCAGGACCATCCCACCATATCACACAGCACTGATCAGTAATGCAAAAAAAATCATACAACTGTATTTTTTAATAGGATAATAAAGAATTGATATTTAATGTCAAAGCTAACTTTGTCTCACACCATGTCTGACTTAATTTTTTTCTCTCCCTCAGTTTGAGTGCTTATGCATGGAAGTTTGTATGCCATTGTTTGCCCTGTCCATCTTTATTTACTCATAGTTCTTACTAGTTTGTGAGTGCGGTTCACATTTTGACAGAGTTGTTTTTGTTGACAGACCTTTATATGGTTTCCCACATCACCCCACCGACTTACTTTGCGATTAAATAATCCTACAGAAACAGAATTATTCAACTCTGGCATTTTGCACTCATGGTTTCCCCTCCCACATGGCGGGAGTTCATGGCTGGGGGCTCTTATGTGTATGTGTGTGCGGGGCTGGGTGGGTGGTTGCTTACGTCTGAGTACTCTGTTATTATTTGATGGCACCCAGTGTGCATCCATTATTTATGCCATGCCGAAGGGGCAACTTTGGGCCAAGGTTTTGGCAAAAGTATGCCTGAACCCTTCATTATGTCTACAGGCTAGTGTGTGTGTGTGTGTGTGTGTGTGTGTGTGTGTGTGTGTGTGTGTGTGTGTGTGTGTGTGTGTGTTTGTGTGTGT
>JBBMJY010000020.1:21611908-21635347 GCA_037833715.1 Toxotes lorentzi | reverse complement strand
TTATTTTCTAGAAGCTTTTCCTCGCCTAGAGTGAATTTTTGTTAGTGAATAAAGACTGTGATTTTTGAGATCTTCGTTGAGTCGTGCATTTGGGTTGAAACCTAGTACAGTCGTGACAGCATAGTAATGTCACTATGCATCATTTAAAAAGTCAGTTTGGAATGCTTGTTTTTGTTATACAAAAGAGCGACAGAGTGACAAGCTAATATGCATGTCATTAATATGTCATTAATATGAGCCCTGAACTTCAACAGCTAACTCTAGCAGATTAAACAATACTCATACTTAGAATGCATCACATTAATATGAATGTGAAAAATATTTTTTAAAATGAATAATTAAATCCAGACCTCCAGACATCCACAGCTGTGAAACAGCTTCTCCCGTCAGTCTGCGAAAGTAAAATGTTAGCTAAATATATTGTTATAGATATAGATATATATACAGGAGTGCCCATACCTTGGTTCCTCCTCCCGTTCCGCTCATCCCCCCGTGGTGGCTGCAGCCTGGTGTGGCGGAGCATTTTGTTTGGCGTGGCTGTGACTTCATTTGACAGGACACAATAGTTGTTTGCGGCAACTGTCGACGCACCTGTCTCCACTTATCCAGGTAGGGTGCTCCACTATTCCTCCTTTGATTCATGTGCGTAAGGAGCGCGCGGTTAATATGGTTTTTATGTGCGTAGTGCGCCTGGCTGCTGGCGCGTTGGGAGACGGATTGCGCCACTGGATTTCTTCTGGGTGCTTTTGCGTGTCCGTTTGGTAAGTCGCTGTTGTCTGCCTGCACTTTGTGTCTGTGGCTTGGCTTCAGGTTGGCTAATATATAATTTCTAGCGAGATGCGTAGCACTTGGCCTGTTTTTAATTTTCTTTCTTTCTCAAACAGGTGCTGAGGGCCTGAGGCGGCAGTCGATCCCTGGTGGTGGTGTTTCTTTAGGATCCCTTCTTTTTCTTGGTGTGCGGTGTTACGGTGCTTAGTTTTATGGACTTGCTGCTGTGGTAAGCCCGCGTCCTGTCTGCACTCTTTGGCCCAAGTGCTAGTTTTATGCTAGTTTATCCCTTAGTGCTTGACGTGTAGTTTTCTTTTTTACATTTCAATTTTGTTGCTTAATTATTTATGTTAAATAAAGTTCTTGTATCTTTTAAAAACATCAAAACTGTCTCTTGCCCAGTGGTATCTAAGAACCTGTGCTATCTGATCAACCCTACACTTAGTTTAGTAATTTCCTGGAGTGAAATTCTCCAGGTGGTGGTGTCTCAACAGCCCTTTCTTTAAGCCTCTGCTCCGCTACACTTACGTTAGCTCAGCATCCAAAGGAGAAACTTTAAGCTCCCAAAAGGATCAATTTGAACCCTGTAATTACTGATTATTCTGGCCACTGGGGAAAGCAGAAACAAGTTGCCTGTTATGCCTGAAAACTGTGCTACGAGAGCAGTGACAGTGGACAAAGACTGTAAAGTTGTGGGTCAGACTGCTAAACAATGAGATAAAACTTGCTTTAAAGATCGAAGCTGCAGACTTGGGTGGTTAGTATAAAAATGTCAATTATAGCTGACAAATTATAGATTTGTCAGAGATGACTGCAAGCAGTTAATCATTATCACAATGAATGGAAAACTGCATAGTAATCACCATATGTAATACCACTTCTGAATGTGATAATGAAAAGCACTTTCAGGTAATTTGTGATGTTTACAAACTACAGTAAGTTTGTCTGGGTTTCTAGATACAGATAAACTTTGAAGTTGAATTCAAGTAAAATGCCAACAAAATTGGTGCAGTACTGTGCAGATGAAAGCAGAGTACTTTCCTACTTCATATTTCAGCCGTACGAATTTATAATTTCTTAAAAAATCCAATTTGTTCTCTGTAACTGAAAAGAAAATTAGCTGTGTCATGTAACATTCTTGTATTATGTCAATATTATAACACTGTGTGTAATACTTTTAGGTGACCCCCTGGAAAAGTACTGCCTCAAGCACTAATATCAGCTCCTATATGAACCACAAATGGTATCATTTGACTTGGAGCGCCCGCCCATTGTGATCCAAGTCTTTATAATCCACTCCACAAAGGTTGTGTGCTCTAACTCAGCACAGTGGGTTTCACTCAGTTTTCCTGGAGGCCTAACAGATCATTTAGGAGAGATAAAAGTAGAGTAAAGTGTGAGGGAACTGGGCTGAAAGCCGCTGGAAGCCATTCTACTGGAGTGGAACTTGAAGAGATCCCATTATCAGAGGCACAATTCAGCTACGTTTCAAAGATCTCTGCTACCCTCTCTTACAATCAATATTTTGTTTTTACGGCCATCCTGCGGTCAAAGAAGCTGAGAAGTTTCACGTGTTTTTCTGTGTGTGTGTGTGTGTGTGTGTGTGTGTGTGTGCTCACACGCCTGCCTTCCCATTGATGTGTGAGCATGTTGTTGTACTTCTGAGACCTCATCTTTAATGTATGGCCAATAGTAAGCCTTTAAAATAATGTAAGATTTTAAGGATTGGTGCACAGAACTGCTTACAAGCCTCAGGTAGTCACAAAGAACAAAATATGGTTGGGATGTTTTTTGGATCAAGCCATCTTTGGTATAAACAGATGCTGTAAAGATTAAAGTCAGTCCCTGGGTGATCAGGTGGGCCTCCAACTGTAGCTTGAAGATTCGCTTTTTGATGTTTTGATGTTTCGAAAATCGCAGATCTCAAATGGTATTTGCGGTGATGCTGACATTAAATGCATGAGCCATTGGTATTGAATTTGAGCTTAGTGCCTGCAATGCAACAGGCCTGTTCTTCTATTCCTCTTTTTTCCTTTTTCTTTTTTTTCTTTCTCAAAACTACACTGTATTCCTTTGAAATTCTTCTCACTAAAGGAAGAATCTCAGGATTACTCTCATTTATAAAGAAATCACCCTCAGAAGATTCCAGATCATTAATAAGGCTTTCATTCAGTTCCATTTCATTAACGATACAGTCACTGGCAGACCTCTACTGCCAGGCCACTCTGAATTAACATATACAGCCTTGGACAGATGCCAGACGATTCGTCCCGTCCACCCTCTCCCTCGCTCTCTGTTTTAAACGAGCCTGTGATATTCCGAGAGGAGCTCTGTGCTGTTCCCTCATCGATCGGCTGGGCAGATTAATATCAATCGTTAGTTTTTGCCTTTTACAGTGGCCGCAGGGAGTCAGAGGAAGTTCATGCTGTTTAGTATGCCTTTCATGCTCCCTCTGACTTCTTTGATAAGTCAGGCATTAACAACCACGGCTGGAGGCTGCAGGTTTAAAAAAAAAAAAAAAAAAAAAAAACATTATGAAGCAGGTTCAGATCATTTGTAGTCAGGGACCAAGAACACATATGACACAGGTATGAATGGATCCAGAAATTGTGGTCATCTTTTCTTTTTGTATTCTGCTCTGTACAGAGTGGGAATATTTAAGTAAATTTATCATTTATTCATTAGTGTGACATGGATACAGCAGTTATTTTGTTATTTATTGTAATTTGTCATTTTATTTTTAGCAAGAGAATGGGTTGATGGAGTTGATTTCCAAAGGCTGTGAATGATGGTAAAAGCACCACACAAGACGTAGTGAATGAAAACACTTTGTTACAGCTGAGCCAAGCAGTCTCTCTCCACTGTGACTTGTGGCATTTTTCTTCTGCTGCTGGCAGCGGAGGCTGTGCCAAACTCCTATCAACTGGCACAATTTTTGAAAGTCATCCAGAAGAAAAAGGTGAGCATGCATCCCACGTACTGTACATTCACACATCACACATATTCAGACACACAGGGTTTCCCCAGCTACACACACATACATTAGTGTCCATGAGATACGTACAGGCACACGCATCACTTTTAAAAGGCCTGGTCACACCAGCATTTAAACAGCAACATTTAATTGCAAAATCCGATCTTCTGCAATTAGTGTATTTGTTCCAGTGCCAAAGTGATCAGTGGGAATTCTTTCGTGTCGAATTCAGATTTGATGAACATTGACCCACAAATTTGCCCCGTCCTGACAGTGAAGAGCTGAAAAGTCCAAAATGGAGGGTGATATCGTTGCTTATTAATAAAACCATTTATTGAAAGAAATGATATACATTCTCAAGAACAAAAAGCCAGGATTAAGTGGCCCTCTACAGAGAAAATAGAAATAAGCTCTGGGAACTGTTTTGACTGGCTAGCCGCAGCCACAGCAGTTCACTATGTCATATGTCGGATAGACACTATGTCACCAGACGCTCAGATTAGTTTTTGCTATTCTTCTTTCTGGTGTGTCCAGGCCTTTCCACTGCATGAATAGTTCTGCATACATGCATGTAAGCTCGTAAAAGCTTTGCACACATAAAACAGAGAGGAAGAAAGAGAGCTTTATGTGTGTGTTTGCTTTCAGGTTTGCTTGTGTGCATGTGTCCACATTGCCAGTGGCTGATGTGAGCTGTGTTTTATTAGGTTCAGTGCCAGTGTGACCTAGCTTGTCTGTACCAGAAATCACCTGACATGAGTAGAAATATGAGCTGCCTTCTCGACCAAACACACACACACACACACACACACACACACACACATACACACACACACACACAGACACAGACATACACACACTTGGTCAGCTAAGCTTGGCAAAGAAGTTTTGGATAATACTAATAGCTTAGGGAGTGAGTAGTGGATTTGGGATGGAGAGAACAGGGTGTGTGTAAGGTCCGTAATGATGCAGGGACCCCAGGGAGAGGAGGAAAGATGGAGGAAAGAAGCATTCATATTGGAGAAAATACAGATCTGAGAAGGAGGGTGGTAGGTAGTGTAAAAGTGGGAGGATAATTGAGGAAATTGAAGTTCAAGTAAGGGGAATGAGGAAAGAAAATAATGAAAAAGGAAGTACAGCATAGATGAAAATTAAGATCAAGATTACTTTTTTTCAGCAATTTGCAGACAGAGGAGGAAATCTGTCTTTCTGCATATCTTTCCGGACACAACGTTATGCATTTAATGGTTTCGGTTCAGTGCTACTGTAAAAGGGTTCACTGCCTTGTTCTGGGGTCTCTTAGTAGAGTTGGTAGATAATGAAATGTATATTTTTGCTGTGGATTCAAACAGTAAATTCTTGTTTAATAGCCTCTCTTTCTTTAGGTCAATCTAAAGATTTTTCCACAGTCTGAGAAGAATAAGACCACAGATAAAAGAACGGAGGTTGGATGCAGGGATATTACAGCTGAGTTGAAAAGGAAGACAGTGTCTGAGTGAAGACACAGCACATGACAGTGCCGGTAGTGCTATTTCACCTGCGATTGATCACCTTTAGAACCCCGGCAATGAAATTCTGCCTGTGATGTGCACACGGCCAGTGGCCTGCAGCCACTATGCTGCACAAACACACAAACACACACACAAAAGTGTAGGTACTGTACACCAATGTATACACAGGCACTGATGAACACACACACACACACACACACACTCATGCACACAGAGAGTTGCCAAGGTCCTGCTGGGCAGCTGAAGTTAACACTGCAGAGTCACATGTGAGAGAGCTCACCTGGCGAACAGCCCAGATCTGACATACTGCAGTGAGGCTATCAGTATCACTCCCTCTCTCTCTCTCTCTCCTTCTGTTTGGAGATGTGCCAAGTTAGACAGTTAGCCTACACTGCTCCCCTTTGTGTCTCTGATCTCATCCGTTCACCTAAAGATCACCTCGAGTGTGTACGTCTGTGTGTGCACATGACAAAGCTTTCATGTCTGATTGTGCATGCAGTGTATTGTTACATACAGTATGGCTCGTTTCCAGTTTTGATTTAGCAAATCCATACACATGAGGGTTTCAGCTGTAGAAGCTCGTGCTGCGACTGGAAGGCAGCAATTAAATTGGACAGGTGGTTTTATCCCATTTAGTTTTAGTTATATTATATTTAGTTATATTTAGTTATATTATCTTTGTGAGTAATGGTAAAATTTTAGTTCGTGTTTAAACTGCAGTACCATGCAATGACCGTGTAAAAATGACAAGAATGATATATGCTCAATGCTCACTGTGATGGAACATTCAACCTGAATAGATTTCAGGAGAAATGTTAACAGATTTTAATGCTGCAGCCCTACAGCAATGAGTGGAATCAAATATCTGCCTGGAAAAATATTTCTAAACATCTAAAAACCGTGGTAAAATGCATGGTTTGTAGTGAACCTCTTCTTTTGCCCCTGTGTGACATAAGTATTCTTCTAGCACTAGCAGCTGATTCGCATAGCTTAGCCTGGAACATTGTGGAATACAATAATCAAAGTGTTAAAACGACAAGCAAAGCTAACTGGCTGCTGGCAGTCAGCTTCATGTTTACCATACAGTTACAAGAGTGGTGTTGATCTTCTTGTTTAACTCTCAGCATAAGAAAAAAAAAGCAAATGAAAATATTTCCTATGTAAAACTATTTCTTTGATGTATTCAGTTTCATTTCTGTGTTTGAGTTCTTGTTAAAGAACCACATTAAAGTCATCTGACTGATGATGATTAGGAAAAACCAACAGCAGGAAACTCCATGTGTGGTTTCACGGCTAGAAAGAGACAAATTCTGACATCACAAACCCTACGGTCATACTCCAGAAGCCTGGACTAGCAAAATAAACTCTTATCAAACCAGTGTCTGAACTGACGCTGCTCTTCTCAGAGGGGAAATTCTAACAAAAACTACAGACACATCTGTCATTCTTGAATCTGTAGCAATCTTTTTGAATTTCCACTGTTTTCACCCCTGAAGCTGCTTAAATCTCCTCTGTGGCAGCATGTCAAGTTGCCACAACTGTCTGCAGTACTTGAATCTGTGTAACTTTTGTTTACGAGCCTGCAATTACTTTGTGCAAACCTAATCAAACCAAACACAACAATGCGTAAAGTAAACTTGCCCACAAAGCTGTGGACCAAAGAAAACAAAATCCCTGTGTGACTGTGTCCTCCATTTCAGAAATAAAACACTGAATGTGCAATTTAATACTCAATACATAATGACGATCAGCATGGATTGAGCCATTTTCTATTTGTTCCCTCGCATTCAGCAGTGACAAGGCAGCCACTGAGAGTGTGTGCGTTCCTCCATCGATCCTATAATTCACACTCACCTGTCATATAGATGCATACATTCCTCCGCTGCAGAATGGCTCCATGTATAGCCATTCATAACGTAATGTCAGGGAGACTGTAAATATCACTGTGCAACAAAAAAAGTTAAACAATGGAAACAGTAAGATGTGAGTCCTTGGAGGGAGTAGGACAGGTGTAATACCATGTTTTCTGAATAAAATGAGCTCATCTCTTCAGTGGCTGGTGAACAACAATTCTCTTCCTGTACAATATACTGGCTTTTGTCTGCACACAAAGAAATTACTTGTATTAGAAAACAAATCGATGGCATTTAGTCTCTCCAAATGTTGTGTGCTATTGAATGTCTGTGTGCACATGTTGGCAAATGGTTGAGTCCAAGAGCCACAGGACAAAGTTACCTTGTATCATGGAGCTATACTTGCTACTTTATCCTTGTCTGTGTGTGTGTGTGTGTGTGTGTGTGTGTGTGTGTGTGTGTGTGTGTGTGTGTGTGTGTGGGTGTGTGTGTGTGCCTACGTGCTTCCACTCTCATGTGTGTTACTATAATTAATCACAATTATCAGGTTGACTAATGCAGGTGCAGTCTCACTGGGAGAGGCCATTTACAAGCTCAGCAGTACAAAATACAACCCAGAGACAAAATGGTGGAGAATAGAGCACAAATGCATCCAAAGCAACACAAAGAGGAGAGTTTAGATGGCAGGTTACCTGCTGCCTCAGAATTACAGATTTTAACTTTGCAAACTGCAAATGGCCAGCATGGAAAATAACCTCTTTTAAAAGTGAAACTTTCCAGTGAATTTCCACTTAAATGAAGCTCATGTAGTAAGAGTGCCAAACAAGGACAATTTATTTATGATGCCACATGTTAATAAAATGCATAAAGCGTTGGAAGATGACAATGTGGGTCCCACTTCAAAGTGACACCATTCACATCTTTTTTTTAATATTTATTTCTGGCAGTTTATCAAGCACAGGCACAAACTGGCACACGTCCCTTCTTCCTCTGTAGGAAAAAAAGTCCAACTTTTTATCAAAGAAAAAAGGGAACAAGTTAAAGTTCAGGACAACCAATCGAGGGCCGGCTTATCCTGTCTCCAGAGAGGCAGGAGGAAGAATGGAGGTTGGTGGGGAGAAGGTGAGGGGAGGAGAAAATGGAGGAAAAGGAGAAGGAGCAAAAGTGGATGAGGGGGTTGGGGGGCGTACACTGGCAGAATAAGAACGAAGGCATCCCTCGCTCCGGTTGAAACGCTAATGAGAGTCCAAATCCACTATTGGCTAATTAACCATGATACCCTGTGACATGGAGGGTGGGAAGAGGGGAGGGAAAGCTGGGGAGGGAGGAAAGGAAAGGAGAAGGGCGACTGTGAAGAAGGGACCAAGCAAGGTGGGGAGAAAAGGAAGGGAGGAAAGGGGGAGATATGAGAAGGAGAGGGGGGAGAATTGAGAGGGCAATAAAACTGACAAAAAGAGAGGAAGTAGAAAGAGTGGCAAAGAGAAGGAAAAGGGAGGGCAGGAGGAGAGAAATGAGGCAGAGTGGACAAGAGTGGGATAAACCGCAGAGGAATGAAGGGAGGAGAGAAAAAGAAAAGAGGTATAGAATGGAGGAGAGGCCCTGAAACTTTTATCAGGTCAGGGAGACAGCGAGGGTAGAGAAAAAGGAGGGAAAGTGAGGGAAGTGAGGAGGGAGGGAACGAGAGGAATCATCTTTTTTCATTTAGAGAATAATGAGGGGTCTATGCATTTATCAGGAGTTGCTCTGTTAACTGCTTCTCTCCGCTTTCATCTCCTCTCTCCCTCACTATCCATCCGTTTACATGTGGAGCATGTTAATCGATTTGCTCCCAGTTAGAGTAAACACACACGGCAAAGAAATGGGTGGTGAATGAATCATGCAGCGATGCAGCGAGAGGTTGTGTGTGTTGTTTGTGCATGAGAAAAATAAAGAATGTGTGTCGTTTTTCTTTGTCTTGAATACATATTAAAGTGCACACACTGTTTGCCCGGTATAGTAAACAGGCATTAAAACCTGTAGGTGTCCACAGAGACAAACACACACACACGCACAGCTTGTATGATGGCAACAGAGGATCTTTGGTATTCTGTAGTGCTGTGGGCTCTATGAGCTTGGCTATTTTTCTGACAGCTTGACCTTCTGTTGTATATTCGTCCAATCACACAGCCCTAAATACTGTATTCATCACACACGTACTGTACACACCCACATCTTTGTTTTACAATACTAGTGGGGACTCTTCATTGACATAATGCATTCCCTAGCAGCTTATCCTAACCTTACCCATCACAACTAAATGCCTAACAACAACCCTTAACCTCACCCTTACCTGATTCTGACCTGAGTCCTAAAACCAAGTCTTAACCTTCAAACAGCCAGTTAAACTTCTGGGGTTCAGCGTTTTGGTTCCCACAAAGCTGTTAGACCCCACAAGTATAGTGGGCTCCTGGTTTTTTGAACCCCACAAATTTAAAAAATAAGCCCACACGCACATGTGCATGGAAAAGTGCACACAAACACACACAAGCATGTGCAATGGCAAGTGGGCACACAATGTGAAGTTTGGACTGCACAGAAGAAGCCTGGAAGACAACCTCTGACAAGTGATAGTGTAGTCTGACAAAACAGAGAGCTGAGTGTGTGTGTGTGTGTGTGTGTGTGTGTGTGTGCGTGTGTGTGTGTGTGTGTGTGTGTGTGTGTGAGCATGCATGCGTGTATGTCTGCTTTCCTGACAGCCAGCACACAGTTTAATCCAACCAGGTGGCCAGAGGATTGCATGTATGTTGACCGTGGAGGAATGCTTTATGGGTTATGGATTCATTTTGTCCTCTTAGTCTGCCTATTTGTCAGCTTGCCTGTCCATCTATCTGTTTGTCAGCCTCTCTGTTCATCTGCCTGTCTTTCTCTGTTTGTTCGTCTTGCTATTGGACTGTCTATCTCCCATCTGGATGTTTGAATTTTTTTTCATATCCGTCTTGTTTTTATCGTTTCTATCTTAATATCTGTCTAACGTTCTGTCCAGTTGTCTTTCTCCCAGTCCCTCAGTTGTCAGTCTTTATTAACTATTTGTCTTTGTCTGTCTTCTTCATTTGTTGTAGTCACTCATGGTCTCTGACATGCACCTCTTTTCCCCTCCCATCCCTTCCCTCTCCTTTTCTCTTCCCGATAGTCCTAGTAACAAACTGCCATAATGTCTGTGAACCGCCTCAGGGGTTCTAGTTGTCGGACTGATAATGTGTGTAATAATGCCTTTGCGTTTCCTTAGCAACACCATGGAGACGCCTCGCTACATTTGCGGTTTGATTCGTTGCAGAAAAAATTAACTGCTGTCAATGGGGTGGCTCTAAATTCTGCTGTTTCATCCTTGCAGTTCCAGAAACGGTCAATGGAGGGCGCTAGAACGCAAGGGAAAGGCAGAGAGTGAGGGCAGGTGACAACAAACCAAGCCGAGGATCTCTCACAGTGACTGAGCAACATTACAGCTCTCACATTGGGTTACTGCTGGAATCTGCTGGAGATCGAACTGAACTTCTATAGAATGGATTTCCTTTTTTTCCCTCCTCCTCTTTCTCCGTCTCTCCTGATATCCATCTATCAGTTTTCTCTGTTCTGTTATTTAGAGCATGTTAGTGCTGACAGAAGTTTGCAACCCATAAGTCAATGCAGACTCCAGTGGATTGTTGTGATGGAGAGGCCCGTAGTACACTGAGAGAATTATGATCAACAATCAATAGCCATTGACTCACACACTTCACACACACACACACTCAAAATATAAGCCACACATGCACACAAGGCTTCCATCACTTTGATGCGATTGTCACCGCACCTGTTTTTAATCAACTTCCAAGGCCACACACAGACACACACACACTCACACTTTCTTCATCCTGTCTTCCTTCTCTCTCTCTCTCCAGACTCAAAAGCACAGAAAAAAAAGAAAGTTACCAATAAATTATTATTGATCTCCAGTGTTGGCTGCTGAGCTCGGGATGGATCTCACTAGTAATTTTCACAGTCTCACAGTTTATCACCCAAACGGTTTGTGTGTGTTTCGGTGTGTACAGTATATGACGTCTGTGTGAGTGTCCATCTTTCATTTTGTACCGCATGTGTGTGTGTCTTTCTGTGCCCATGCGTATATGTGTGTAGTTTTTTCAGATAACCTGATTAGCATGGGTCACAGACACTAGCAGAAGGTTGAGTTAGACTCCTTAGCCTAAATTGAGCTGTAGATTTACATTAATTCTCTGCTGTTGGTCTAAAACCGTCCCACTGCCTTCTTAAGGTGCTGCTCACACTCTCCACTTTGATCTCGAGTACCTTATATACAGCCACAAGGTGGATGCAATGACAGCAACACCTACAAAAAATAAAACATTTATTATTAATTAGAATATTCTATAACAGTGAACTGTTTGTTAATTCACAAAATCGTGACAGGGAACTTCACAAATAAACATTCATAGCATGAAAACTAACAAAAGCTTGTGACTTAATAATTAATTTGCACAGTCTTTCTAAGAATGAAAAACCCAAGTAATTTGCCGTGGTAGAGTGTCATGTTTTTTTCCTTCTTTAAGTAGTTGTCTGGTAAATTCCTCAAGCTTCTTTGGAGGATTTGCAGCCTATGAGAAAGAAATTTAATGTGTTCAGAGGATTTTCTGTAACGCTTCTTCAGACTTAAGCTACTTTTTTTGTGTATTACCTGTCAGGAGCACTTGTCAGATGCGACCCAGTCGAATATCCCTGCAAAACTTACCACCCAAAAATGTAATTCTACCTTCGTGAAAGTTGGTCGAAGCTCTCTCAAGGTAGTGTCTATTTAAGTACTTGGTAATGTTTGACAAGGCCATCGTTTTTGGTCCACTTCTGGAGGCAGACAAATCAAGAACACCTGCATACATGTCTACACATTGCTTAGAGCTCTTTTCTTTGTAGTATAAAAATATATTTAACCCTGTAATGTCTAAGGCCAATTTGACCAATCTTAGCATTTAAGCTCAATTCATTTTCTTAGTTGAGCGGTTTTCATTAACATTTTCTTTTCTCACACTCACTGGGATGTCAGCACTGATTTTGTACACAAAGTTGATGTCGTAGGTCATTTTGACATTTATTGATTGATTTTATTTAAAGTGCTGCTTCTGCTGCCTCTGGGTTCATGTTGATAGGTTGTACACACCAGGGATAGAGGATATCTGATACTGAGGAGTCAAGCGTGTGTGGTGGGTCAGAATCAGGTCAATATTTTTATTCAAGTAAGTGCATAAAAAGATAGTTTCACATTGTCTCATGGGAGAATATGATCAATATACTGTACTTACTGGCAGATGGGTGATACTTGGTACGGTATTGTGTGGACAGGTGTATTTCCTTTTGCCACAAGTGTATGAGTGGCAGTTTACAGTTTAGTAGAAGAAAGTGTGAAGTTTCATCAGAAGTAAATTCAGAGGAAGCCTTCTACAGCCTTCACTACATTCAATACAAATGCAAAAAAGAAAAAAAAAAAGCATTCACAAGACATGAAAAGACACAGATATGTAAAAATGGCCAAAATGAGTCACTGTCAGCTCTCACTGTAATGTGTAATCAGAATGGATCCTGGACCTAAAAGCTTTGCCACTCATATCCATGATGTGACGTCCACACTTGAGCTCTTCATATCTCAACCCATAGAGAAAATTATACTGGAAATAACCAATGTGGCAACCTGCCAACCTGCCAAAGTGTTTGCAGGTTGGCAGGTTGAGTCCATGTCAGGTACAGGAGCTTGACAAAACACTCACCGGCAAAGTACCTGTTCACTTTCTAGCATCAGATGCTCCTGTGCAAAATGTTCAAACGAGACCATCCAGACCAGAAAGATGTTCACCAATGGAAACAGGAAACTCAAAAGATTTTCTTAATAGTTAAACCCAATAATTAAAATGCAGAAATAAGTATAGAAAACACACAGTACATCCATTGTGCTCTCTGCTCATCATGTTGCTGCTGGCAACTTGGCCCCATTTGTAAACTCAGCACTTTGTACGTGATTTGGCGTGTTCCCTCCACAAATCTGCAAGGAAACATAAAAACTTTTTTTTTTCCTTTACCTGTTAGCTAGATGTTGGTTTCACACACAAGTCTACTGTCTAGCAGTGTAACTATCTACTCCTCAGTTCCCCTCACCCTCTGTCTTCAACTTCTGCTCACCTCTCCCTGACCATCTTTATCCCTTCATCTCCCCAGACCTGCCTCTCTCCACCCACCCATCAGATGTCCCTGTCTCCATATCAATCAGTTCACCTGCTTTCCATCTTCAATCACCTGAGCTTCCCTCCTTATTCACACACCTGTTCCCAGTTTCCTCATCACCCGAGCCAGTAAACCTGCCACTGTCACCAGCTCCTTGTCGGTTTGTCTGTTTATGTTCGCTCATGTTTTCCTATGTGCCTGCAACCTGAGCTTAGTTACCTGTTGTCTGCACTTGCTTATCTACCTACCTGCCTGCCTGCCTTGTCCACCCACCCTTCTGTAAGACTTGTTCTCTTGAGTATATACAATTAAAGTCCCTTCACTGAACCAGCCTGTGTGTGTGTCTGCGTTTGGGTCCTCTCTACCACTGCTGTCATAAGCAACCATGACAGGCGGGAATGACAGTGTTTGCAAGGGGGAAACAGTGTTTAAAACCAAGATTTCAACTCACTGCACCACTTCGTTCTGCACTTCGTCTTTGCTGGAATGTATATCCTGTTTACTTCACAGGCTGCAGCTGTGGCCAGTGAAAATATGGGATTTAAATATTGGTTTAACCCTAAGAATCAAAAACAGGGTCAGGGTTAAACTAACCCTTTCATCCTCGACCTAGTAGAGTTCTCATCCAACTCTTTTTAGCTTCACATGGTCCAAAAAATGGTCATTGTTTTCAGCTTTTCTTTATTAAAGAAACACTCGTCACCCTCCTTCACTGTACTTTGATTTAGAGCAACAAACAACCCACTGTAAAGTAATGCTTTCCACCCTGTCTTCATTTGACTTTTTCCCATCAATCTTTCTTTGCATTTGCAGCCTGCCCTACTTGCAGCTCTCCTTTCTACCTTCATTGTAGCTTTCCTGGACCTTACAACAATAAATAATTGTCCTGTTTTTTGTTTTTTTTTTTCCCTTGTTCCACTCCCTCTTTCTTTGTCTCGTGTTTGAACAAACAGATAATAAATCTGTCATAAAGCCATGCTTTCTCTCGCTGTTTCTTCATTTACAGTTCTTCTCAGTTGTTTACACTAACACTTGAACTTGAGACACAATGACATGAAACTGTTTTTTGTCCAAGCACTGATCAAATCGTGCTTGGAAAACACTGCCTGTCAGAATGCTGAACTCACACCACCAGTCACATCACTGACTTCTCATATGGGCAAATACCTGTTTCTTTTCAATTTGCAATCATAGCTTTAGCAATAAAAGGTGCAAAGGTGAACTCTCCTGTGTTGGAGCACAATGGAAGCCAACTTTGCAGAGAGAGGTAGAGGAGGAGAGCAAGTCAGAGGACGAATAAGACCATGAAGTAGGAGAGCAATTGCCTCTGATGAGAGCAGCGTCACTTGGTTGATCATGTGGTCAGTCAATGGGGAAGGAACATCATCAGCCAGTGTGCCATTGCTTAGGTCACCATTCAACCCTATGCCCTGACAAAACTGCCCATCTCATCAATTTCTTGGACACACTACACAATATCCTCAATAGCTGAGCAGGTAGATGGCCCAAAACGGCCCAGGTGTGTCGTCATCTGGGACAGTGTAAGTTTCCACAGGGCCACTCTGGTTTGCAACTGGCTCATCAACCACCCACGTTTTTCTGTTCTTCATCTGCCACCATACGCTCCATTTCTTCATTGAGGAGTTTTTTTCCAGCTTGGTTTTAGAAGGTATATGAACGCCGACCCCATGAGCATACATCCCTCTTGCAAGCAATAGAGGAAGCAGGTGGTGATATAGCTGCTGGCTTGATTCGTCTTGCCAGGCAACAGTCTCCCTGCTGCTTGGCCAGGGAGAACATTGCCTGTGATGTCGATGAGGTCCTGTGGCCAGTCTGAAACGAAAGGCAGGATGCAGCCTCATTTTCTTTTTCTTTACAGTGTACAGAAAGCTTATTTTCGTTTTCCCATTGTTTCTTTCTTCTGCATGAAGAACAGTTTAAATCCAGCTGTGTGTGCTGAGACATGTATAAGAGTTATACATACATGTACATGTACATGTACATACAGTTTACAGTGTAACACTGGAAAAGCAAAAGGCTTTGATAAGATTCAAAGAAGTATTAGTATAGTGTTTTCCGTGTGTGCAACCATATGTGCAAGCAACCTAGAAAAAACTGTATTTATGTTCCTGTCCTGCTTCTGGACTTTACTTTTGGTTGAACTGCACCTTTAAGACAATAAAGTCATGGCTCCAATTGTGTTTCCTCATATAGAGTTGCTGCTGGCAGATTTCCTTCCTTTAATATCTGTCAAAGGGCCCGAGCAGCCCTCAGGTAGCCAGCAGCCAATATGAATGGAGACAGATACAGGGGCATGGTCTGAAATAGTCCACCGTGTATTACAACCCAGAGAGGAGTACACGCACATACACACACACATACACGCTCACTCAAACACAGGACTGAAGCCAACACACACAATCACCAACAAAGACACACACAGGAATTAGAGCACTGAGAGAAGTCTGTGCTCTCTCCAACCTCATTACAACCACAGGCCACAGGTGCATATAGTGTATCTTATATCCACAGGGACAGGTAGGCCTAAGAATGTGTCAGTATGTGTGTGAAAAAGCATGTGTGAGAGCTTGGACTCCACATGCTAAAGCTCATCTACCACATGCATATATGCTACCATCATTTCTAGAACCTGCAAGTCATGGGAGATCCAGGACAAGCTTCAAACCACACATAGCCAACCCATCTCAGCAGCTTGTTGACATTCAGTATCTGACAGCTACATGTTGACCTCAGTTACTTGATTCTGTCTTTCATTTCTTCCTCTCCACTCTACTTCTCTTAGGTTTGCTTAAGCTGACTCAGGGTCACTTCAATTTAGCTTTTTGCCCCGAGCATCTGAAGGCTACAGTATTAAGGTAAAGCAAGCCAGTGCTTCTACCACCATATAAGTGTGTGTGTGTGTGTGTGCATGCATGTTTGTGCATGTGGCAGATATTTATACGGTTATATTGGACTTGGTGGTCGGTGGCCAAATAGAAGTCAAAAGTCAAATGCTCTTTGTTTGAGTTGAGAGTGAGAATATATGAGTGAAGGATATAGAAAAAAACGGATGGACAGACAGAGAGAGACAGAGTGTGTGTGTGTGTGTGTGTGTGTGTGTGTGTGTGTGTGTGTGTGTGTGTGTGTGTTAGGTTCAATCTCAAACCAGCTCAGCCTCTCGGCACTTGATTAAGTGCCCACTTAGCTTGTACTTTGAAAAGTGGTCGTCGTGGTTGGCTATTCACAAGATCTGAAACAAGGTGTGCTTAAATCTCCATTTCGGCACTCTTCCAAATTTGCAACAGTTGCTAAACAACAGTGTTTATACGAACAATTGGTGTTGCTAGGTTACAGTCTTGAGGTGGTAGTCAATAGCTTGGCCTCCTGTGGATCATTTAGCCACTTAGCAACTTGCAATTCAGATGCGCATGGTATTCCTCACCTGGCAATAAAGTCATCAGGTAAGCAAAGTAGTCGGTTTCAGACATACAAGAGTGTGTGTGTGTGTGTATGTGTGTGTGTGTGTGTTAGAAAAGCAGACTGCAAATAATTTAAGATATTTTTTGCTTGTTTTCCCTTTCTTGTCTCTCCAATTCGCCTCAATGAAGAAAAGGCTCTCCTGCCCAAATAAGACCATCAGTGTCTCCCTCTCTTTCTTACCCTTTAGCTCTGATATGGTTCTCTGGTTCCCAAATAAACGCTCACTTCATTAGCCTTCTTCTCTTCTCTCCTCACTGGCCCTTGGAAAAGAAGGGCAGAGACACATACACACCCCAAATACCCACACACTCTCACACTTACACACAGGCAAACACATAGAGTGGGTCTGACTTTAAATAATGAGAGAGCTGTCACATCAGATCAGTGTCTGTGTCGCGGCATGGCCTGGTGGTCAGCAGGACGGATGGGAGTAACCGCTAGCGGCTGACACCCTCTGGACACATAGGGAAGGAAGAGGAGAGGGATGGGAGGGGTGTGATGAGGTGGAGTCGTGTCTGGAGAGAGAGAGAATGATGGAGATGGACAGAGCTACGATCTGCGGTCTCCTTTAGCATCCAAAGTCTGGAGGGCTAAATGGAGGGAGAAAGAGGAGTGGTAGACAAGGGAGGGAGGTGTTGAGAAAGGACTAAGGCATGAGGAGAAGAGAGTACAAGACAGGAGTGGAGAGGAGAAGAAAGAAGAGCAGAATGGAAGAATGAGGAAAAGAAAGACAAACAAGGCAACAAGAGATTAGAAAAGAGGGGGAGAAGAGAGACTAAGAAAAAAAAGGAAAAAAGAAGATGAGAGAAAAAAGAGGTGTGAAAAGAAAAATAAGGGAAATGGAGAGGAGAGGAAAGGAAATGAGATGAGATGATAATGAAGAGGATAAAAAGAGTAGGAAGAAAAAAGGAGAGGGAAGGAGACAAGATAAATCTAAAGGAAAGAAAAAAGTAGATGAGGAGGAGGTAGAAGAGAGGAGCAATGAGAAGAAACGAAAGGATAAAAGGAAAGGAGAGAGAAGTGCAAAAGGAAGGAAAATGCAGGAAATAAGAGGAGAGGAGAAAAACAAGAGAGGAGGGGAGAAAAAAGAAAACGAAGGGAGAAAGCAAGGACAGGGAGAAGGAGAACAGGTAAGGAACAGATAACAGAAGAGGTGAGAAGAGTCAAGCAGAGGGAAGACAGTGGTAAAAGCTAATTCCACCCAAATAATGGTGTGAAGCAATACCCTCGAGACAATGGAAGGAGAGGAGATAGAGGAAAGGAACACAGGATCGAAAATCTGGCTGTTTGTCCGGTGCAGGTCAGAAATTATTAGTGTCAGTGCAGCCTACTGAGGCCTCAACTTCCTCTCTGTCTCTGTCACTTCTCTCTACCTCTCTCGCTACTGTTTTTGTGCTGATTACGAAGAATGACAAAAGAATAAACGGATGAATTAAAAGCTGATTTAAAGCAATTTTCAGAGTTAGAGTTAATAATACACCTCAGATGATCCTCTTACAGACCTCCCTCAGTCTAGACAAACTTTTTAAATGAGCATATTATGAGGCCTAATTGTGTTTCTACCTCGCAAGTAAATAAATTCTCTTATATTTCTTAACTGTCTTCAAGAATGCCTGCAGCACAGAGATTTGTATACACCCCACTTCTTTCCTTGTCCCTAGCGTAACCCTTTCCCCACACAGCCTCCAGTTCAGCCCCCCACCCCCACATAGCTAAACCCATCATCTTTATTCAATATGGCCCCTGGTAAGCATTTTAAGTCGGCTTAGCTTGTCAGAAAACTTCCATTTTTTGGAGTGTTGACTCTCTCTCTCTCTCTATCTCAGTCTCTCAGTCTCTCTCCCTTCATCCAAAGTCCACCCCCACATTACACACAAATCAGCAGACACACACACAAACACAGAAATGCTAGCATAATGCTCGGTTATACGAAGAATATCTGAATAACTACACTAATATTCAGCCATGTCAATTTGTTAAGCAAATCAATCTCCATAAATTCAACAGAGAGAGAAGAATTACCTATATCTACCTAACTACAACACAGATACACATACCCACACACACAAACACACACACAGACAAACATGAAGGTATCTATCTCTGTAACCCCAGGGGGTTGTGAGATGGTGCCAATAATGGAAATGGAGGACACCGTTTTCTCCAATAAAATCACAAATAAGCATATTCCCCTGACAGTCTGGATGGGTTGTGAGAGAGATGTTCTGTAACATTACTATGACTGTGTGCATGCACTATGTGTGTGTGTGTGTGTCTGACCATAAATACATTTTGGCTCATGGATGGATGGGGGATCTCCACGGTGATTTGTTTGCTTGGATTAAATGTCAATTTTGGAAATGTGTTGTTATACCTGAACTCCTGAGAGAGAGAAAGTGCAACAGCAGGTGAGACGGACAGGCTCATCTGAGAGGTGTGTGTGTGTGTGTGTGTGTGTGTGCGTGTGTGTGTGTGTGTGTGTGTGTGTGTGTGTCTTCAGTGACAACAAGTAATAAAAATAGCTACAGTGATGTTGATGCATAGCATGTGCATATATACTGTATGTTTGTCTGACTGTGCCTGCTGTCTGTACGGTGTCGTTTAAAGACATTTTATTTCACACTCGCTTATTTCACATTTTCAGATAGTTATATACTGACATTTGTGCTCAGGATTTAAAAGGATGGAATTTTTTTAGAAGTCTATAATTTGCAACATACTTTCATTAAAAGCATTTATTTGTCACTACTGCAGAGGAATTTCTATCAAAAAAAATGAATGCTTTTCTTTACACAACAGCACAAAATGATTATTTCACTGACAACAACATGCAACATAAAATGCAAGCAACAGTAACACGTAGTTACTTAGTTATGAGTTATGGGTTAATTCCTAGTCCTCTCATGGACTTTGTAAGCATGGAACCTCTGGGTGGTTTCTGTCCTTTAAAATTTTCATTAAAGTTTATTCAAACAAGACAACCATGTCCTAAACAATGTTAACAAAATAAAAGAAAAAGGCAGAAATTGTTTGTGTAGTTCTTCTGTGAATGAAAAGTTTAAAGAAAGAAGGACAAACGTGGATCCACAGATAAATGGAAGACGGTGACTGTCTGCTCTGCAGCAAGTTCACTTTTAACCATATCACAGCAGCATCAGTCTAAAATACTACTACAATAATATTAAAACAGTCACTACAGCTTATAACAGATTTTGTGACAGTGCTCTAGTGGGAAATCAGCCTGTGGAATAGTTCAAACAGCTGACTAAAAGGAGGAGGATCAATGTCGATCAATCCCACAGTTAATCAGGCATAATGACCTCCCCTTCACTTGCACCTCAACTGACAAACCATCTGGCAGAATTTCATCTTGATTGTATCTGATTTTAAAACTCCGTATAGCATGCATACTGTTTGCACAGATTCCCCTTCTGCCCCTCTCAGACTTGCTGAGTGGTCAAAATCATTTGAGCTACATCTCAATGCCACTGGGAGCACTGTACCGGTAAATCAGGAGGTATAAAAATGACTGACAACCACTGTGTCCTGATCCTGTGAGGCAGTTGCATCACCGCTCCCTGAGATGGAAACATGCGCAGCAGGCCCCTGGGCAACACCAGGTTAGCAAATATGTTAATTCCCAAGAGAGAGGCAGCATTCATCCACCAGAAGAACCTCTTTCACACAAATACGATTGGTGGTTGAAGTAATGCCAGATCTGTGTCACTACAACCTGCTGAAGTCATGGGCTCTAAGTCAGTTGCAGTGTTAAGGAACCCAGGAATATTTCAGGCCCTCAGATAGTACAGGCGACACTGAGCTTAAAGGATAATCTCCACAGTCTTCCAGTAAAGACTGGCATATATTACACAGCACACAGTTTAGATAAGACACAACTGTCCAACTGGTCCAACCTCAGTAAATACGTTATTTCTGAGGTGAAGCGTGGCCTACCTTCCAAATGTATGGTCACATGCAATATTCACAATACAATATAATATTCGCTGTTTCCCATTAATTTCTATTGAAGCCTGTATTACTGATGAATCCAAGCATCTTTCCAGTTTTAGTGTGAGCCAGCTCCAGTGGATTCACAGGTCAGACATCACCTTTGTTAACACTTTATATCAGCAGATGTGCTCAGTTGACCGATGCACTAATGCACTGTGGTAGGAAATGGAGAGGTTAGTATTCTAGCATCTATCTTCATCTCACTGCCAGATTACAAACTGCAGTGTTGTTCTCATTTTCTGTTTCAGGTTTGTGATCACTCTGATCAGTTTTATTTATTACCTGCGCTGTGATATCATCCCCTCTACCGTTAAGGTGGTGTGACGAGTGTTAACTACATCCTGTTGATGCAGAGCGGACCTGGTGTACCAGCCGACGCAGCAGAGAGCATCTGTGTCCTGTGACACCCATCACGCCCCTCCTGAAGGTGGCAGAGGATTACATGCCTATACAGGGCCTGTGGTGCACTGATTGCAGTTTCAGCAGCTCAGACTAACACCAGAGACTCCATGGCGTTCTTGCAGAAGTTTGTCTCAACAAAAAGCAAACTGACTGTGAATACATGCTCCCACAGAATTACATTTGCCTCGTCTTGTATTCCCTCACATTAAGACGTCTGAATTTTTTATGTACTGTGGAGAAGTGAAAGTGGAGTTTTTGTGCACTAGAAGTTAAAACTCAAAGAGTTTCAGCTCACAGAGAGTTGCACTCAAAGACCAACTCAGTGCACTTATCAAAGGATTTCCTTCTGTTCACCAGTGACTGTCTACAAGAAGCTTTGTTCCGTGAGATTCTCACTTCAAAAGGGCTTGCTAATGTCAGCAAGCTATACATACAACACTGGAGAGTCTGTCTGGTGGACACATTTCAGTAAGAAAGCTGTAACTTTGTGGTTTCTGTAATATTGAACATAGTTATTGATCAACTTACATACACTTTTAACATAGTATTCTAATGAATTATTGAAGCTGTGTCAACTTTCCCAGAATCCAGTGCAGTGTGGTGACCTCCTACTGCGCTCTGAATAAAGGAATGAAACAGATAAACAAGGGAGTAATTGGGAGAAATAAACGCGGGTGCTTTGATTAAATTTAATAAGATTTCATATTTTGTGTGAAGTTATAACATGGGCATATTAAATAATAAAGTACTGCACCAATAAAGTATAATCATTGTTGTAATTATGCTTTCAATGTACAATTGTATTACTGGAGGTGCAAAGGTTGTGTTTTCTTGATTAAGTAATGTTCTCTCATAATTCCCTTGTTTCCTGCAAAACCAAAACTCTCCACCCTTGCGATAACAGGGTTTCATATCGGAAACGAATGTCATTCCTGTGATGTAGCATAGTTCAATTGGTATGTTTTGACATAAACAATTTTCTCTCAAAATTGCAAATCAGAGAATCAATACTAAGCTGTCATTCCAAATTACAGTTCATGACAAGTACAGAGAATATAACTTTGTGGATTCATTAATGGCTATTACTCCCAAATGAGCTTTATATTACCATTGCCCATCTGGGATTTAACGAGAAATATCCCCGTCACATTTTCTAGCCATCCCAATTATGTCTGCATGACTTTACCTCTCTTCCGCTGCAACCTTCCTGCTACAGTATGTTGCTTCAATGCATGTAGTAATTGACCTGAGACTAGTTGACTGACAATATTCAGGAACAGTACAAAAACTATTGTAAAATATTTATTAAGCAGAGTGTGGTATGTCAATTAGTCATTGAGGTGCTGTTATCTTTGAACCATGTGTGCTTGAAAGTATAATAATGCCAAAGCATGTGTATGCATTGATTCACTGACTTACAGTGTTGTAAAGACAATAATTCTGTCTTTGTCTGATACTAAGCATTTTTCTAACATCACTCATTATGGATTGGACAGGCTTTATTCACAATGGTACAACTAGAAATCTACTATCACACACCAAACTGCCCTGGAGCATATCAACAGCAAATTTAACACATCTTCACTGCTATTCTCCATCAGGAGTCACATTCCTTTTCCTTTTCATTTATTTGGTAAAGAGGTGAGCCGGAGAAGGGTAGAGCTGCATGTGATGGCTACAGTATGGTGATATATTTTTCCTTATAACTGTACAACCCAATAAAGTGGCACATACATTTGCACAATGTGATTGTCTGTGCATCAGGGTTGGGACTCACTCACACGAGCATTTATAAAAAGTATGGACCAATGTCAGTTAATTTCACATTTTACCTTCCTCCTGTGATTTTATTGTAGATCATTTTAAGAGTAAACTAAGGTCAATCCTTGATACCATGGGTCCACTAAACCCGAGGAAGATTATCTGCCAACACCTCCCAGGAGAAATGAGGAAAATTGAACAATTAAAGAGAAACTGTAGAATAGCAGAAAAAAGATGGAGAACTTGGAGACTAAACTAACAGTCAACTATCAATTTTTAAAGAAAAACTTTTAGAGCTTTTTTAAATCAACATTTATTTAACACTGTAAATTGCCCTCTTCAAATGGATATCTTCCCAATACTTAATAAGTATCCAGTATCCAATGTACCATTTTTAAGTACAGAGAAGCTTGTTTTTAATCAGTTAAATGTTTTATATATA
>JBBMJY010000020.1:21601780-21611808 GCA_037833715.1 Toxotes lorentzi | reverse complement strand
ACATGACGTTCTTCCGGTTTGTTCTGGTTGAGACGGCACAACCTCAGGGGCGAAAGGAAAAAAAAAAAAATCAGTATTAGTACTAATTGACTTAAGTGCAGCCTTTGATACTGTAGACCACTCCATTGTTTTAGACAGACTTCACAGTTTCACTGTTTTAATAGGTTCAAATCTTTGCTTATTAATAGAGACTTTTCTAAATTAATAATCTAAAACCTATATATAAGCTAAATTAATTGTGGTTAATACCAGTAATTAATACCAGTTTCGTTAGTTTCCTGTTTTTCTTTGAAATCACTAACTCCTTGTCTCTTCTGTAGATTCACTTCCTGTCCTCCTTTGTTTCCCGCCTTTGTGATTACCTGTCCCGCCCCTAATGTGTTGCGCTTGTGTCTAATTGTTTCCCCACCTCCTAGTGTATATAAGTCCTGTCCTCTCCTTTGTTCTCTGCCTGATCGTCTTTGTCTGTTTAGCCAAGTGTTCCAGCAGTTCTTCCTTGTGTTGTTCTGACCTGGTCTGTTCTCCTTGTGGTTTTTGCCTTTTGCCTTATGATTTTGATACCTCTCCCTAGTTTTGGACTGCCTTTCTGTGTACTGACCTTGTTTGGATTAAAGACCAGTTTTTGCCTATCCCTGTGTACAGGAGTTCTGCGTTTGAGTCCGTTTCTGAGCCCCCTTTGTTGTCAGATGACTCAGAGACAACCAGTGCCCCTTTTAACTGTATTTTACATATCAAGTTATGAATGGCAGCGAATTTTCTACAGCTCAATAAGGACAAAAGTAAAAATCTTGGTCATTGATACTGAAGCAAAGAGAGAGAAGCTCAATGTGAAGCTGGCACCCCTGTAAACAAGTGAAAAACCTAGGAGTCTTCTTTGACTCAGCTCCCAGCTTGGAGCCTCACATTAGAAATTAACTAAGAATGCTTTTTATCATTTGTAGAACTTTGCCAGAGTGCGACCGTTTCTCTGTCAAGCCAATACAGAGACATCACTGCACAAGTTTATTACCTGCAGAACTAACTACTGCAAAGCTCTGCTTTCTGGTCTCTTTGAGAAAAATATATCTCAACTACAACTGTTTCAAAACTCAGCTGCATGTGTACTGACTAAGACCAGAAAGAGAGCACACTTTACACCAATTTTAAAGTCTCTGCATTGGCTTCCTGTCTGTTTCAGAATTGATTTTAAGATCCTTTTATTGGTTTATAAAGCTCTTAATGGTCTTGGTCCTACTTACCAGATTTGTTTTTACCCTATGAACCTTCTAGAGTCCTCGGGTCTTCTGGTAGTGGCCTAATTAAACCTAAAGTCAGAACAAAAACCCTCTCTCTGGGATAGCCTACCTGAAGGCCTGAGGGCAGCAGAGAATGCTGATGTTTTTTAAGGCAAACTCAAGACTTACCTCTTCAGTTTTTCTTTTTTAATTGAAGCTTTTTTCTTTTGTTTTGGTCTATTTATTCACACATTTAAGTCTGTTTTATTATTTGGTTTATCCTTTTATTTTAAATTCATTCCCCGGATTCCTGGTTTATTCTTTATTTTATATTATTTGTTTTATTCTATTTATTATTTTACTTCTTTATATTATTTTGCTATATTAATACAATTTTTGTGTGTGTGTGTGCATGGATGAAGGGATGATGGGGGAGCAGGATTTGCGCAAAGCACTTTGTGTTACAATGTGTTTGAATGAAAAGTTCTGTGCAACTAAACTCTGATTAAAGGATGGGCTAACAATTTTTAAGTCTGTCTTAAAACAATGTAATAATTTTTCCCGTTCACTCTGCTCATTAGGAGATTCTTTCCTGATGTGCTTCCCATGGACATGACAGAGGACAAAAAAACATTCCTTGTTCTGAGCAAAAATGCAATAGCTAAAATTAATATCAGGCTTCAGCCGTCTGACTTAGAAAAATCAAGTGAGTCCCTTCCAAAGTTACTAACTTGCCTCTTTGTTTAACTGTCCCTCTTCCACATTTCCCAATGGAAACACTGTCTGGGAGCATACAAAGAGGGATATTTAGTACTAAAGAGGCTGCAAATATGGCTGAAGCTTCTAAAAGCCTTGCTGATCCCTTGAATTTTCATCTCCAGTAGCACCATCATCAGGGCAAAGTGTGCCCAGCACTTGAGTTTATGACTGAATACCTGAAAAACTAACGACATTCCTGTCAGCCTCAGCTGTACTTTGTGTTTATGCTATGTTGGCAGAATGGGAAGAATTTCAACTTTGGAGCTCACAAACTGTAGTGTACCACTACAAAGTTTACCAGTTGTGATTGGGATAATTAACTATCCCCAGCGATTTAGTCCTAAAGTTAAACCTTGTAGGAGACTGTCTTCCTGTAAAAAAAAAAAAAAAAAAAAAAAAAAACCAAAACAAAAAAATGCTATAGGTCGTCTGTGCCAGCAGCTTATTACGACTCATAGTGATGTTTTATTGTAAGGTGATCTCTTGTGTCTGTAGTACTTATGATGGGAGCAAAGGACGAAGTCAGTGGTTTTGTAGTATAGAGTCTGCAATGTCTGCATGAGAAGGACTGTGACTGTGACTGCTCCACAACCTTAACAACCTTGTTACCATGACAATGAAGTCCTGGTACACCTGCTACTGGTACACCCCTACAGGTTGCATTGTTGTCACCATGACGATGAAGGTCTGGTATCCAATATGGGTATCTCGTATGGGTTCAACCCAGGGTAGGGCCAAAAGAGACTGGAAGACTTGTTGTCATGTAGTCATAGCAGATAAAATGCTTATTTTTGTTGTGTTAAGTATTTGTAGCAGGTCATTATCAAATGAAACCAGATACCAACAGTGTAAAGCTCCAATGAAATTAAATGGCTGGATTGTATTATTGTTAGTATTGGACTTCATTTTGATGTAACCTCCAGTCGTGGCACATTTGCAACAATTCTGCTTACAGTTTGTTGATATAACTAAACAATATGATGTGAATGCAGCATTAGTGCTAAATTTGATCATGTTTATCACACTATGCCATGGAGGGGTGGAAGGTATGAATTTAAAGACACTGTAAAGTTCTTCTTAAAGCAACACAAACATTGTATCAAAGTACATAAGGATAGACAGTCTCCAATTCTAATATCAGAGGGCAGGAGCCCGTAGATGTGGAGCACTGGCCTCAGGTGCTCCAACCTCCGCCTGTAACACACCAGGAACCTATTAGGAAGCCAGAGACAAACAACAACCACACCAGAACTGGCAGAGCCAGAGCAACATCACAAGGTTGCCTTGCCAGCCTGTCAGCATAAGCTGGAATGGGCTGCAGCTTGTCACATGACACTAAATATGGTTAAAGAAAATGACAGAATGAATAAATGAACACTGTTAATGATGAAACTGCCAACAGAACCACCTTGACATTTCCTGCACAAAACCTACAATGCTGTCTCACTCACTTATGTTGTTTAGATGTTTATATTTCTGAAGGGGGTGGGGAGTGTGAGGAAGAAGATACTGAACAGTTTGAGTTCCAAAATGGCTTTCTCCTCCATTTTGGCTTGTTTGGACTCATCATTCATTTTCTTCCTCATGCCCTGACCTCTGATCTTGCCTTTTACCCCCCTCCCCTATTGTTGCAATGGCAGAGAGCTTGCTCGCTTCTATTACTGAACAACAGCCTTCAAATATTAATTTTTTCTCTCCTATATCACTGCTTTTCCTTGCACCTCTCTGATTTTCTGTTTTCTCCTATTGCTTTATACTCCCCCTCCATCAACAACTCCATCGGTCTATCAAAATGTTACATTGCCCAACTCTACAAATCCATTTCAGCATCCAATGGAGAAGAAATGCAGCAAGGACATTGCTGCTGTTCTGATCCATTACACAGCCACAGATAATCATTTTTCTCAGAAAATGATATACAAATTGTAGAACATCAACCCTAACACATAGCTGCTTCTAACTTTGCCCTAGGTGAGATGAAATTGCCCGCATTTAGTCATTAACACAAGTCTTAAAGCCAGATCATGTACCTTTTAACTGAACAGCAAAGCTGCACAGTACAGAGCATAGTTACTGTGGCCAGTTATGGGACATATACTATAGAAACCCAAACAGACATTATGAAATATTCATATGCAATAACAGTGTAAAATAAATAGGCTTCATGAAACAATAAATCACTATTAAATAATTTAAGAAATAATTACAACTCATCTCATTATAAGGAAATATTACTTGACATCATGCTTGTTTTCATAATAATATATCCCACACCCCTCTCTGGCAAACAAGCTCAACAACTGCTGCCAAATTTAGCCAGTTAGCTCCTGTTAGCTAAACAACAATGTCAGTGGAATTGTAGAGGTTGCTGCTGTGAGTATACAGACACAGAAACAAACATGTTTCATTCATCTAGTTCAGCATGGCTGCACGTTACTGGTTAGGGATGTGTGCTTGGTTTATTAGTGAGATGAGACAGCGCTAACATTAGCAGCTGATGTTAGCTGGCTAATTCATGAGTAACTGTCCAAGTGGAGCATGGATAGATGGTTGGCTATGTAGGTAGCATGAGTCTCATTAAGGCACTACTGGTCTTCTATAGGAAAAGTATCTAAACTTTCTCGAAAAAGCTGCTAAGTTTGTCCCTAGGTGCTTTATTGAAATTAAGTTGCTAAAGGAGTGTGAAAAGTTAGTATCTAGTGACAAAGTCCCTAATTGGCAATTCTGAACTGGCTAACTTTGACAGCAGTTGCTGAGCTTGCGTTTGTAAGAGTGGCAGAGTGTATGTGATTGGCTGAAAGGTGAGAAGGAAGTGTCAGCAAAGTGATACATAAAACTTAAAAAGAATTATTATAGAGAAATTATTAGAAAATAAAAATAGCCTTTTGAGGCATTTCAACTGATGATGTAACAGAGGAAGTGGAGCAAAATAAGGGTTAATATTTGCCACAAACACTACACCACTGATCAGAACTGGAAACTACTATGCACAAAATGAGACCAGGATCACAGGAACAGATAGTGTACTAAAGTGACTGTGCCTGTAATTTACTCTTAACATTAGCTGACAGTAGCCACTTAAAGCTACTGGTCATACCAGACCGAGTAAGGCTTTTACAGCAAAACCCTTGAATGTATGAAATTGAGCCTGCTTGTGTTTTATGTGTCAGAATTTCAGCTTGTTTAGTAAAAGGGAGAATTTATCAGTTACTCTTTCAGAAGTTACAGTTACACTAGTTTGAGTAGTTTGGTGCTTCTAAAAATATCCTTGCAGAATCTTAGGTATTAATATTGTGTTCTTTTAGAGCAAGAAAAAAAGTGTTTTTAAAAACCTGCATGTAACTGATAAGCAGTTTTTTTCCTCTGTTCTGTTTTTGCTCTTTTATTAATATTTGTCATTTGTTTGCTGGCAGTCCAATATAGTTTTTGAATTTTGCCAAGTCAGCTTTAAACATGAATGCAGTCAGCAGTACAGGTATTGCACAGATAATAGCTGACTGTTTTGTTTTCCTTGCATTTTGCAGCATATTTGAACTAATACTATTTCTGCATAGCAAAAAAAAAGAAAGAAAAAAAAACTGCCGTACAAATTTTGTTATCTTTATTACTAATCGATATAAGACCGAACATGATGACAGAAGTGTGAAATTGCGAACACGGCTTAGAAATCATTTCATTAGTCTCTTTCAGTACTGTGAAATTTAAGATGTCTGCTGATATAATTTATGAATTACTCACAGTTGTTTCCTTACATGCCTATTATGTGTTTGTACAGACAGAAAAGCATATCCATTCAGTATATAAATACAATCTACTATTCACATATACATATTGTGCATCTGTGTAGATAATGTGCACAGGTGCTCTAATGGGCAAACAAACACAGCAGTCAACTGCCTCAATCTCTCGGCCACTTTCTCCCTCTCTCACGCCAACATGCCAAGTGCCTTGTCTGCCCATCCATCATGCAGGGAGGCAGATGATTGGTCGCCTCAGACTGCTCCTCATAACAACAGTCTCTGCATGGTAACTGTTACTGAGGAGAGAAAATTACCAAACCCACCGAGATACAACCTGCTAAAAATAGCTGCCATCAAAAATCCCCGCTGCTTGTTACACCCCGTGTGTGTGTGTTTTGAAGTTGTGTGTGTGTGTGTGTGTGTGTGTGTGTGTGTGTGTGTGTGTGTGTGTGTCTGTGCGTGTGTGAGGACGGGTGTGAGTGTGGAGTAGGGAGACAGACAGAAATATGGAGAGAAAGGGAAAGAGAGGTGTAACACATGACAGAGGGAATGATTGACTGACAGACCAACTGACACACTAAATGGCTGGCTGATTGTATGATTGATTTACTTACCACCTCCTGTCTTCACTAAGTAAGTAGCATAAATGAGCACTGCAGCGAGGAGCAACACTTTAGAAGACTCTGTTAGGCCTTTGGGTATTTCTCGCTATTTCAAGAGAGATAAAGTTAGTGACACTTTACCTTGACCCAAACACACGAAGGCAACTCAACATCAAAAATATGCCAGCACTCAAAATGGGAGGATGTGAATGGGTGTGTGTGTGTGTGAGAGAGAGAGAGAGGAGGAGGAGAGGGAGTCAGAGAATCCAGTGGAGTACTGATGTGTCTAGCAGGATGAATTCCTTTGATGTGCTCGTATTTACAGATATGACCCAGGGGCCAATATTGTATTTAGGTACCTGCAACTATGTTGAGCTGGGAGGAATGCTGAAATATAATATTTCTGTGTATGTGCTGTGTGTATCCATGGGTGTGTTTGTCTGTGTCCAAACTCAACAGCCTGGTTTTAAGCTTTCCTTGCTTCAGTTGCTTTTAGTGACAGATATTGTAGGTATTAAGCTCCAAAAACCCAGTTTACTGTTGTAGAAAATAAATTAACAGTCCAACAGGATAAAATTATGAATTTGGAATGCATACTTACTTTCAACTGAAATGTTATTTTACCACGTCATGCTATATTGATAATCAGTATTTTGGATCACAATTGTAGTTTGCTGCATTGCAGCGTGGCTTGATGAAGATGAAAAAAAAAAAAATTGACCCGATGTTATGGGAATGTGGGAGTGCAGTGTAAAAATTGCAAATTATTACATCAGGTTTAAGATATAATTTTCGAGAGTTCAAGTTTGCTGTTTTCTTTTTTTTTTCTCCTCTGCATGACACAAAGGGACAAACAAGCATAGGAAAATCCTAATTCACACACACACACACAACAGGTCAAAGCAAGTGAGTGTTTTTAGGATGGAGTTTGTTTTCCCTTTTTTGCCTGCAGTTAAGCTCATGGTGTGCACTTGTGCAGTTGGAATGATCTCTTTCACAGTCCAAGGAAGCCTTGAAAACTTCAAAACAAACATGCACAAACACATTCTGTCAGCACAATATCAATACATATTGGCATGCCACTGTTGTGTCCTGCCATCCCTGCTATATTCCCTTCTCTCAGAAAAACCACAGCATATTCTGCCAGCTGGAAGCCTTAGTGATTATTTAACTGCTCTGGGCTTAGCTTGTCAGCCCGCAAAGGGAGGATGAGGGAGGAGAGGAGACGAAAGCGGGAGGAGAAGGGAAGGAATTAGCAAGGGATGAGGTGCTCAGGAGTATGTGTGTATGTGTGTGTGGATTTTTGTGCGTGCATATGTTTGTGAATGCTCTAAAAGCATTAATGTGAGAAAATTCACTAAGAGCATCCCTGAGCCGATTTTAGAGTGTCAGATCCGCTTCCCGGCTGTGTGCATGCAAGTTCCCCTTCAATTGGGAATTCTGTGACAGTGAATCCATCTATATGGATCAGTCCCGAACATACAGGATCCCTCCCCCAGCTCCCAAACACTGTTCCCCCCACCTTAGGAGGCTCACACTTCCTTAAGGATAATACAACAAATAATTAGCAGAGATTCTGTTGTAGTGGAGAGACAGAGAGAGAGGGGGACTAGGAAAGGAATGCATGGAAGAATCCTCTCAAGACACTGAGAAGAATAACAATTGAATTCCTCCAAAACTAAAATTACATATCATAATCCTGTAACTGATATCCAATGTTGGAGTGCTGGATTCACTGTTAATGTGTTTTTGCTTGAAGGATGCTCTGCAAGATAGTTCAACGATTTGGCATGATGTTTTGATCCGAAAAGCATGTTGCCAAAGCATGTACGTAAACAGATTCAAAGTTAATAATTAATGTGGTGAAAACATGAAATAATAAACTACTTACTGATAGCACATGGATATAAAGTAAGACATATCTTCATATCCAGAACAAGAGAGAAGAAACATTCTGTGCATATAAATATAAGGAAAAAATGTGTTTATGTGTTTCGAAGAAAGAATGTGCTACACAAAAGTCCTGTTTAATGACGAGAAGTAATTTTCTTGCTAGTTCTGCCTCATGCACAGCCTCTCCTCACCACGGAGAATTAGAATTTCGTCTCTTGAAAGGGACGGAGAGATTGGAATTTTAAAGGCAAATTCTATTTTGTTCATGTGAATGGCATTCCACAGGAAAATTGACTTCTGTTATTATTCTAGGCACAAAATTGTTTTTCTCTGACTAACCAATGTTTTCTGTGGTCATCCATTTAGATTTTCATCACTGCGTGTGTGTGTGTGTAGTCAACTTTTGTCAGCGTACAGATTTTAATACCGGTTTAATACAGACAGAAAACTCCTTGAAGTGATTAATGTTGTCAGGTTTTTGACCAGAAATTTGACAAATTCTTTATTTTGCAAATCACAAATCTTGGCTATGATATCTAGAGTCCAGTCTAAGCCCTAAACTAAACTAAGCAGTAAACAAGTCACAGTGTGCAATTCCACAGGAACAGAAGAATTGAGCTGATATGCAGCAGACATTTGTGCAACATCATTTTTAAATCTTGGAGATTTGGAAGAGATATCAAAAAATTCCATTCAATTCCAGGCAAAGTCATGACTCACCAGCTATAATTCATACTTTAATAAAGATGTATTAAATGACACTGTGAAAAACAAAGTGACGGGTGAAGTGTGAACGGGTCACTCGTAATGATGAACAGAGAATTATCACATGAATCTGAAGGAGCTGTTGTCTGTGGAAAAACCCACAGTTAACTACTTTGTGGGACTGTACTAACACAGTTAGCAATTAGCTAATGAATATAGTGGGGTATTTAGCTCAGGCCCATATATTTCTCTCAGGGACTGGTGGAGACCAAAAACAAAGCTAGTAATATTCACCGGGTGGCCAGAAACATGACTCCAAATCACTGGTAATATTTTTCTGTAAATGCTGGATGGGTAAATAAGCACAGTTTCTCAAGCAAGTTTGAAATATCAACTTGAAATGATGATATATTAATGCCACATTCACAACTTGTTATGCTTCCCCCAAGTGGCCAAAAACACAATTTATTTGAGGTTTAAATCAAAGAAAATTTTAAACACCAGGTTCATGACTCTGACCAAAGACCAAAGTCTAAGTTGACACACACTGAACTGATTATTTGTTATTTCCAAGTTGTGAAATTATTTTATATATATTTTTTTAAATCCTGTAGAAGAAGATTTTATTGTTCTACAAATGAAAAAAAAAGATGTTATAAATGTGACTTTGTGTCAAGTAACTCCAACATGTTACTGTTTTTTGAATGTAAATATAAGGAAATTTGACATGCACTATAAAAGAAAGATATTTGTATTTGCCACTACAAGTAATGCATATATAATATATTAATCATCTGAAGGCAAACAATCAGAAGTATTTCTCACAATGCAAACAACCATCAGTCAGTAGGAATGTCAGTTATTCATTTTGCTTTGTTTTTCTTTAAAGGTCATTATCCTTCAAATCTCTGTATGTCACTCACTTAATGAAGCATAATATGAAAATACTATATTCAGACAAGACATGTTGCAGAAAACAAAAGAGTAAGCACTATGCTCCAAATAAAATGTTGGTAAATTATAGCCTTGTCCCACCAGGAATATGTGTGTGTGTGTGTGTGTGTGTGTGTGTGTGTGTGTGTGTGTGTGTGTGTGTGTGTGTGTGTGTGTGTGTG
>JBBMJY010000020.1:21590440-21601680 GCA_037833715.1 Toxotes lorentzi | reverse complement strand
TGTGTGTGTGTGTGTGTGTGTGTGTGTGTGTGTGTGTGTGTGTGTGTGTGTGTGTGTGTGCGTGCGTGCGTGTGTGTATCTGTGTGTGTCTGTGTATGTTGGATTGAGCTATACTTATGAGGACTGACTTTTGACATGCCTTTGTTCTTGTGAGGCTATTTTGGATTGTGAGGACTTTATTTTGGCCGGTCCTCACAGTGAACCATCAGAGCTGATTTTAGGGTTAGTGGTTGAGATGGTGAGCCTCAAAGGAATGAACGGTTCCATTTGGTGTCCTCAAAAGTAACAAAAAACAAAAAAACAAAAAAAACTGTGCGTGTGTGTTTATTTTTCTATGCATGGGTGTGTATATCTGTGTCTGAAGACATAAAACAGTAAATAGAACATTTAACCTCAGTGGGAATGTCTGTAAGTTGCTGATTCAGGACCACTGAGTAAAGATGTTGTCTGTGTGTGTGTGTGTGTGTATGTGTGTGTGCATGCTGGCACCTGTGCATATATGTGTGTCAGCAGAGCTTGGGCTTTGAACCTTTGTGACACGCATGCATGCATTTCTGTGTATGTGTATACTCATGGGGTTGGGGCGGGGGGAGGGGGGGGACTAAAGCAGTGAATATTCCTTTGACTCACATAAATACATGTGTGTTTATGCTCCAAAGAAGCATTTAACAAAGTCCATGGGAAAATGTGACTTTGCTGAATCCACAATGTACGAAAAGAAAAGAAAAAAGAAAAAATTCAAGTCAATTCAATCTCTGTCTCTTTGCTGCCTTTCTTTCCTCTGTTTGCATTTATTCCCCAAATCCTCAAAAGTCCCATTCACATTCAAAATCACTTATAATTGAATTTTCTTCACCACATATTTAAATAACATGCAGCTGTGATAACTGCACTATTTTACAATGTAATGACTTCCCGTCTAAGGTCAGTGCTTACCATTATGATTTTATATCATGAAACCAAGATGATCTTGTATATACAGATCACATACTTATGACCATATTATAGAATATACCCATAACGTTATTATACAATCCATTACAGGACTTCATGACCCCAGGCTCTATTAAAAACTAAATTGGTCTCAGCAGCAAAAAAGGCCAAGCGGTTAATTCTAACATGAAGTCAGTTTATGCCGCGACAGACAGGCAGAGGAAAAGTTACACAGTCACACAGGAAAGGAGAGATGAATGCACCAACACTTCATTTACATCTGGGCTCTGATTTGATTCCTTTCCGCATGGTCCATTATTTTTTCTTCCTCGCTTCCAGCTTTTTAATGAGTGTCTTCATTCTGCATGTTACTGTCTGAAGCTGTGCTCCAAGTGACAGATATCTTTACACTCCAGTACACATTACGGAGCCAACACCCTCTGTCCTCATTCTCTCTCGTTCCTCACTTCCTCAGACAGTTGCCGAGTCCATGTCCGTCCAATTTGCGAACCACTTTAAGTGATACGTTCCCGCCTCTCGCCAGTGTTAAATATTTCCCTCTCAGTGAGGCCGTCTGCTCCTCTCTTCTGACGCCCACTCCACCTTCTCTCATGTTTCCTCTCTGTCTACATTTTTCATCTTAATTTTACCCTTCTCAATATCTACTCTTAGCCCTCTGTGGCTACATTCTTATAAAACATACTCAGTGTAAATGTATGCTTGGCACATCTGCATAATTGCATAAAACTTCTAAGTTTGTAAGTTTTCTATATTTTCAGATTTTCCCTACTCAAGTTTGAACTTCTGGATGCTAGAGGAAACATGTCAAAAAGATTTTCAAGGTAGGAAAACACTGAGTGCCCTATCACAATCCATCAGTATTATGATAAAGATGCTATGGTAATGGTCTGTGCAGATTACTCAGATTTTGATTGCATTCCACACCATTATTGTTGTTATAGTTATTTTTCATTCTGCAGTTGTTAAAAATGTCTGGGGACGTCAGCAGAAAAAGAAACCAGACTTATTTGAGAAGTAGAAATGTGTGATGTCAGATCAATCTGCCAAAGAAAAACATATACAGCAAAGCAAATGGCATCAGAAATGTGGCAACAAATAAAGGACAAGATAAAGTATCCATAGGGATTTTTCTTATTTCCTCTTATCTGAACACTGGTAGTGGCACAAATTCATTCCGTTTATTAGTTAGGAAAAATCTGCTATAGGTACTCGAGGAAAACCTCATTTGTAAGGATTATAAGTACGTTCTCTATGGATTCATTTAAATTTGCAACACTTCGTTTTGTCCAAATAAATCTGAAAGCTGCTACAAAAAGTTTTTTTTTTTTTTATCAAAGTACTCTGCTCAGTGTGAAAGTGGTCTCATGTAGTGATGAGCCCTTAGAGAACAATGAGAAGAATCACCTGGCTCTGCAGCCCTACAGAGCATTTGAGCATCACAGCTTGTTTCTGCTGACCCCAACAATTAATGTAGCTTTATAGCTGCTCAAGTAAAAAAAAAAAAAAAAAAAAAAACATTAAAAACAGAAGCTATGTGTGAGAACGGCGTCTGATCTTATATAGTTCCTTTCTTACATGTCCAGCACAGACCCAGAGGAACATTAGCATTCATTTGGATTCATGTTACCCGATGTCTGCACATCCTACTTTCACTCTCCTTTTAGCTCTGTTTCAATCTCCACCAACCACACTGTGACTGTCTTGTGGTTTGAGGGCAGTGTTGTTCTCAGAGTTGTAAACCATGGCGATAAGCTAAAATAAGCTAAAAGCCTCCACAAAGCTGAGGGGAGTTGCAGAGTTGGGTAATTATTCTCTGTGTATTTGTCACTGTTAGTGACCCCTTCCATACTCCACATAGTCATAGATACAAAAATATGAATTGGTGCAGCTTTAAGAGAAAACATTTTGCTGACACTGTGATGTCTATTTTATCATTTATTATCATTTCTTTTTCTTTTTTTAATTCTTGCCATACATTTGCCCCTCTTTTATTCTCCACCATATTGTCCTCCCCCTGCCCTTATTCTTCCCCTCTTTCCTTGTTTATTAATCAGTCTAGGGCCTCAGGCTCAGTTTGGTGTGCCTGTTCTCATTCTTTATTTCATGCTCTCTTGCTTGCCCTCACCTGTCATTCTCTTTTTTTTAAATCTCTCTCCACTTGGTCATTTCCTTTACTTCCTCCCCATCTCGTCAGGCACTCATCTCTTCTTCACTTTCCATAATTACGCATAGTTCTCGGGTCATCATGCTATCGTGACCATCAGGATATTCTCTTAGGATGTTCTCTCTTTGTCTCTGCGTCTTTCTCTCTTCCTGTCTTGCTGAACTCCTTCACCTACCCACAATCCTAATTTGTTTCTTCATTTGATTCGTGCCCTCCCTACAACACACACATAGAGGCGCACACATTTCTCTCTGTTGTGTCGATTAGTCAGACTTGAAGGCCTGGAGCCTCTGGCTGATGGACACATTTGTCTGCTCAGCAAACTGCTGTGTGTGTGTGCTCCTTCACACAGGAGCACACACATACCTTAATCCATGCATGTACACACGCAAGCACGAACATGCAAGCACACCTACTCGCAAAGACACACACACTCACCATGTCGAAGAGGAACCCACCGTAACTAATGCCTAAGGTAACCTACTTTTGTTAGCTATATCTGAGTTGTAATTCATATCATTCTTATCATTACATGAGCGCAAAAACAAGCCCACACACACACATTAACACACATGCGCAGGATATAGATCAATATACAGTGAAGCTGGCTGTTCAGACACACAAGGTCTTATCTCTGAAATGTTGTTCCAAACCATCATCTATGCAAAAAATGTTACTGTAATTGCTGTCTCTAAAAAAGGTAAAACGCCAGTGTCTGTGTGTTTTAAGATGAAGTGCAGGATGGTCAAAATTAAATTTCGTTTTGGAAAAACAGATTTTCTTTGGTCCACAAATATTTGTCGACGTAGACTAATCATTGACAAGAAATGCCAGTCCTTGATTTGAAGTACTCATTATAGAGTAAAATTATTAAAAATTCAAAAGAGAGAAAAAAAGGACTGCTACCTGGTACACACGAAGACAGCTGGAAGTAGTAAATAGAATATTTACTGTAAGATGCAACTGATGATAAGCACTGTATGTTGGTATCAGATGGCCAGTCTGGTAAAATGTAAGCACAATTGTTGCATGAATATGACAGTGTTAGCTCAGAGGTCATGACCTTGACAGCAAAGCATGAAGCCATTGTGCACTGTGAGGACAACCATGTGTTAATGACCTCAAGACAGTGACTGATTTGTGTTCAATTCAGTTGTTGAGCAGTTACCTACAGTATGTGTAACACAGTGCAAACATCATCAATGTACTTATATAATGAAAAGTGACCTTATGCTTTTATATAAAATAAAATGGGACTTGAAATTAAAGTGTCATTTGGGAAAATTTAAAAATAATAAGTTGAGTTTTAATAATCTTCTGCATTATTTCACTGGTTTAAAGTTTATACAATTTCATTTTTTTTTTACTTAATATTGAACTCAAAGCTCCATAGCAACAGTACACTGCTGCTGGTCTCTCCATTCTCCCCTGAGGACTCTTTTCTGACTGTAAAAAAAAAACAAAAAAAAACCTTTTTGAATCAGTCCAAACTACTAAAGGTCTGGCAATAAGTTACTTGAGACACATTTCTGTAGTCCATACTTTCTCAGCTCCACAACATTTGAGAAGGAATCTGCTGCAGCAGTAACTGCAACACTAGTGATTGATAGAAGCAAGATGGGGGACTTTTTGATGGCTACCACCATGTGTTGATAAACCCACGATATCTCTCGGGAGTCTACATTCACAGTGCAGCTGACTAGTTAAAATAACACACTAGAAACAGGCATACTCCAGCTGTTTCCTATTGACACGTTTCCTCATCGTTTCTCGTGGAAGTCATTTGGGGGAAGATGATTTGGAATGGTAAAATAAAGCACAAAAAAAGAAGGGAAGTAAAAAAAATCAAACACCCTGGCTGTGGGTGATGAACGTCTGCTGTGGTTGTACGTCTCCTTCAGTCCATCCCAAGAGGAGAGGGGGGATGAGAGGAGCAGCAGAGGAAGAGGAGGTTTGTCTGAATCAACATGTTTTTAGGGGGATGTGAAAAAGTGGGACAGTGGTGGCATCGCTGATGTCCCTGGGCACAGCACGCTACAAACACAGGAAAAAAAAATACACACACACACACACACACACACACACAAGAAGAGAAATACAAGCACGAACAAACACACATTTACACACTCGCACCCTTGGGGAGCCCCGCTTTCAAATGCTTTCAAATGGTGCTGTGCCAAATCTCCATACATTATAGTCTGAATTTATATAAAAAGGCTGTATTTGCATAAATGTAGTCGCACAGGGACCAAACAGAGCAGAGAGAATATTCAAGTGGCTTGACTTGTTAGTCCCTCTTACATATATATACACACACACATGCACCAAGACTTAAACATACAAACTCACATGTAGAAACACTCTTTGCACGTATAGTCACATATTCCCTTACACACAAGAAACAGACCTCAATCCTATAGGTACAATTTGAGGGAAAAGGATAAGGTGCTGTAACTCACACATGAACCTGACAGATAAAATAATTTGATTGGCGTCTGAATCTTTGGAGAGTGATCACAGGTCAAAATCAGGTCTATTAGGTGCCTGATTGCATTAGATGTGCAAATGAGGCCCAGCTGGAGCCAATCCCATCACACCTGTGGGTCCTCGAGGTCATGCAGTGACAAACCAGAGACTTGTGATTTTAATGATATAAAAATTACAAGGCGACTCTCTATCATTACAGTTAATCTGCAAGTATATGTTTTTTTTCCATTACTTAATAACTATATTGGTGTGCTAATTTTAGTCTACAAATCTTTTGGAGGAATACTTGTGGAGGATAAAGAATAGCTTTTTATCTTTCAAAGTCGTGAACTGAGTTTGACTGATGTTTTTGAGAAAAAAACACAATGACCGTCATACATTTTGCTCATATGGTTTTAAAATGGGTATCTTGAGGGATAATGAGTTGTGCATTTAAAAGTGTACAGATGAAAACCATAATGAGGGAGCTGAGGCCATCTGAAGAAAGTTCAGTTTGGAAATTCAGTTAACTTGGGTATATTTCCATGTTCTGTATAGACAGAAAATATACAAAAATGAGGAAAGGATGATTCATTAGTATTCATCAGAACTACAGTGTTAGTGGTTCCTGTTTGTCCCAAAGCATAGCACTCCAAGTAACAAGTACAGAACAACCATCCTTGTCTCTGTGCTGGGCCTCACTCACAATGTACGCTCATATCCTCCTGAACATATGCTTGTTGTAATAATAAATGACAAATGGATTATTCTAGAATAATGACATATTTAGTATGTTGTACTAAGTATACAAATCATTACAGTATGTCAAAAATTGTAAAATAAAAAGTTTGCACTCCAAAAATATCTAAAGTGCCTTCAATTTAAACAAATAAAGGCTTGTCTCAAATGTAATTAATATTTCTGCAGAATTAATTTTGTTTCTCTGAGCTTCTTTTCTTTTAACTGAAACACTCTTACTCACTGATTTATTCACTCTGATCAGCTGTACTTAACTTTGCAAATTGAATTCACTGTTTCTCATCCACATGCACTGTATGTGTATTTTCCTTCCCCATAAAACATTTGAAAAGCTGTTTTTTATTTTTTTATTTAATTCTATTGTTAACATCACAAGCCATCTTCTTCATCACTAAATTTACGGCTTCTATGGCACGAAGCTACACTTTGTGTGTTTCCGCCATGAACTGGCAATTAGTGGAAAAATGTGAAACTGGTAGCAGCAACATGTATCACTATGCCCCCGAGCTAACTAGCATACTAATAAAACTGGGACCCCCTCTCTGAAAACACTGCCTCATAGCACTACTAGAGGTCAAAAACTGTACAGGGTACCTTCAGTGCTCAGTAAATAACAGCACAGGCTGCTATGTGAGAATTCATTGCCATCTTTATCACAGTATCTAATAATGAACAGAGGGGAAACATTATGTTCCTGTTAGACAGTGACATTGGTAGATTACATTGGCATGGTACACGAAGCACCTGAATACTTGCATTCTGCAATAAGTCAATTTATCTGTTTATATGTAAGATTCCATGGCCAATACTGTTAATGACATGCCCTCAGTAAAAATGCCTGGGATTTGCAGATGTTATGCCAGTCATTAATTACTGGTTCATTATTGTAATAAAGTTCTATTTTATTTATGAAAACTGAAGTTGCTTTTTTATTCTACCTGAAAGACATTCTATTGTTGTTTTCAGCCAAATTCTTGTCTTGTCAGTGTTACCATTAATGATAATTGTGTGATTACATGTAACATGATGACACAATCATGTAACAGCATGAATAGCTAATTTAATCACCATGAATTATGTAGATTCACTCTGAGGAAAAAAAAAAACACATTGGTCCTTCTCTGTTTCACTTTGTACACTGTGTAGGCCTACGTCCCAGGTTACAATCATATCATCAGCTTGACGCCAGCCAGGCTTGAAATGGAGACCATTTTCCTTGCTCTTCTCTATTCTTTTAGATGAGCTGCATGGGTCTGCTTATAGTCAGTGTGAAATGAGCTGAGCTAAAGTGGTTTTGCTGGGGCAGTTATGCCTGAACCGGAGAGGGGAAAATGAATGGCTTGGTGTTTTACTTGACTGGCAGGAGATAGGAAATACAGTTTGAAGATGGAGAGGAGGAGTTGTGTTCAGACAAATGTGTCTGCGTGTGCATGTGTGATTTTGAAGTGAATATGTGATTATTGCAAATAATATGTGACATGTCTCTCTCCTGCTCTGTCCTTTGGAATATCACCATGTGTCATGATGAGCCCCTAAAGGGGACATTTGGAGCTTCTGAACTTTAGTTTCTTTAGTTCTGTTAGTAGTTCCAGTTGTGTTTTTTTAGTTAGGTTACTCTTGTTTTGGGTGTTTGAGTTTTAGTTGCGTATTTTGTGTTTTATTTTGAAGTCAGTGACCTTGTGTATCTTGTCTTGTTCTAGTTTCCCTCCATTTGTGATTGTCTGCCCCGCCCTAATTGGTTTCACCTACATTCCACCTTACCTCACGTATATAAGTCTCGTTGTCCCCCTGTGTCCTTGTCAGTTAGCCTGTGTCTCTATCTGTGTTGGTTCCTGTATCTGTGCCTTGTGTTTTCCCCCTCATGGACTTACTTGGTTGCCTTTTTATCCCAAGTAAGGACTTTTAGAGTTTGCTTTGTTTTTCTATGTTTCCAGCCTTTTCTCCTCCTTCATGGATGATTTTTAGTTGTTTAAGTTTTTCTCTCTGGCCCTGGACTCTTCCAGTGATTTTGCCTGTCCTGGGGTTTCTGCATTTGGGTCCTCTCTTCCCTTGTGTTCCTGGCTGCCCGGTTGTGGCACCATGCAGTGAAAGCAACACATGCAGCAAAGGGTTTCATGTCCTCAATGACTGCACTGGACCTCATCAGCCACACGAAGCATTTGACAGCGTTCACAGACCAATGTCATGAACTCTATGAATTAAGACAGAGATTAAAATCATGACAAGATACAAGTAGTGTAAATAACATAGGCAGCTGCATTGGTCAAAATAAAAGAAGACTAAAGCTGTGTTCAGACAGAATGCTAAGTGAATTTTTGCCTTGAGCCGTACAACAAAACAAATTTGACCACTGAGCCATTCCACCAAACACAGACTGTGCCAACTGTGCAGTTAGCTGTAAGCTAACAGTGGAAAAGACAGGGGATCATAAAATTCTCAAGGATTCATCTGTAGGCCATGAATGTCTGCACAAAATTTCGTGGAAATTCATCCAGTGTTGTTGAGATATTTTAGTCTAGACTGAAGTGGTAGACTGACCAACCGACAAACTGGCAATGCAGAGTCGCTGCTGGTGCGGCTAAAAATACTATTTTCATCAGATGCTTCTTCAGAGGTTTCTTTCACGCAGTAACACACATGGTTAATTAAAAAGAAAATTAATCACAGAAGCTAGTAAATTAACAGAGTCAAATGAGCATGATTATAGAACATATTGCATCCAAAATAAAAGCACCTCTTGCACTAGCTCAGAGCTGTGCTGTGTACTTTCAAAGGACAGACTGGTCTGAAAGGGCGGTTTCAGCTCGATGATACCAGATGTCAACAAACAGTGTATTGGCCATTCATTACAAAGAGCCACTTTGATTTATCTGATGAATATGTTGTGCATGATGTTGATGTACATTGTAAATGCACTGCAGTGACTCAGAATGAGTGACAATTGAGTAAAATTGAGGGTTTTTTTTTACTCAAATATCCTGCATCAAACAGTGGAGACTGTGGATATCTTAGTAAGTGTGCTGAATTTGTAAGAAAGAAAATGAAGTACAGCAAGGCAGCAGATTCTGTGCATCACAAACTGTGTACTACCTTTGTCTCTCCTAAACCTGATTTAACAATCATTAGAAAATTCCAGTCAAAATTGAGAGGAAGCTACCCAGATAGGAAAGACATTTCATTTAGCCTTTGAAAGCAACAAGGGGACAACTGTCCCAAGCACTAATTCACATACCAGCCTTAATTGAATAAATGTTATAAAGACACCACATTCATTCATGCGGCTGCAAACAGTCGAGGCTTGACCAGTAGCCTGCTTCCTTAAAGCCTTCACTGACCACAGGGAGTGGAGTTAAAGCACTTGAATATAAAATGGAGATTTAATGGAGTTAGGATAAATAGGTACAGAGTGAGTCGTAATGTTCTGAGAATGATATCAAATTATTTTTCAAAAAAAAAAAACAGAATGAGCATTCCCCTTACTGGATTACTATGTGTGATTAATATGGAAAAATAAAACCTGACCAACACAGATGTATATAAATCACTAAATACAAAGGGAAATTCTATTATTTTTCAACCTGGGTCTTATTCTGGTAACTGTGGCCATTTGTACTTGCCACCTTTGTTAAAGAAATTCAGGAAACAAAAGAAGATATATTAAGGCAAACAGTTCAAACATTATAAAGCTTTCAAATAAAATTCAGTTTTTCGTAAATCGTTTCAATTGCTTGTCACAAAGTGCAAATGAAAATGCATATGAGAAGTAATTTCCTCTATTGGCTATTATAGCAAACTGCATATGGATCTACTTACGGGGCAACCTGCCAGCTAGTGAGAGTTGCCACACAGTCTCCATTACGGATTTGTTGATCAGAGACACAAACTTGTTGAAGTTACATAGCTGGCATCTTTCCACATCCATGGACACATTTAGATATTCCAACTTTTACTTCAACAAATCCCACTCTTTGCAGAAAACAGCAACACTACCTTCTTCCTTCGTTTTCTATGTGATTTAGCTCTTCGTCTGTGTGCTCTGGTTCTACTAAATATTGTTGGCCATCAATGCAAAATGACTGACATTCATCCTCATAAAAGGCAAATGGATATCTAGCAACTTAAGTTTTCTTAAATTTCCTTAATTTTTTATACTTACAATGTATGTATGAAAGTACAATTTGAAAATAATTTGATAATGTGAAAGGTGCCCTCCATCCTACTACTATAATTGGAGAGTGGTTAGCGTGTGTGTGTATGTCTGTGCCTCCTTGCATCTGCGTAATCTGCATATGTAACTCCTCCGTCTAGGGAAGCAGCAAGGTGTGCAAAATTTTGAAAGAACCTATTTCTTAATGAGGCCCTTCAAACAATACCAAGTTTGCTGGGTTCGGTCATTCGTGGTTCCAATTCAGTCTGTTCTCTTTTTCCTTGCACATATACTGTGTCATATATGGTAATACTGTCAAGAGACATAATGTTCTGTGCATTGATTCCAATAAAATTCACATTGGCATAACGTTCACTGTCATAGTACAAACAAAGGTCAACCTCAGGTGTCGCACACCCACTGATGCATGTAATGCTTTGTAAAATGAATTAAATCAATGGTCATCGATAATACAATGAGACCGGCAATGGGTGATCGAAATCTGCCCTTCCAAATTCATCATGAATACTGCCTCAATGTCTGCCCTTTGCACAAAATATGTATAATGGGCAAGACAATAAATTCAAGGGAAATTAGGGAAAGTTGCCAAAGCAGTAAAAAGGGCCAAAGTCCAAGGCAGTGTAGAACAAAGCGCCCTATGGGTCTACACTACTGTGGGATGTGGAAAATCAGTAGAGTCAGTAGTGTAAAGTGTGCATGAGTGGAAAGTGTGAGTATGCAGGTGTTGAA
>JBBMJY010000020.1:21572826-21590340 GCA_037833715.1 Toxotes lorentzi | reverse complement strand
CAGGTGTGTTGAGCCACTCAAGACACCTGCAGGCAAAAGGAATAGACACACCCAGAGGGTGTCACACATAAAAGCAAGACACACCCAAAGGATGACACACATGGGGCATCACAGTCTGTAACCCTTCAGCTCCCTTCAGCTTTTTAGAGATTTATAGCAAGTTTTAGTTCATTGTTTACCTGTCCTGTCTGTAACTTTACTGTTCTTTACCATTCTCACCATGCTCCCATAGCACTGTTTTAGCCCAGTTTATGACTTGCTAAATATCTGTTAATCACTAACAGATATATCTTTGTCAGTATTTGGTCACTGGTAGTGACCAAACACTGACTTTTACATTCATCAGGTGGCCAGAAGCAAGACTCCAAGTAAAAGATAAAAAAATATAAAATGATAAAAAAAAAAACCACAAACTGCTAGATGTGTAAATAAGTAGCTGTTTGCTAACGTGTTTGTCAACTCAAAAATCAGTCATTTCAGGTTTAAAAGATGACAATCTAACCAAAAGTTGCTTCAACAGCAACTCATAGCCTCAACATGTAAACAAAAGGGCATTTGTAGATGAACAGGCAGCTGTCTGTTTGGATGTCTGGTTGTCCCAGAGATTTCCCATGGACTGACCTTCCTTCTAATCCATGGTGCTACTTTATATGTGTATAGGTTTAGTTCGACTTTAGTTGGACAAGTGTTTTGAATGATTTTTGTAAAATGAATTTATTTGGAAATGCTATAGCTGCAAGGTTGCCATGGCCAATAGTGTGAACAGCCATTATGAGACTATCGGACTCAGACAGCCTGAGTCAAATGGATTGAGCCTGATTTGCTTCTGCCTGGCCCTTCCACACTATAGCAAGGATATTTAATGTCCCATATGTTCTGGCACTCAGCAGATCTGTATGCGTGTGTGTCTGTGTGTGTTTGTGTGTGGTGGTTGGTCAGTGAGGTGATGCAGGGGTCTGTCCTGGAGGTCTAAAGGGGATGCAGGTGGCACGGTCTGCCATCTGCCGTGCCACCGTATTAGGATGTTATCTCACCACCTGCTCGGACGAGTTCAAAACACTTGCGCGCGCGCACACACACACACACACACACATATGCACACATGGTCACACACGGATGTACACAAACACACCGAAGCCTGAAGGTAGAGATGAAATATCCTCCTCATCAGCCTTACACTGAGACCTTAAGACCCAGACCTAGAGACCGTGACCATACATCTGACCACATGACCCAGGGATACGCATGCACTCCCACCCACACACATAAATGCACACACATACATAAAGACACGTATATGCCATTCTTTATGTCTCTGTTTTCGTTTTTTCATCCGTATATCTAGAACGATGTCATGGCTTTCGTGTTCTAAATGTGCTTATTTGCATATCACTGCTCTGAAGAAAATACATTTCCCTCTATCTCTAACCACCTCAATCTTGGCCTCCATACCACACGGATAATAGACACCATCAAATCCTGACATGTGGGTGCATGTTTGTGGGTGTATGGTTGTGTGCCACCACAATGTCACCGTATTAACCAGATCAGTAGTACAATGAGTAAATAGGTCAACTAGAAACCCTTTAGTGCCAATTTAGAGACTGATGAAAGGGCGTAGGAAGGCATATATCATTATAAAACTTATTAAATGGGCCAGCGTCTGTCCCAGAGGCTGGAGCAATGATGTTGTAAAAATGTTATCGATGTGGTCGTAATATGAGCTACAGTGCTCATTATGCATGTGATTATAAGTAGCCGAGATGCTGACACATTTAGGTGTGTTTTATGCTCGGTTCCAATATCAAACGGTGTAGTCTGTCTTTAATGTCCGTTGTGCTGGAATTGTTTTCAGTGCCAAAAAGTAGTCCACGGTTGTGTGCTGCAGATATATAAACTTTAATTTGTGGATACTATTGCAGTATTTATAAAGCACTCCAGAAGCCGTTGGGTTATGGTGTATTCTAAGTAACATTTTCTTATCCCCTGACTATCTGTATGCCCTTAAAGCTATGACTGACAACTCCAGAGAAGGGGTGCAGACTACCAATCAATTGGTAGCATACTCTATTGCAATATTAATGAAGCAAGAGGAAATCTTGTGTCATGTGAACAATAGGGAATGTTTATCAAGCCAAGATACACATAATACCAATAGCTGTTTGTGTATGTGTATTTTATGTTATGTTGGCTGAAGGTCTGTTTAGTCGATGAATTGTTGGCATACAAAAAGAAAGTTGATAACCAACACTTAAGTACTCGTGTGGTGAAAAGAGCTCTGTGGACTCTTGGGGCTGCTAGTGAGGCTTCAGACCTTTTTGTCCTGTTGTACAAACTAAATGCTTGTTTTCCAGCCTCTCATTCATTTTCATTGATTCTCTTTTCATTCTCGTTTGATATTAATATTATCTACATATTAGCACAAGATATTTTAATTATGTTTATAAATATACTGGGCTATTAATCCATGCCTTAATCATGGTGGTTATTATTACATATTTTTAAGGTTTTTTCATATAATTTTAACAACTAAATACCCTTTAGTTGATAGCAAAAAAAAAAAAAAAAAAAAAAGTAGAACAGTAGCAGTTTGAATCCAGGGTCGGAATAGCGGACTTACCACTGATAATCAAAACAGCTATATAGAAAGGTATTTCAGAATATAAATTCACTGAAAGGCTGAAAAAGAATCCAACCATAAATTGTCTCAAAAATGGGTTTTTAGTAAAAATCCTTAAAATTTTTTTTAAGGATTAACACTTTAATAAATTACTGAAGAAAAGGTCTATTGCTCCTGCCCACTAACTTCTAATTGATTATTATGACTAAAAGAACTGATCCAGGCTAAAGATTTGGGTCTTATTTTGAAAAATCATAACTGCCATATAGTCAATCAAGCATATCTGTTCTAGCAATAAACAATTTGATTAATTTAATCAGTAGTTTCATTGACTCTGTTTTACACAATTTCTTGCTTATGGTAAAGGTGTAGCTTCACAAAATGAAATCTTTGTTTGTTACTCTCTTATGATCAGTAGAACATACATAGCCATGTCTTACCATCACACGAGCTTCCTGTTTTCAAAAATTTGATTTAAACTTATTATTACAGACGTAAATTATTGCCCCACTGGACTGTGTTTAATCCCGCTGAGAAGCTGCAGCAGTGGTTAGTTTCTCTCTAATAAAGCTATCAGTGAGTTTGTGCTATGCATGATTGGAAATGATGGTGAAGAACATTTTAATAAGGACTGGGCTAGAAAATAGCATGCCTACAGATTACTCATCACAGTGGTTGTGGGCTACGGTTGGTATTGTCTTTCTTAGCAGAACTATACCAGAAAAAATATTAGTTAATGTTATTCACTGTGTTAAAATGAAATATAGTATTGCTGTACTACCATTTTTGTGTCACTGTCCTAGACGTTGTACTTCTGTTTTCCTGACTGAGGTCACTTATCATAGAGAAATACATTTTTTATCGGTCTAAAAATTCCACGCAGATATTTTTAAAAGGAGTCGCCAAAACCATCTCTTCTGACAATAACATTATTGAGGTTTATGGGGCACACTGATATTTTGAGTGACAGGATTAAACGTGTGGGTAGAGCTATTTTTAGAAACATGAAGCCACAGCCGATGGCCATGGAGGAAGAGGGAAACTGGGGTGATAATTTCAGCTACCACAGGCTCACTGTTCCATTTGACTGCAAGGGTGAGCTTAGATACTGTATTTATTTTCAACACTTGTGTTTTTGCCAGCATAGTGTGGGCTGCATTGGCTTAGGGACTTCATCAGTTGTTGGAATTGCACATAGTGACACTGCACATTGTCAGAAAGTCAAAAACCTAATATGTGTGGTACTTTCTAGAGGTTATGTGGAGGTGTGTTTATTCAAACTGATGAGAAATGTATCCAGTGCCATATAATTATAGGCTTTTTGGGTCTGACCTGTTACTTCTGATTATTATGTGCTAAGTGGAAAGAAACTCATCACTCATGTATAGTACCTAGAAACATATGTAAATATGCTACACTTTATTTCATTACATGACAGTTACAACACTTTGAAGAAACATGTATATCATATATCCGACAGACCAAACCACTGAACTGCTTTATATTATAGAATATTTCAAATTAGCACCGTGTCCTACCTGTCATGACTGAACATGGACTGAACCCAAATGCACGACTCCAAGGCAAAGTCTTTATTTGACAAAGTAACAAAACAAGCACCCAATAGGGGAAAAAAAGGCACAATAAAACAAAAGTTAAAACGAACAGAAAATCACTCTTATGAGGAAACCAAAAATCACTCTTACAAGGAACAAAAGGCAAGGCAGCTAGTTAAACAAGAAAGATCAAAGTACAAAAGAACGACAAAACCTGACATGAGATACAAAGACAAGGTAAGGACGCTGGTTCTCTTGACGGAAGACCAGACGAACTGGCACAGAACAAAGGGAGACAAAGGCAATATATAGACATGAGGTAATGGGAAACAAGTGGAAACAATTAGGGCGGGGAAAACAATCAAACTGGCGGGAAACAAGAGGAAGGGCAAGCAACCTGAAACAAGAGGAGATAAAATTTCAAAATAAAAGTGAACACCACAAGACAACATGGAGACAAGACAAAACATAACAAGGCATTATTTACGGACCATGGCACTACCAGCTAAAACATTAAAACACTATTTACTGTGTCAGTACTAATAATTCAGTAATGTAATAAATAAAATATAACACTCTGGAAAGGATTGCATTCGGCAGTTCATAGTTGCATATTGTGATTGTTGCTACCTTTAATTAAAGCTACATTTATATGTATATAGTATAACTGAACATAGCAAAACATTGTGCAAACACAACACTGACATATCACTTTATGAATTTGTAATGGCTAGTGTATATGCAATCAGCTGCCTATTTAGAAATATGCCATTCATGGAGCAACATTATCATTCATTTGGAATCATGCTTCTTCGACCCACCTGATGAATTTAACTAGCTTTTGCCATTTTTTGTTCCCCATAAACTCTTGAGAAAAAATATCTGGGTACTAAGGTGGGGGCTAGTAAACTTCTATCACCTAATTGCTAACTTTGTCTTCTTATTGGCTCTTGGCAGGGAGCGTTATTAGCTTTTTTACTGAAAATAATTGAAATTATGGGAACTACAGAGTTCATGGATGCAAAAACCAAAACAATGAGTTAAAAAGCAAAATGGCTTTGTGGAGTTGAGGAGAAGTGCAGAGTACATGATATTTCTTATCACTACGAGTGACCCCTTTTAAATTTAACATAGTCATTTGGTCTATTAATCAAAATGATATAAAATATTGATTAGTGCAGCTTTAAAGGATAGAGCTATTTTACACTTTTGTTATTATTACAAAATCCCATAGAAAGACAAAAACCAGCAATGCATTGGCTCGACTCTAGGTACTCTCCAACATTCTCATAAAAATGTAAATATTGGGAAAACGGGACATGAACACATACTTTCATTGTCACGAAGGGGCTGTGTCATTTCATAAAACAGGTGGGCACTGTAGGTTTTAACAAACGTTATGATGGTGTATGTCGAATCAGTTAAAACTACAGTGCCGTTGTTCATGGCAGTGGAGGAACATGTCACCCAATTCAGTGGTGTAGCTCAGTGATATGATTTTTAATTCCTTTGGGCAACAAAGTTTAATATATGTGTAGTACACGTCAGAAGAAAAGTTTGTTCTTCATCTCACATGTGTTAGTCTCCTCAATATTATGTGTGACCCGGGCAGTGGAGATGTCAAAGCGATATCTCAAAACTGCATTGCAAGTTTGTTTTTTATAAACTTTACTGTATGTGATAAATTATCAACAGCAAAGTTTTATTTAAACACGCCCACACACGTACCTACACACACACACACACAGAGAGAAGATAAGTTCCTTCCTGATGCGGCAGTGGCCTCCTGCCCGCTCGGTCAGAATTGATGTCAGAGTGGAGCCCTCTCACCGACCCCAGCCTTAATTGAAGGACGCTGGTGAACAAGTGGACCGGAAAATTAGTTCTTCTTACCAGCCAAGCCCACAATCACACAGAGGTACAGTTGGAGACACCCATAAACACAAATGTATTAACCACACACACACACACACACAGCTCTGGATTTCCCTGCTCCTGATGCAGTGACCGCTTCCTGAACTTTGCTCTATTGGAACATAGTGATTGACATCCTCCATGTCACCTCACCTGAGGCCCATTTAAAACACTCCATACCAGTTCATAGCTTTTCAAGTTTAATTAGACAGGAACAGGCTAATAGAAAAAAATAACACAGAAGTCCTCTTGACTGTTTTGGTAGGTTTAATGTGCAAGTACTCACGTCACCACAGATGACTGTACATTCTGTTTACACAATAACGTCCACGCCTGACTGTGTCTTAAGCTGAACTGAAATCTGAATTCTCCTCACGCGTTGTGTAGGGAAACATGCAGCTAATGAGCACATTTTTCATAAGAGAATAAAATAGTTTTTGGACATGTTTAAACATGCTATGTGCACTTATTACAACAGGAAGTCTGTGTTTTGAAACCGAAAGATAAACTAGCTAGTCTACCAATTAGTCACCTCGTCTTAAGTCTTCAGCTATTAGCCATCATTTACAGCAGCCACTCAGGGTGACTGCTGAAGTGCTTCTCTGACTGTGTTGAAATATCTGTGGTAAACTTCTCTATTGATCTAAAAAGTTAATAACGGTAATTTCACTTATTCTAATGTAGCAGCAATTTTATAAATCGTTTCATTTACAAGCAATTAAGACTTAAAGAGAAAGTGTGTGGTCTCACATTGCTTCCTTATTTTCTCAAATGGTGCTGATCTGGATCACAGGAGTAATTCATTAAAATACTATAATGTTTATCCAGCCACTGTGGTGAGTTTCTGATGTTGAGTCATGGTTTGAATTTGCAGATATTTGTGTGCATTAAATAATTTTAAGTTAATCAGTGCTACCTTCACACAGGCAGTGCTTATTTACTGCAGGAGTGCCCAGAGGAAAAACCTGTTGTTAACAACCAAAGAAAAGCTTCTTTATCTCACGGTAAGCAAATGATGTTGGTGTTCTGAGATTAGAGATTTCTGAGCTGTTACTCATAACAGTCCCTACCACCCCAAGAAAAATGACATGAAAAGGCAGGAGAAAGCAGGAGACGGGAGATGTTATAGGGTATTTTCAAACTTGTGTTGCGTCGTCCAGTTGAATAAGACTGTGGTTTTTCCTCCTTGGTACAGTTTTGAACAACTACTTAGAGGAAGTAGCCTTGGTCCAGTCAGAAAGTCATTTTGGAGCGGTTTATTTGTGGTGGGAAGGTGATCCAACTAGGCGTACTTTGCAAGCCAGAGAGTGGATGAATGAACTCACGTCTGAACTGGACTACCACCAAAGTGTGTTGCCTTCTTGATATATAGGCAGATTAGACCTCTTTCAGGACCTTCTTTCTGTGTTTACTTTTTCAGCCCTGCCCATTAACATTTTCACAAGGCTTTTCGTGGTGCATCTCCTGCGTGAAAAGAAACTGAACCAGCGGGAAAACGTAACAAGTTTACAAACTACCAATGATTCAGACCAGAACTACAGGTTTGAAACACTGTTAGGATTAAGACTGTTTCAAGCTGGAGGGACTGCAATGGGAAATTGAATCTCAAAAAGAAAAAAAAATGAACACAATTGTTAGCTGCTTATTTGTTATTATAGGAGACTTTGCCATTTCTGAGAAACAAATAGCAGCAGATACTATAGATTCTACAGAAGATGCTATGACACCACCAAGAATTAGCTTACTAGCAGTCTGAATCACTGTTCTTTAAACCAGCAATAACTGATTTTTTTGGCCGATTGTGGACAGTTAGTGGGCACAGCCCTGACACGTCATCATCTTTTAGGTTGATAACTTGTTTATTTACTCATCCAGTGGTTGTGTAAATGTGGTTTTCATTTGGAGCCACATTTCTGGTCACCTGGCAGCTCTTGAGGGAAATCTTTGGCTCTTTAGGTGTGAAAAGCTCCATTGTTTTAACAAGCTAGTCTCTAGCTGTGTTTGGTGCTGAGCTGGTAGTGTACAGTGGGTTTTTATAACTTTTTCAGCGAGAACAGCTGCCTGCTGCGGTCAAAAGAAAGATGCTGTTAGAGCCATGAGAGTGAACCAAAACAGTGAAGTTGTGGGCTGAACCTCATTATAGAGCTGTGTAAAGCTGAGGGGAGCTGCAAATTTGGTGATAATTCCCTGTAGGTTCATCACTATGAGCAACCCGCATTGTCATTTGTTGCATTGTTATTATACAAACACCAATTATAGCTGCCTTAACAGTCAAGTGTTAAAGTAAATATGATTACCTAGACTTTTGCATGGTCCTTTTTTAATTTTTGTGAGATAATTATTGTAATTTTGAAAAAATGCACTATAGATTGCAGACACAAATTCATTGTGTTTATGTGAAGTCACATTTGTAAGTCAGTTATCTTTATTTCTAGATATGACTGGTATCTTATGAGCTAAGAAAAAAGATACTATAGGTGTAAAAAAAAAACACTGTAAGAGCTTTTTTGAAGTGAGAGAAAGTTGTTTCTCAGAAGCTCAATTTAAGATTTGTGAGAACATACACAAAATCTCACACTGACGCTAAAAGAACTGCTGGTATTGTATAGGATTAAATGTTTTCATTCCTCGTCAATATCTAATCGTTTTGTACATATAACTGCAAAGCGTGAGTGAAATGAGCACTGAGAGTATCATCACATACACTTCCCAAGCTCTATATGAGAAAAGGCAACACTAATTGAGTGAGGCAGCAACAGTACAGTGGTGTTTTAGTGGTATTTTGAAAGGCTGGTAGTGAAAAGGTACAGAGCTCCTGTTATCTGATGCATCATCCTAATATAAACCCTGTTGAAAAGGTATCTGAAAGTGGCTTAAAGCTTTCACACGCTACACATTTATATCATTTTATCTGTATACTAAACGGTCTGATTCTAAATAGATGCATTTACCATTGGCTGTGGAAGAAACACTTTAGAACCACTGGAATTTTCTGCCTTTCAACCTTCCACAATCACTAATCAGAGGCGTTGTATTCTGCAAAATGTCACAAATTCCACACACTGGCCCCCTGCTCCTGGTCTTCTTGTCCATCGAGCTTCATGTGGCAAAGTGAGAGCTCATTTAATGAAGTCATGATGGGAGAAGGAGGAAGCTGAGTGAGCTAGTGACAGGGGTAAAATTATGTTTTGTCAGATAATTCCACAGTCAACTGCCTCCATCTTTTTATATTAAAGAAAGAGACCAGATTTCTCTGCTGTTTCTTTTTCAGGTGGTTTTATGAGCACAAACTTAGATATGGACTGTGTAGGTATCTAAGAGTGGATGGAATTTAATCTAAAATAACAGCAGAAAATGTTATTGCAAAGGTAAACACCTACCATTTCTCTCTTCTTCAGTCATACACAAATGCGCACACACACACACACACACACACCACTCTTGCAGGAGGAGGTGAAAAGCTCTCAGCTGAATTGATTGGCACTAAATGGCTCCTACTTGAAATCAGCCCAAATTACTGACTGGCTAATGTGCTTGAAACAACTTACTTACCTCATCCTCTCATGCAATACTCTCACACTTGAACACACATAAATACACTTGAATATATCCCTTCGCTCATTCATTGCAGCAGCTCACATCCACACCTGCATGTTTCTTACTCTCTCCTTTGATTCATATTCACACAAATACACACGTTTGTGTACAGCGAAGTGTATCGATGGTACTCTTTTATCCTGCTGGCTCACTTCCAGTTACTAAGTCATCAACTTAATGACATGATTGAGGCAGCACCGAACACAGCCACAGCCCTCCTGCCAAGTCCTTAGATTCAATGAATCAAAGATTGCCTTAAAAGAAAGTTGTTTTCTTTTCTTCAGCCTTATTTTCATAGTTTTGGCAATAATTCCAATGGATTTTAAAGGACCAGTGTGTAGGATTTAGTGGCATCTAGCAATGAGGTTGCAGATTACAACCAACTAAATGCCCTTTTCCTCACCCTGCCATTTCCAATCATGTAGGAGAATCTATGATAGGCTTCATGTAACATAAAAACACAAAAAGCCCTTTCTAAAGCCAGTGTTTGGTTGGTCCATTCAGGGCTACTTTAGAAACATGGTGGTGCAACGTGGTGGGCTCCATGGAAGAGAACTTGCGAGATATGAAGGGGTCATTCGAAGCTAAGGTTGAGGAACAAGTTTCAGACAATTATACACCAGTAAAAACACAATTATAAATATCATATTCCAAACCCCTCAAAATCCTGCATGCTGGGCCTTTAATCATCAATTTGCTGAGATCTGAGGATGTGGCTACATTACTGCATTGAGTCCAGCAGGACAAGTAATACAGTGGCCATATGATGGTTAAATGAGTAAAAAGTCAGTTATTAATGTTTACTTAATAAACATATGGTAAAACCTGGCTTTAGTATCTCACTTCTAGACGTGTAAGTAATAATATGTATTAAACACATCAGAGTCTGTTTACATGTCTTGGGTAACCTTGCTGCACATGGGAAAATTTTGGGGTGTTAAGAAGAAGGGAGAATATTTTTGCAGCACAACACACCCAAATGGTGGTACAGCAGTGTTACATTGTGCAGTGCCAAATTGTCTTCATACAATACTCACATGCCATACATATGCTGAAATAATAATTCCTCCACTTCATACTGGTCATGAAGCTAACCTATTCTAGTGCAACCACTCTGTAAAAGATGGAAAATAAAATCCACAGCATGTGAAAATATGTATTCTAAGCTGATGTGAGGCTTCAGCAGTCTGCATTAGCCAAAAAAAAGTTGATATCTTTGTCCTGATAGTCACATATAGGTTTACTGCTGGTGCTTTGTCTTGGCAACAAACTTACATGTGACTACCAGGTGGTATTTCTTCACTGTGTCTCAGTATGGAAATACATTTCAGGACAACGTTGCAAGATACCCATTTGATTTGGCTTACGCAGACTGCTGAGGTGTCATATTAGCTTCAGCTAAACCTGCAGTAACTGATTTCTTTGGCCATTTCGGGGCAGCATAAACAAGTCGAGTCCTTCCTGAAGGAAATAGCTTCATCAGTTATAGCTGCTTCAAATCCAAAGAAAAACATAAAGACAATAGTGCAACTTGATAATTTAATCGATCTGTCGCTCTTTAGAGTAGCTCACATTTCTATGATTATGTCATGAGTGAAATGGAAGAACAGGATTTATCTATTTATCTATTACTTTAAATAATAATCATAATAATGATAAAAATTACCATTAACAAACAACTAATAACAATTAAAATAATATGTGACTGTATTGGTCTCAGTCTTAGTGATACATTTATTTCGGAACTCCATGCCTAGTGCTGACCTGGGTCTGTGTGTTGCAATGTTTACTGCTGGTGTTGACACAAACTTGGAATTTGTGATCCAGGTGGGAGATAACTGAGTCGTGGGGCTGCTGAAATGTGCATAGAAATACACTTCAGGTGTGAAGTGGCCTGCTGACTGGTGTGTAACTCTGCTCTGAACACGTCCTTTCAAGTATGCCTTTGAGAGTATAGCCTAAAGTGCTGTTGCCCACAAAACTCTCCTTCTCACAATGGCGAGTCAAATGAAGCAGTTCTGCATTGATTCCCATCTGGCGGACAGTTCAAAAGGATCAAAGAATCAAAAGATTGTGTTTCCCTCTCATCTTGTTTGCAGACCTTATATACAGATGGTTTCTTTTAGGAAATGAATCAAATTTTTAAAGGTTAGTCAAATTTAATTTACTTCAGAAAGTAATTACTTTTCACTCACATTTTGTACAACATGTTAGTGTTCTGCAGAAGTTTTATTTTGACCGTTTTTGGTTTCCTGTGGTCAAAATGACCTGACTCAACCCTTTCATCCAGTTTTTTTCACAGCTAGATTCACCTTTGTCTTCTTTATGAAGAGAGACGGAGGGTTGGAATGTAATTTCTTTCTTTCTCCAGAATCTTTCCTTGTTTGTTTTATACAAAGGTCACAGATGTTTGGATGCCTGCTGTGGTGCCCAGCACACTTAATGGGACCTTTACAGTTTTCGCCCCCACAGAGGTAGCTCTGCTTCTGGAGGCCATAACAAGCCCTGCAAGAGTGTCAAACCGACTGACAACAAGGATGTTCAGACACATACACACACACACACACACACAAGTGTGCACCCTTGCATGTGCACGAATATTCTTCATCAAACTATTATACCTCCACATTGCCGGCTGGCTCCCCACTGAGACGCCTTCTGTTCAGCAGACAGATTCTACATGTTTGCAGCTAATGGATCTCAGCTGCCATATATTCACGTCCGCAGGAAGAAATAAACTCTGTGTTTTTGTGTGTATCTCTGTGTGTGGGTTGTATGTACATTTTCATCTATTCGTTTCTCCCAGATGAGATATATTGAGCTTGTGTGCCAGTTTCGGCACAGCCATTCGGAGAGCAGCCGACACAGAGCTCTGATGGCCTCCCAGGGAGTGAAGCTATTAGCTGCATGCTAAATGGTCCCAGTGAAGATGCTAACATTAGCTTGATCTCTCACTGCAGTCATTTCAATGAGCAGCACCATTATTTACATACAGAGTGATGTACTGAGATGCTGGTAGACTAAATAATTGTTTATGAACATCTATGGTAGGACACAGGTGTGAATGCTTATTAAAGTGACAGTTGGATTTGTGGGGCTCACGTCCTTTTACCAGCAAATATGGTCATATTCTGCTAAATCCTTTGTGTTTACGTCTACATTTACAGAAAGCGTCCTCAATTCCTCTCCCTGCTTTCTCTACCTCAACTTGTGTGTGCTCCCAATCTAATGCAGGTCAGCCATTGTTTAGCTCCTCTGTTAAGTTCCCAAAGGACAGCAAAGATCCAAGAAAAAAAAAAAAAAAAAAACCCTGCCCACTCAGCAATCAGTGTGTCTGTGTGTGAGTCTGTCTAGCTGTGGGAAAGAAAAAAAAAGACATCTTTTACAGGCAGGCAAGAGAAACCGGTGAAAGGATGACTGTAGGATTAAAAATTGTATCTTTGTGGACAATTTATCGTCTAATATTTAAAGTTGGGCTGTGGAAAAAAAAAAAAGTTTCAAAATCCTTTATTTGCACTAAGTGGCAACAGTAGGTGTTTACATTTGTGTAAAGGCATATCATTGTATGATAAGAGAAGGTTTATAATCATATGTGATGTGGTCTCTCATCTTGTAAAATGCCATTAAAGCTACACTTAATGTTATTTTTATTTTAACCATGGATCAAATAACTATGTGTAATGTGAGAGGGGTCACTCTGTTTGAAGCTCACTGTTTGAAGCCACAGAGGATTATCACTCGACTTCACTTTCCCTCTGCTCTACTTAGTGCTTTTGTGTCTCTCAGCTCATTGTTTTGGTTTTTGGGCCTACAACTTTGCTGTTTCGGTTCGGTGTCACTGCTCTCATCTACTGTTTTCTAAGCAAAAGTTTCCAAGCAGAAGGCTCTCAGAAGCCCACTGTACGGCAGGTAGTGTAGAGGCATACAAAATGACAGACTAGCTGGCGTAGAAAGTGAAATATCTGAAAGGAGAGTGAATACTGGATTCATCAAGTTGCCGGATGGATGCTAATGTTGCTTTATGGCTACTGGATGTGTTTGGTTACATTTACTATGCAACAGACATTTGAATGTTCTGTTTAAAGGTAGTTCTGCCTCCCTCAAGAGGTTAGTAAGTTAAGTTTTAGTATGTTTTAAATTTAATTCAAACTTCTTCCAGAGGAAGGGAGGCCAGTCCTTGGGAAGGATCCCTGCTGTTAACTTAAGGAGTTAGCTAATGGTACAAAACACACAGTACATCAACCAAATGAATCACTCACTTTGGGTTTGCAAGCCGGCAACCTGACTTTTATGTATTTTAATGGCTCATTTTTCATCTGTAGTATAGTAAATATGATATATTAACCATCCATAATGTCATTAGTGACCAGCTTACAAACACTTTACTTTACACCCCTCATTCATATTGTTCATAAATCATAATACTGAAAGTACTAAATGTAACTTTTACTGAAATACACCACTGGCATACTGAGGCAGATTCTTACTTTTTTTTTTCTTTTCTTTTCTTTTTGCTTGAATACACCAACTAAGACTGTAATGTGTGCAATATAGGGTGTTGTGTATTGATCAGCACACTCAAGAGAAGAGATGAGCGATCACAAAAGCACTTATTTTATCACAGTTGTGTCTCAAAACAAGGTCATTATACAATCAGAACACACTGCTGAGTACACTACAATCGAGAGTTTTTGCTACATCAGTAGCAGAGTTTAATACTGCCTGGTTCTGGCAAAGTAGCCAACTAAAACAAATGTTGTTTTGTTGAACATCAAATCAGTGTTGCACATGTTGCATGTATTTTCTCTAAAGAACACTAATGTTGTAGATAATGTTGTAGATTGTTTTTTTTTTCCTGCCTTTGAGGCACTCATTGATTTCCATTCATTCTGGCACATTATAAAAATCAACATGCAGGGATTTGCAGTGTGCTGCAGCCATAGGTAATATTGGCTGTTCATTATTTTAATAGTGTTGTTGCTTGTAGCCTCTACTGCCAACCAGTAAAAGTGATCCATCCTCTCAGAAAATGCCTCCTCAATGGTGTAGTGAGTGCACAGCAGCTCCACAATTTACTTAATAACAAAGTGACAGTATGATATTTTCTATGCTAATTTTGTAGAACCAAATCACAAACAGGAGTGATGCAAATTAGACCAAATTAAAACAAATGTGACTTTTTTTTTTTAATCAGGAACATGAGCTCAGGATGATGAAGTGAAGGTCACGCTTGAAAAAACACAATAGCTTAAAAAGATTTGTTACATGTCTGACTCTTATTTTGCATTAAACTTACTCTCTAACTTACTATCAAAGTTAGAGAGACAGGCTGCCAAACTCGTGGCAAGCAAAGTACATCTGCCTCTGAATAGTAGACGGCCTTAATTTAAAAATGTATTTTGGAAAACTAATCAAAAAGGATTAATAGTTAAAACATTTGGTGCACTTCAAACACATATTGATGCTCTTATTTTCTTTGGTCTCAACAAATTAATTCTGCCGTGCAAACAATGTAAAACTCAGGAATCAGCTTCATTTTTTCATGTTGCCTTTCAAGACAACAAACATGCATCTTGTTGATTCAGCAGGATGTGGCATGACTCTCTGTACAAGCTGATGTGTGCAAATCCTTTATTTAAAATTTCTGTTGATTACATACCTGCCAGCTCTGGAAATAATCATGTACTGTGGATGACACAGCACCTGCAGCAACCTGAAGAGGTCTGATCTGTTCACTGGAAGGCATTTAAAATCTGTTTTCATGTGTTGGGCAGCACTAATGTATATGTGAGGTTGTACAAAGCCTTTTGTGGTTCCAGAGTGAGCTGAGAAAAGTCTGATCATTTTCATGAAGTCACGTCACTTGAGTGTTGGTGACACTCAATATATTATATATACGTTTGAAATATGAAAATGAAAGAAATCTGGGGGTGTGGAGTTAAAACGAAGTGAACTTACCAACCGGGCTGCTCCTCATCTCATCTCTGCTTGAAGCTGTCAGCACAAGGTTACATTAGCTAGCACTAGTATAAGACACCCAAATGTATATGTGTATGCATAAATATAGGGAGAGAGAGATATTACACTGCACACTGAAGAGGAATAAGTACATCAGCTCCAGAAATAAGACACTTTCTGCGCAGCTATCTTTGCTGTGATGTAAATGAGTTATTGCTTATGGATTACAGCTTTAAAGAGAGACCAGAAACAAAAATCACATTTTCCCACTGACATTTGATTCATTTTCTGGCATCGTATCTGTAATTGTAACCAACACCCACTCCTCCCTCGTGGCTCCAATTTTCAGGGCCATGGTTTGAAAATAGAGGAAATGTTTAATTAGTGACCGTAATGAATAGTTAACAGTTGTATGTGCCGCTTCCTCTGGCCTTGTCTTGTTGTGTCTTGCTCTCTCACTGGTGTATGCTGGCACTTGTACTCCTTGTGGCTTCCCTCCTGTCTAAATAAGTTATGAGAAATGCCAAAGCACGGGTCCGAAGAAGGCAGGAGATGGAGAAGTCTAGACTGTAGATGCAGCAGACAGGCTAGTGGTTTGTGCCAGTGCTTCTTTTGCTTTGCTGAAAGGAAACCCTGAGTGAGAACACCAGTCATAATCCATTTAAGAACACCACTTTGGGTTAGGTGTGTGTGTGCAAACGCGTGTGCTGGCGTGCATGTGTGTACGCATACGTCGACACGAACTCGATTTGCTCGGCCTTCATGATAAGTTGGAGCATGCAGCCCAACATGCACAGACAGCTGAGCAGCACCCTTACTGAATAAAATATCACAATAATTCATCTTGGTATTAACTCATCACTAATTCATAACTCTCCAATAAACACTGCTTAGATACACGAGATGGAGAGGGAGGAAGGAAGGGAAATATGATGGGTACTCAGAGAGAGAACAAGACGGAAAGAAAAACAGAAAAGGTGAGAGGAGCAGGTCTTGCTTAGTGCTGCACAAACCCCAGAAGCCCCAGTGAGACCAGTGTGCATGGACATTTCAGCTAAATTGGCTTTCGCTCGGAGGCAAACAGACATTTTATTCATCTCATAAGAGGGCAACATGCCAATATGGCCATTAAGTAGGTATTTCCTTTACAACAATTAGCTCTCACACTGTGTTACCTCATTTGTCATTTGTCTGCGAGCTTTCGATTTATTTCTGCGCTGAAATAAATGCAGAAACAGAATTTCATTGCTGGCTTGTAGAAAACGGGCTCTGCAAGAACACTCGCTGGGGTCATTTCATTTCATATAGCATTCTTTATCCTTTCATTTATTGTGTTTTATTTATTCATTCCTAATCCCCTGGCTCAAAGAAAAGATATGCATTGGTGCCAAACAGAATCCACTGAACTTTTAAATTTGATATGGATTTTGCTAATGACTGTACATTCTGCAAAAACCATGCCAAATACCAGCAGTTGTCCTGGCTTGCAATTATAACACCAATTTTCTACTGATAGCAAAATAATTGTATTCTGAAATCATGTTTTATTATTCTACAGTGTCTGACCAGAAATATAAATAAGCATTCTGCACAGACCTACATATGCAAAACACAAACTACCAGTTGTAAGACATGCACAGTGTTCTTATGCTAACCTTGCCGCAGTCTCAGCTGTCAGTCACTCTTCTATGACAAGCATGACTCACACCTATGGCTTCTCATTGGTCAGAGACAATTCATGACTAACCTGTCCTCTAAGGAAACTGGACAGCAGCTATTGATGGGCATGAATGAGGGGTGTGTGTGTGTGTGTGTGTGTGTGTGTGTGTGTGTGTGTGTGTGTGTGTGTGTGTGTGTGTGTGTGTGTGT
>JBBMJY010000020.1:21561733-21572726 GCA_037833715.1 Toxotes lorentzi | reverse complement strand
GTGTGTGTGTGTGTGTGTGTGTGTGTGTGTGTGTGTGTGTGTGTGTGTGTGTGTGTTTGTGTGTGTGTGTGTGTGTCAGGGGCTAAGGAGAGTGCCTAACCTCATCTGCTCTCCACTTAAGTGAAACACTACCCACTAAGAAGCAGAATATGTGGTTTGCTTAATGTGTATACATGTTACTGTGTGTGGAATTTTAAATGTTTTCCCTGCTGTGTGTCCATGAATTTCCACATACTTTTAGTGTATCATTATAGTGCTATTCTGATCAGGGTTCACATTGCTGTTTCTATTTTAATGAACAGTATCACACCTAACCTACTTCTATTTCACACAGTCTTTTCCATCTAGTAGGACTTTAAGGGCTTGGCGACACATCTTTGGGGAACAGCACACTGAAATTTGTGTTTTCGTGCTCAGCCAATAGTGATCAAGATAATTGAGTTGGGGTAACACAAACCTATCTTAGGACATGACACCAGCAGCATTACTGGAGATGCTTTTATAACAGCTACATTAAGCAGAGGACAGTGGCTACAGTTGAAGGATGACCTTGTGTCCACCCTCTGAAGCCTGGGTCTGATTTTAATAATCATTCTGTGATGTCCTGTGATGTCTGCTGGGTTGCCCTACATGCTGCTACTAGCACTGAACATGCATTGACCTTTGTCAGTTGCAGGTCCTTGTCATCATTGCCATCAGCATTTTGGGACATTCCTCCAAGCTGAGACTCCAGATGTGAGCAGTGTGGCGTGTCTTTGTCTCTTTGTCTCTGCCATCTGATGTACTGTGGTAGGAGTGCAGGTGGGTGATCTACCATGAACAGTACATACAGTAGATTAGATTTAGGACGATGGAAGATGGAAGTGTTGGGTGATCATGCTTAACTTCTGCATCCTGTCATCATATTAAATGTTGGTCTAAGCAGCCATTTTGTTTCACTGCTGATACACAACTAGGGCCACTGCTTGGGTATAAGAAGCATGTGTGTCCATGTTGAGGGTCATATTTCAGCAAGATGATCCTTTCGGATTAAATTAGCTTTTGACAGCATTTACTTGTTAGTGTGGCTTTGTCCAAGAGAAAGGTCCCAAAAAAATGTATAATTTGTTCCTCATTATCAGGGGCACTGCTTTCCAACAGGCAAGGCAGGCAAATGCTTGGGGCCCCAGGCCAGAAGGGGGCCCCCGAAGGCTGACCAACTTTGAATCGCTAAGGCAGTGACAAGTTTGCAGTGACAGTGGTAGGCCGTCGCAGACTCCCTAAAGGGGCCCCACCCCCACGTCTCACTCTTGCAGCAAGTAGGTGCGTCTCATGTAAACAAACAAGTGAGAGCGGCATTGAGAAAATGAAGAGAAGTTATCCCTCGAAAAAAGAACGAAGAAAAAAGAGGAAGAGGAGAAAAGAAAGCAAGACAGTGGTGAATATAATTCAGTTGTTAATTTAGCTCAGAACAGCTTAGTGTGTCCTGCTCTCCTGTCCTGATGTGACCGAGTTGAGTACCTTCAATGATTTGTTTGCTTAGCTAGCAGGCTAAAAATAATAAATAATAAAATAATAATAATTATATAATAATAATAATAATAATAATAATAATAATAATAATAATGATCAATAATAATCAAACTTGGACAATATTCATTATTATATTGTGTTTTTCATTGCACTGTTTTTAATAGAGAACAATTTTCAAAGGTTTTTGAAGTTCATTTGTCATTTTAAGTTATTTAATTACTTATGTTGTTATTCAGGTGTCTCCAACACGTCGCTCGGGAGCTACCGGTAGCTCACCAGGCCCTTTCCAGTAGCTCGCCATTGTGTCAATAATATAATAACAACTTTGATTTGTCACTTGGTAAAGTCGGTCTAAACTGATAACCAATTAAAATTGCAAGTGTCCTGCCCCCTCCAGAGATGAAACGATTGTTTGTTAACTAGCTGTCAATCAAACATTTGCGCTGTGCTGCGGTCTGTCATTGGATTGGGGTAAGGGGGAGCAGCCTGACCAGTACCAGACAGTTAGCAGGCTAGTCTAGCAACAATGACAGCGGCTGAGTTCAATCACGCCAGTAAAAGGCAGAAAAGGTATTATTTCCATGAAGCGTGGGAAACGTACTTCTGTTTCACAAATGTGAAAGTCAGTAAAAGATGCAACGTGGAACGGCATTTCACCAAAGTACATGGCAACTTCGCTCGGGACTTTCTGGTGGGTAGCAGTCTCCGTAAAGAGAAGGTAAAAGAGCTGAAAACTACACTTCAAAAACAACAGTCTCTGTTCACTAAACCGATGAAGAAGGCCAGCGTATCCAACGAGGCATCATTTAAAGTGCCCGCCGTGGCAGAATCATTATTCCAGGACCATAAAAATAAGACAGAGATTCTGTCTGCTATTGCCGATGTCCAGCTTGGTACAGCTGTCTGACCGCATCCGCAGACAGCTGGAGTCGGACCTGAACAGGTGCGCCTGGTTTTCACTGCAGTGTGATGAGTCTGTGGACTCCAGTGATACAGCTCAGCTGGCTGTTTTCATACGGATGGTATTTGATGACTTTTGATGATGACATTACTTCCACTGAAAAACACTACAAAGGGGATTGATATTTACAACACTGTAAAGGAGTACTTTGTGAATAAAAGGTTCCCATTGAAAAACTGGTCTCAGTAACAACTGATGAGGCACCAGCTATGACAGGACGTCACTCAGGATTCATTGCACACTGCAAGGCTGACCCAGACTTTCCTAAATTTCTGAGCTATCATTGCATCATCCACCAACAGGCTCTCTGTGGAAAGGTCATGGGATCTGATCATGTCATAACACCTGTTCGTGCAAAGGCCAAGCAACACCGGAGCTTCAAGCTTTTCATGGAGGAATGTTCTGCTGAATATAGTGACCTCCTCCTTCACACTGAGGTCAGATGGCTCAGCAGAGGCAAGATACTACAACGCTTTCTCTCCTTGCTCTGTGACATCAAGGCTTTCATGGAAATGAGGGGAGAGGATACCACATTACTAAGTGATGCTGAGTGGCTGTTGGATCTGGCTTTCCTGGCAGATGTGACTGAAAAATGAACCACCTGAACCAGCAGTTACTAGGTAGAGACAAAAAAATATGTGACATGATCAGTGCTGTAAAGGCGTTCAGAGTAAAACTCACGTTTTACATCCAGCAAATGAAAACAAAAGATTTCAGCTCTTCCCCTCAGTTGCAAAGATGCTGGAAAGCCATCCAGGGGCAGAAACAGTGCTTAAGGTACACAGATATTGTGATCTGTTGTCCAAGCTGGGACAAGAGTTTTCAGACAGATTCTGTGACTCTGAGAAACTGGAGCCCTGTGTGACATTTATTGCTAACCCTTTCCTGGATGTGGACATCAGTGAGTTGTAAGGACAGATGGCTGAACTTTTCTCTGTTGATCCTGTAGAGATGGAGATGGAGGTCAAAAACCTCCAAAATGATGTCCAGCTAAAATCCCAGGAGCATTCACAGTATTATTGGAGTTTGGTGCAGCCAGAGAATTATAAAAATCTTCACCAGGCTGCTCTGAAAATGGAGGCTTTATTTGGGTCGACATATCTTTGTGAATCTGCCTTTTCTGACATGAATGTCATTAAGTCAAAGTTCAGAACCAGACTGACAGATGAGCATTTAAATGACTCCATCAGAACCTCAGTGGATACACTCCCGTATACACCTCTCTGGTTGAATCCATGTAGTGCCAGTTTTCTCACTGACAGACACTATTATATATATAAGAAGTAAGAATTTAAGTTTTTAAAAATAATATGTGTTCTGTTTTAACATTTTTCAATGTAAACATATTCACTTGTTCAGTATGGAAATTTGCTATGTGAATAAATGTTGCTAAACATGAGTAGCTCTCCGGCACTTTCATTGTGTAAAAGTAGCTCAGGGAAGATAAAAGTTTGGAGACCCCTGTTGTTATTGTTCTGGTTTAGATTTTTCTATTTTTAAATTGCACGTTTTAATGTTCATATTCTTATTTTGAAAAGATGCCAATGTGCTGTTTTGAAATAAAAAATGTTTACATTTCACATTTTTGGTTGGTTTCATGTTATTTATTATGTAAGGGTAATGAACGCTGGTTGGAGGAATCTGTGAATTTTTGCCTAGGTCCCCAAGAGACTCTAGAATCACCTCTGCTCATTATGATATGTTTTATTTTGAAATATGATTTTTTTGGAGGGACATTAAACAGCCAGGGATCGGTCGTAAACCAGTATTTATTGTAACACTGCTGTTTCCCTGGTATGATGCTTGAGAAGCACACACAGACAGTACTTTGGGCTTGAAAAACGGTAGTTGCAACTACATTTTGGGTATAATGTAATTCTGATTTACAGTTGATATTATTCTAAAAAACATTAATTTTGTCCTTTCCACAGTGGGGTATGAGAACCAATTATCTTGCACTCAAAAAACATTTTGCTTAATAATTAGGCTTTATGTATTTTAATTGCATATATATATATTTCCTTCATTTTGTATTACACAGAATAAACAAACCGATAAACTTTATGTGATGCATATTTGTCAAACAAAGGAAACAAGAATGAGATTTATGTAAGAGCGCACAAATTAAACCCAATGGGTTCTAAATACATAATAACCAATTAATTTGCATTAACCTGGTTATTACAGTTTTTCCTTAGTCACTTTGATGCATTTCTTAAATCATCTTTAACATTCGCACAACTATAAGTCTATTTCTCTAAACAATTCATGCAAACAGAACCATATAATGGACTACTTGCAAAAGCCAGTAAATGGCTAAGACCCTTAGTTTATCTCTCAAAAGTAAATATTTATGTCAGTGGACATGTCAGTGCCATTGGAATAACAAGTCATTGTTCACAAACAATAGTGAAAATAGTTAGCCATGTTGTGTTTTCTGATGTGGCTGAGGCTAAGGTTTTGATGACAATGACTTTACAAAATGCACAAGGCTACACTTGTTCTTTATGGCATACATTGATTTCAACAGCGCAGAGTTACACGTCTCTGTATGTGGGAGACTGAGTGTAAGACACTGGACAGGATTTACATTAAAGCTTTTACTATTTGAGCTGTAATTTGTTGACAAACCATGGCACTTCAATACAGAACAGAAAATAAACAAGACTTTTCTACAGTTCTGACTAGCACAAAGGAAAAAAATACAAAATTATTACAAAATTAGATGCAAACATAAGAAACACCACTTAGGCAGAATTGTACATGCAGTGCTTCATGGGGAATTACAGTGCTGTCTTTCTACACCTCCTGACGTTCCCGTCTGTCGGGCCACAGATTCTTATCCACATCACAATGGATACCTTCCCTTGCAATGCAGCATGGAGAGAATCTTTTGGAAGGTCTTACCCGGCCTCTGCAGGCGTCTGCTGTGACGTCCTCACATACTGCATCCATGGCAGGGTCATCTGAGTATGTGGCTGGCGACTGTAAATCTTCCACCCCCATGCTGAACAGAACTCCTCAATTGGGTTAAGGAATGGGGAATAGAGTGAGAGTAATTCCATTAGCATCCTGTAGTGGGTTGCAGACCATTGTCTAACTCACATTCTCCCAAATTACCACATACTTTGGTAAATCATCATCTCATCATCTGGGATGAGATTCCTGTAGAGGGTGCCTAAGAAGGTGAGGAGATGCTGTGTGTTGTTATGGCCTTATAACAGAAATATGAGTTAGCACGCTTCTGCTCTGAAATGGCAGCACACATGGTGATGTTCCCTCCCTGCTGGCCTGGCACATCATCAGTACCTCCGTGGCAGATGATATTTCGACCACGCCTTCTGCCTTTGGACAGGTTGAAGCCAGTCTCCTCCAGGTCTATGTTGTGAGGTGTTCACTTGATTCCAATATGTATCTGTGTAACATATATTCACTGTTTAAAAAAAAAAATACAGTACAGTGCATATTTTTGGATTACATATCTGTTCTCTCCATGAAACATTGGAATGACTGAGGACATGGTTGTTCTCCCAACACTTGGTTGCATCGTTCAACTAGCTTCGGCCATTGTAAGGCCATGACTGGTCCACAGTTGTAGCCCTTGTTTAATTGGGAACGCACTCATGTCCTCTGCCTCTCCTTCTTTTTTATCTCCCTACCCTTCCATCGCACATCCTTACTCCTCTTCTTCTTCCCAGCTGTCCCACCGTGTTCATTTCCTAGTTGTTCTTCTGTTGTCAGAAATTGTAACACTATGTTGTGCTTTGTCTACATATGCTTGCAAACGGAAGATTCATGATGGACTTCTGAGCTATTTTAGAGAGCTGGATGATCATGAGAACAATTTGAGGACACATTTATAAAAAATTTGTGTGTAGAAAATATGTTTGACAGATTGTGACAACTGGTTCAGTCAGTTTGCATGTCATTTTAATTCTGATCCGAGAAATTTGCCAAAGTGACATTTCGTAACACACTGGATTTTCTTTAAAATTACTATTACTATTACTTGTTTCATTCATTTTTGATTAACAAATATGAATCACATCATGTTTATTAGTTTGTTTATGTTAAAAATGTATAATCCAAATTACTTCCCATTTAATGAAATACAAACCTTTGGACAAGAGGACACATCTAAATGAGCTTAGTTAAGTGTAATGAGTTCACCTTTAAAGTGTCTTTATGTAGAGAACAGTACGGAACACAAATGTCACTCCAGTGTAACAGCAGCACATTTGTCTGGGAAGAAAATATCTGATATTAGTTTCTTACACTGCAATATTACAAAAAAAAAAATCCCACTCTGACTTTTAAATTTTTAATCAGCTATACTCAAGAAATCAGTCAGACAAGCTGTGGGCCAATAATATCTCTTGATTTACACCGAGCAGGCCCATATCAGCAGCAGGTCACGCTTTAAATGTTACATCATAAGTAATGTATGATCAGGAATAGGGCTACTTCATTATGAAGCAATATGTAAAATCCCTCTTCCTTCACACTGTACCATGTAATATTCAGGTAATTTAAAAGCCTCTTAACCTCTTTTTTTCATATAATTCACATTTGAATATTTTCCCAGTGAAAATGCAAGGGTGAATTTATTGAGTATTGTCAACCAAGTAAATTAGGTTTTATATTGTGACTTAATAATTTAAGGATTCTGTGCTGCTTTTGCAGACCTTCCTGTCTCCCTGAACATTACAAAAGGGCGCTATAAACATAAGATGGCTGTACAAGTTATTTGATTGTTAGATCCCACACAGTAACTTCACACATGGCTATCATTTATGTAGGAGCATATGCTACCCTGTCTAATGTTTCTTTACAACTAAACTGCAAATGCAAGTATGCTATGTAGGAAATGTGATTGCGACCGGATTACATTTTCTATGAACATAATAAGGCTATGTTGCTCATTTACATATTTGGCAAGTCCCAAATACACGGATACTGAACATATCAGTAAAATGTTCACAGATAGTGTTCAAACTTGTAGAGCAGTATTCACTTGTTATAACTACAGCATTATTACACCTTTTTGTTGTTCTGTTTGGCACCCACAGCACTTGACTAAGATTGGGGAAAGATTGTGGTCTGGTTTAATACAGAAAATGTTCACTTACACTTAACCAAAACCATGATCCTTCCCCAGTCGTAACCAGAGCTTTTGTTGCATGAACCTAACCACACACAGCACTCTGGATGTGAACCAGTCTCTGGTGTGACATTTGTGGGCTGTGTGCAGCTGCCATCCACGCCAGCCACCTCCTGCAGACTCTGCTGCCATTAATAAATGTAGATAAGTAAATATGAACCAGCGATTATGTTGCCTGCAAAACGTATTTACAGTTGCTGTTTAGCTGTATAATTTCTAGGGGACAGTGCTGGTATATGACACTCCATGTCAATATTAGTTTCAGTAACATTTCCAAGGACAATAAATACACATTCACATATGCATATTGTGTACTATAAGCCACACAATCTATTGCCTGTGTCAGTTTATTCAGTGCTGTCCTTCAATGAATTTATGGAGACTAAACCTACTTCAGCCTTTGTCTGAAAATAAGGGTTATATTTTCTACTACTTGCATAAAATTGTCATCTGTATAAGTGTCTTTGTGTGTTAGTGGGAATGTAGCCTACATTTTCAGGTAGTCATCTTCATGCCACTTTTAATAATAGTAAAAACGCTTGGAGAGCCATTTTAAGGAGATGTGGAGTCAGCTGAGTCGGGGTGGGGGTGGAGGGGGGGGGTCTGAGACTGGTGATGTAGGAAGTTGGGATGTCACTCTTGGTTGTGCTGCCAACTCAGCTGGTACTTTCTTCTACACACTACAGTGGATCCCACACATTCAAGCACGCGCACACACACACACACACACACACACCCACACACACACACACACAGAGAGAGAGAGAGAGAGTTGTCCGCACCCTCTCTCCCAGTCACACACTTCAAGAATCCGTCTCTCTGGGTGTGAAATAACTTCTTTCCTGGCTGACTTCACATTGTGTAGTAATTGCACACCTTCATCTCTTTTCTTTTTTTCCTATTACTCCTTGCCATTCTCAGTCAGTCTCCTCTTATGTCTTCCTTAAATGGCTAATCAACATAAAACCGCTCTAAACTGCAGAGGATCTGCTCTGTGAAATGCTTCATTTACCTACAGTTCCTTAGTATGTACCATCATTTGTTTTAATACAGTGTTATGTACCATATTGCAACCATAGCTGTCACTGTCAAATTGGGTATCAATTTCTTGCATAACATTTTAGTACTTTCAAAAGCTGGTTACATGCACTGGGATCATTCAGCTGTGATCTGAATGAGTAAATATGGAAGTTACTTAAGTACGCATACATTTGCACTGGATTTGTTGAATGGTCCCATAGGTAAGCCTTTGTTATTGCTACATAGCCAGCTACATCAAGCTTCATTCCTTTACTTGCTAAGACCTGCTGTCACCAACAACTCTAATTTTGACCCTTGTTTTGCTTTTACTTCTATCATTTCTTTTCTTCTACTGAAGTTAGCATGCTAACCAGCTAGCCTCGGCCCATTTGGTATCATAATAATGCTTTGCAATAGTCACAGCAGCATCCAGTGCTGTCCTCAGGGCAGCACTGGATGCTGCTTCTTGTCTTTTTAAAGCAACAATGGCTGAAGTTTTTGGCAAGCGACCATTATTACCACCACCCACTCCCAGCAAAAAACAACATGTTTGGCAGCACAAAAATCTTGTATATCGCAGTTTGAAGTAGCCCAGGCATATATATTACGACATCCATGTCACATCTGAGTTATTGTAAATACAGTGTTATACGGTCAGTGCACAGTATTTGAATCCTCACATGTCAAACTCTGTAACTGTTCAACCATCTTTATGGCATGAATGCTCACAAGTAATAAACATGAACATCTTTCTCATCTCTCCCTCTCCCAAGACATGAATGTGGCTCATGTGTAAGGTGTGTTCAAAAAGGTATACATTGTTATTTGCAGGCTATTAGAAAGACAAAGAAGTTGTCATATGAAAATGTTACTTATCCCTGCTTTTTATTTTCCGTGATCAAGATAAAATTTTAAATTTGGGTTATTGTTTCATTTTAACCCAAAATATTGTTTGCTATTAAGCACTAAATACAAAGTACAGCTGAGGCTGATGGGAAAGTCATTGTTTTTGCAGGTATTTACTCCTAAACCAAAGCAGTAGACACATTAAATTTTTGACCTTGTGATGGTCCTTGGTGAAAATACAGGGCACAACCAAAGTTATTACAGTTCATCCTGAGGGGCACATGAATGATTACATCAAATTTCATGGCAATCCAATCATTAGTTTATGGATTTCCCTAAGAGCTACAATTATGAACCTCATATGAGCACTGGAGGAAGTCAGGGGATTACCAGTCATTAGGGTTTATCCTCTGGAAACCGTGAGTGTTTACACTAGATTTTATGGCAATCCATTTAACAGTTGATATATTTCAGTTTGTACAAAAGTGGTGAGTCAACTGACAAATTGCCACCATCCATAAAGCCACAGCACAAGCATTGCTAAAAATTCCCAATACAGTAAGCTTTCAGTTAATGCTGTAGTTTCCATATTACACTAGTTTAGCTTTCAGCATGGTTTTAAATTCATGTTCAAAGACTTGATTTTGCTCTCGGTTGTTTTGTTTTCAGTTATCACTTTGAAGTTCATTTTGCCATACTCACCCCAATAATTTCATCTAACGCTCCACATAACTGCAGCCAATTAGGCTGCTCTTCTCTACACAAGCATCCACACCAACAGATGCTGGAGAACCAATTACAAACACTTGCAGTTTCACACAGGTGAGGGAGTGCTGGCGTACAGGGATTGGTTGTTACAGTAAATGTGAATGTGTATGTAAGATAGATAGATAAATACTAAAACAGTGTATGTGGGAGTACATGTCCACATAAGAAATTCTCTAGGTCTCATCACAGGAGTGGAGAAATCTTGCAGAGTGATGGATTTAGACTGTGGGTGCTGGATATGAAATATTTATCTGACTATATCTCGAAAGATTTCTGAGAGTAAAGTATCAATTTCAGGCCCTTAGGAACAGGATCTAGTCTGCTTTTCCTGACCTCATGATGCTACTTCCACTTAGAAAAGAAGGCTGAAAAAAAGAAAGAAATAGAAACAGACATAATTCCTTTCATCATAACTGTATTGAAGTATTTACAGCATTACAATATGTGCAAGAAGGGAGAAAGGGTTAGGGAGTGGATAAAGGGTAGGAATGTGGAAGGGTGGAATGAGGAGCAGGTAAGGTAGGAAGGGGGAAATGGAAAAGGGGTGGTGGGTTCAGGGGGAGGGATGTTCTGCTCTTCTTCTTTGGTTTCTTCTTTTTCTCATTCATCTGTTCATCATCACTCCTCTTTGTCTCCTCCACCATCTAATTTGTTCTCCATCTTTTCTTCCTCTTTAATCTTGTTCTCCTCCTGCTGGTTTTTAGTCTTCTTATCCTTGTGTTGCT
>JBBMJY010000020.1:21550231-21561514 GCA_037833715.1 Toxotes lorentzi | reverse complement strand
GGTTCCTCTCAGTTTCCACCTCTTGCACTTTCCTCCCAGCTGTCGTCTCTCCGAGCGAGCTCCTGTTGCAGGCTTGCCTCCAGTGCGTCACACCTGGTCTTCCACTCTTCTTCACTCGACTTTAGCTCATTCTCTTTTTGAGGGAGCTGGGCCAGGCAGCCCATGTAAGCTCATCTTTTTGTCTGAGCTCCTTTCGGAGCTGGCTCTCCATCTGCCTCCATCCATTTTCCACCAGGTTAACTTTCCCCTTTAGAGCCTTATTTTCAACTTTCAGAGATTTTATCTCACTGATGGTGGAGTAGAGGGCATCTCTGAGGTCCTGCACATTGTGCTGCAGCTGCACTGCATTGGTCCAAATGTCTGAAAAACAGAAACATACATGTGGTTCATGGATAAAACTCCAGTCCTTCTCCATTTATTTATACAGCTCAGTCTACTTTAGTTAAAGGAAGGACCTCAACAAAGAGCAACATGTGACCACAGCCAACAACTCAAATTCATACTTTTCCTATGGAAACATTATTAAGACAATAGAGTAATAAAAGTGTTATGGCTTATTTTTTGTTTTTATTATTTTTCCTCGGTGCTACTAAATTATCACAGAAATGCTGCCACATCTATTTTCTGTTTCTGTTGAGTTTGTTAGGGGTCAGGTTTTTGTTTACTGTAGATTATTTTGGAGAAACTTACACACACACATGTCTTACACACATGCTTGGTTTTTTATGTTACAATGCAAGTGTTACTTTTTTCAATTTTTAATCCATTGATTAGAGACACTGACAGCAACAATGATGTTTTGTAATTTTGAGAGAAAAGATGGCACGTTTTTCCCCTAGAAACCCTGCTGCAATCATAAAATTGTCCTTTTCAATTTGTATTTTTTATTAAAATATATTGGAAATGCTGTATTTCTCCACATGGCTTACTGGATATGAGAAATTATTAAAATTGACATGCATGAACTCAATAAACTATGAAAATGTAGTGAAGCTTTAGACAAAATTAAAATGAAAAACAAGAAAGTTCTGGTAGTAGGCTGGTCTAGAGTTTCTCCAGGTCAGATTAAAAGATCTCACCCAGTTTCTTTGCCCTTCCATGTCAGCTCAGGGAAGAGACTGAATGGAAATAAAGAGAGAGTCATACTTCACAGTTGAAGCTGTGAAGCTCTTGAAACTGTATTATAATTTCAGGGTTGTTGTTGCTCAAGTCACCAAAGTTAATGTAAAAACAGATTGCCACAGTTGGCTCAATCTCACACAGACAGTACTTTCTTTCTTCTTTTTAAGTTACAACAAATAAAGACCACAAATGTCTCCTTCGTGGCTATAGGTGATTAGGATAGGTTCATTAGGATTCATCATCTGGGAACCATGAAGTTTTGTCTCAAACCATGTTGTGGATGTTTGCTGGATAAGTGAATATTTCAATCTTTCAATCAGTTGGTAACTCAAGAGGAAGAATCAGGGGGTCACCAAAATCAGGAGGATTTATCCTCCGGGGAACATGAATGTATGTACTAAATTTCAGGATAATCTATTGAAGGGTTGTTGAGATAGTGCAGTCTGAACCAAAGTGGTGGACCAAGAGACTCACAGAATGACTGATGCTAATGTGACTAAAAACATGTAGAACTTCACCCCACACTGTATTTCATTCACACTGGTATTTATTTGTATTTATTTGCATTTATTTTCACTGTCCGCTGGATTGACTCCCCATGAGTAAACTTAATATCCTCCGTGAACTGCTCAGGAATTTCATCCAAATATTAATTTTTATATGCAGCAGGATGGCAGACTTAATTTACACTATAATATTCCATTGCTGTTTTTCTGAGCTACTGAAGATAAGGATTGTTATTTGCAACAAAAGGCACATGTCAATCAATTCTTGTCAAAAAAACAAACACATTTTTCTCTTTGATAATGTGGAACCACCAGAAGAAACCAAAAACATTAATTAGACTACTTTTTTATACAGTATATTTACTCATAAAGCAGGATAATTTGATCTAAACTCTGGCACTGGCTCAAACATTGTTCATTTAATAACTGAGTCATTGCACAGATGAGATTATGTAGGTGTGAGATTGGACTTGAAGACTGAAGAGGGAATTGCAGTAATTTAATAAAAGGTTTAGGAGTATCCACAAGAAGAGAAGGAAATGGATTACCCCGATAGAGAATAACTGTGGGAAGACTGGTAAATAAAAAGGATATAAGATTATAGAAAGACTGGCAGAGTCATATCAGTCATAGATCTTTATCACACTCAACATTTCAACAAGCGTTGCATTATTACTACACACTGAAGGCAACCAAGTACTGAGTTTCAAGTCCTTGCCTTGGGTTTTGGTGAGTGGCTTTTAGGACTGAACACTGTCGCTAATTGTCCCTTTTTTGGGATGTGATCAAATAAACATTTTAGATGATCCTGCATAACCTGGATTTTGCTCAATTATGGTGGTTTTGAAAATGATTTCTTTTTACAATATCTGTAGGGCTACTACAACATGGTTAAGGTTAGGGAAAGATCATGGTCATGGCAAATAAAGTACGGTTAAGGTTTAGTGAACTGCAGCAACAGATTTTTTGGCCACTTGGGGGCAACAGAAAAAAACACTGTACGCAGCACACTGACTAGATAAAGGGTACACTACTCCCTGCAATATTATTAAAATGATTCCTTGTGATACAGTGCTGATAAAATGTGGTGCTTCTTTAAATACTTTGTGCATAGTGAAGCTCTATGACTCAATGAGCATGCACAGCAGCACCTCATTCATGTGTTTTTAATATATTTTACTCCTGCAGAAGAGACTATAAGGAAATAATAAACGTAAGTGAGGACAAGGGCAAAGTGGCCTTTCTAGCTGAACTTTCACTATGGCTACATAAGTGCGAAACACTTCCTCATCTATATTTTACTGCCAAAAAAACATATCAAATAGCTAGAAATTACAGTTAAAAACGTATTAATTTGCTGAGCCTTTCCCCACTCTCCCTTTCCCTTAATGAACCAAGTGTCATTAGGATCAGTGATGATGATAGCAGAGGCTAAAGAGCAGAATGAGGAGTCGTCTATCAAGTGTACTGTAGCTGCGCTCGCTAACTTCAGTCACTTCATCCTGCCTGGCTGAATGGAGTCGAGTGTTATTGCCCATGACAGGAGTGGGTTTGAGATGGAAATCACTTAAAAGGCAAGAATCTGTTGAGGCAGGTGCCGGGTGAAAAAAAGATCTAATGTGTCTCGCTCCTCTTTCCCTATCACTCTGAAGTCAAACCTTTTTTAGTTTTTCCACACTCATTCTCCTCACCTACTCGCTTTCTCAGCTCATCTGCGGAGCTCACCTCCCCCTCACATTTCTTCAAAAAGTAAGAAGAGCTCATGCAACATCATCCACGCCAACACCCTCGTCATCATCTTCATCATCACCATTGTTATCCTCATTGTCATCCTCTTTTTGGTTACACCCACAGCAGTTTCAAATTTAATTGGCAACTTGAAGCCGTATCAGAAGTTACCTGCTTCTCCCCAGTGAGACGACCTTTCTTGCCTCTTTCTCTCCTTTATCCTTGTAATTTTAGGGGTTGTGGAGTTGATGTGAGTAATTTTCCATTGAAGATTCCTCAACAAACGAGCAGTACAGAACAAGTGGTTCCCCTAGAAAGCTGTGTTCTTCTTCAGAGAAGTGAAGAGGAAGGTGTCACAGTGTGTGTAAGGCTGCTGCTCCGGATTAGACATCTAGGTTGGGAAATATGAGGACATGATGAAACATCATGTGCTTTCTGTTCTATCTCGCTGATAAAGCACAGAAATTGGTTGGGAAAATGCCTATCTAGCACTTCTTGTGCTGATCACAGTGTTGTTCGAGGCCTAGTTACAGAGTGGATTGAGCGCAGCTGCACTGACATTTAAATGTTTGACTAACTTCCTGCTAAAGCTAACTACGTCTAAAGAAAAGTTATGCAAAGAATTGTGACGTGTGAGTAACTCAAACTTTTCCATTAATCAAAAGATGTGTATTTATTTCAATTTTAAAAAGCACCAATGAACAAAATGATATACGTTGATTAGTGAATGGAGAGTTAGAGTACTTAACTATTTGATAAACAGATTTATAAAATAAGCTTATTTTAATGATGTTTATAGGCATATTTAACCAGAGTTCTTATTATCCATGAAAATCACTAAATTGATACACAAATAAACCAAACTTCTGAAGTGTGCTGACAAACCTTCATGGTTCTTGGTCTTCACTAATGTCACACTCCAGGTTTTGATTTTTTAGCAGCTGATAATTAAATTGCTCCATCAGAAATTCGGCTTCTTCTGTTAGAAGAGAGCATATATGTGCAGAGAGAGACACACAAGCAAACCCATAAGCATGCAGACACGCCATCATGCAGACAGACATTTGCCTGAGGAAGTTCCTGGATTGCTGTCAACAAATCCATACACCTAGACATCCCTCCTTTTCTCATTTAAGCCCCAAATGCACGTCATTAACTGTTCACATATGTTCTATAATCACAGCCAACTGTTACATCCTCCTACTCAAATATGTCTCTCAGCCACTTTATGTGTGATACATGTGAGACAGACATCATAGTGTATTTTAACGATTTAAAGATGTTTCCATTAGGTAGAATCATATAGAGCAGAAACATGATATTTCATTCTCATACTCTTGCTAGAGGTTCTGTGTTTAAGCGCTACTTCTCAGTCATAGCTCAGTCAAATCAAATCACATCAATTTTCTCTCTAAAGAACTTTACTGGAAAGAAGAATAAATATATAATTTGTTATTAATTATAGCAAAACAGAGAATAATCAGTTAGTTGCTTCCAAGTATTTCCAAATTCTCAGCTAATACAACCTTGAGACATTTTCAGAGGATACCAGTGCAAATGCAAAATGGTTCTACTAACAAACAAGTCAGGATAAATGAAGCATAACATTTCCATCACTAAATGAATGAGTGATAACTACTCACTGGATTTTAAATATTTAGATATCACAATAGTGATATGACATACGTGTTTAGTTGTTATTAACATGTTGGCAATAAAACTTTTGCCAAAACCCATTATATACACAACCGCCAGCTTTTATTTGAAAATCAGGCAGTGCAGGCCCGGCCAACTATACAGATAGCATCTTCCTGATACACCCCAAATACCACATGTGATATTGATGTGGCTTACGGGATTTTAAAGTGGTGATTTGATTAAAATTAACCTGTTGTAGAAAATTGCAAACTTGAGGTGTTTGTGTTTGCAGTGAACAGAGATTCTATATTTGCGCTGATGTGTACACTGCATGTAGACAGTATATCTGCAATCATGTTGCATGATGAAAAGTTTTTTTTTTCTCTTTTACTTTTTGTTTCACTTTCCTCAACTAATTTTATACAAGCAAAACAAAACAGACTTTTTTGGAAGTTGGAAGTTTTAATGTGTGCATGCATTGTATAACAGAAGATGCTGTTTGTTAACATTGGAAGATGTAGAAGATGAAAATAACCTTGAACCAAGTGACAAAGGCAAGAAAGAGTGACATTTTCGGGCGTTTGGTGGCAAAGTCGCATTACTGCGTTGTCTCCACATAACAGACTGAGATGATAGCTTAATAGTTTCTGTAGACGTTTTCAACAGGGTTGCAAATGAGGTCAGCTCACTCAGCAAAATTCCTCAGGGACATTAACAAACTGAAATTTAGCCGCAAGCTGCAATTTGCAGATTCTAACCTTTTTGTGTCCAACAAAGGAAGCAGCTCGGTCACCTAAAATTAAAGCCGCAAGCAGCAACGAGTGGGTTTCAGACTTGACAAAGCCAAGCAAAGTCACTTTAGCTAGTTTAATTTTGTTTAAAGAAGGAGCGAGACCAAGAACACACTTGTTTCATCATCTCAGTCTAAATTCAACAGTGTAGTGTCCTTGTAGTAAATACTATCTCATCTTGTCTACCATGTAGTCAATGCAATGTGGAGGTCACTGGTTGAATCTACTTCACTGTTGTTTATTAACAACAAGAAAGAAGGAAAGTGCTATTACAAACAGGGCTTTGAATGTCCTGTTTGATCGACAAGTGATCCAGGATTCTTTAATTTATTGTTATTTTCAGAAGTGTATAATATGAGTATGAAGCATATTGGTGTGTATGTTCAGGACACAGTGCTGGATGCCTCCAGTGAGTTTAATCAGGATTGCTTAAACATAATATTATCTTGCGATTTCCTCCTAAACTCCACCCTTTTTTCTTATTGATTGTGTGGAAGTTTTTTGACTGATCTTGCCCATTGATAATAAAAATGTGTATCTCAGTCCTGCAACACTATGTACAGAAAGTTGGTGCTGATCCAAAAATTTTATGTCATATTACTGTTTTTCACGTTATGCAAATGAGCCAACAAAAAAAAAAAAAAAAAAAAAAAAAAAGATCCATCATGGTGGCACTTAAAGACATTGAGCAGGAATTGTGTGTGAAATTTCAAGTTGATCAGACGTATAATGTCAGGGGCGTGGCTTTTCCAAAAACGGGTTTTTGGGCCTTAATTACAGTGCCACCATCTGGCTGATTGGACCCATGCTTAGGGGAAGCACTTACTTACACATCATTTCCAGTTATTGGGCCAAGTTTGATGTTTCTAGCTCATTCAAGCTCATGGCAATTTGAGCCACAGTGGCAGAAAACAAATAATAATAATAATTATAAGCCGGCACAAACACAATGGAACCCTAAACATAGAGGATGAATGACACTATTTATTTTCAGCTATTAAAAGTAAGAGAAATCACAAGGGAGAAAATGGAATCATTCAAACAAATGAATATCATCTGGATTAGAGCCACAATCAAAATTGTCCCTCAGTTCATCGTCCCCAGCAACTCTCTCTCTCTCGCTCTCCGGGCCTGCTCACTCTCATTTGCCTCACAGTATATTGCACAGTTACAGACACATATTCCAGTCTGGCAAAGGGCCTGGCTTTAGGGCTGAGCATATGGCCAGTGGCTATGGGGGCATGGAGGGTTGGGAGAGTGGAAAGAAAGAGGGATGAGTTGCGAGAGAAAGCAAGATAGCATCAGAGCTGGCAGAGGAAATGCTTGACTGTCATTTTAAATGCCAGCTTGAGCAGAGGGCGTGCACACACACACACACACACTGTATACACACAGACATGCAGTATAAAATGCACCAATACTTTCACCCACAAAAATCATGCCACACATTTTCAAAAAAAAAAAAAAAATACTAACACTCTTCCTCCTTTATGATTCATACCTACAGTTGCACTTTTGCCCTTGAACAATGATTGAACCTCACTCACTCTGTCATGCTATATGAGGCATGAAATGTGTGTGCGTGTGTGTGTGTTGGACAGGCAGCAGAGCTTGCTGGGTTATTGTGGCAGGCTCGTGGGCTTTGTCAAAATGCGTGTGAGAAAATACAGAGTGACAGATGTAGCCTTTCTGCTCTCTCAGACTAACATGGTTATTCTCCCATCGCCCACTTCACCGATCTCTCACTCACACACACACACACACACACAGGGGCACATACGATTCAAAATCATAATCACAATCAATTTTTTTTATCCTCACAGGGAAGCTGCTTTGTTACAACTGCTCAGTGCTCAGTTAGGAAAGAGGAAGTAAATAAGTAAAAAATAAAAATTACAAAAAATACTATAATACAGTAAAAATAATAAATAATTAATACACAGTAAATAGTAAAACGCACAAATACAAATTTGTGAAAAGTAAAAAGTAAGGTGCAATCCAGGATCACAGGATGGAGTGCAAAAATGGGAACATGCAAAGTAGATTAACAGTAAATAAAGTGTAATGTGAAAAGGAAAACTGAATGAAAAGTGTAATGTGGGTCAAATGTAGGTCAGTAAATTAATAGTAGCTTATAACCGTGTCTAACTGAATGGCCACAGGAAGGAGAGACCTGCTGTGGCGTTCAGTGGAGCTCTTAGTCATTCTGAGTCCCTGAACGTGCTCCGCTGGCTCATCAGAGCACTGTGTAGAGGGTGGGAGACACTGTCAATGATGGAGAGGAGTTTTGACAACATCCCCGTCTCCGCGATTACATGCAGAGGGTCCAGCTCCACCCCCAGGACTGAGACAACCCTCTGAATGAGTGTGTTAAGCCTGTTGGTGTCAGCCACCCTCAGGCTACTGCCCCAGCAGACCTAGAAAATGGCACTGACCACCACAGACTCATAAAACATCTGCACCATGGTGGCACAGACACTGAAGGACAAGATCCTCTGGTGGAAAAAGGCCGACTCTGGCTCTTCCTGTAGAGAGCTGCAGAGTTCCTGGTCCAGTCCAGTCCAGCTTTCAAGAGCCTTCATGAGTTGTAAGGTCAACTGGCCTTTAGTCTCTAGCAGCACTGGGATGGGGATCCTTTGGTACAGGAACCAGGTAGGATACCTTTCACAACAGAGGGACCTCCAGCAGCTGATGTACAAGAGGTGTTAAAGTATGACACAGCTGACGTGGGCCTTAAGCTCCCTTGAGATAATGCCATCAGGACCAGCAGCCTTTACCAGGGAGACTCCCCCCAGCCCCCTGTTCACCTGGTCAGCAGAGATGGCCAGAGGTGGTGTTCTTGCTGGGTGATTTTGATCACTGTGGTTGATGTGAAGCAGCATGTCACAGCTGGTGTACGTGGTCAAACTCACCATTTGACATGAGAAAAACACCCTGGTTGGACAGGGTCCTGTCTCCTCTAGTAATGCAGGACACAAACTGAATGAAAGTGGGGAGAGAGCAGAAACGTTCCACCCTGTCCGCTTAAACCATCTGAAAGCCATTGATGGTAGGTTACTATGCTTCAGCACAATCAGTGGGTCCTTGGTTTAAACAATGCAACTATCGAATTGCTGCTCAATGATAGCATTGCTGAACGACACCATCCCAAATTTACTGTTGAAGATACTAAATCAACTGTGAAAAAAAAAAACAGATCAGAACTCTCTAGTAGCATGTTTAGAGAGGTACACCTTAAATAGGTCACTAGTAGGAAATGTTACTGTATCAAAATAAAATATAAGCTGAACATTTGGAAAAATTAAAAAACAAACAGGAGCATCTGCAACAGACTGCATACAATGCTCTCAAGTTCAGGCTCTGTAGTCACTGACAATGCTACAGCTTTGTTCAGTAGACTCAACTCTTACCACACACACACAGATGCACTGTAATGTTTGTTGTTATGTTTCCAGATTGGAATGTGGGAATTTTTGGAAGTCCAGACTGTTGATTCTTTAAATCCCAAACAAAACAAGCGCTGTAAGAGAAAGAACCACTTGAGTGACTTCCATATTAAAAACTGCCAGTTTAAATGTTTCCAGCCGGATATTGCTTCAGACAACAAATCTCTCCGACCTAATCATCTCCAAGATAATAAATCAAAGTCGTTTTAACTTTAATGAATTTCAACCACGTTCCGATTGAACTAAGAGATGAGGCTTCTTTGAGTCCATTGAAGCGTGTCGCAGAGGCCTCTATCGGATCATATATCAATGCCACTTCCCTTTGCCACATCTTCCTCCAACACATTATCACCAATGCTGTCAGATACCAGTACAAATGAGAAAACAATAGGGAGATGAGAGCAAGTTGTTGAATATTCATAGGGAGGATAAGGATACAACTGGGACACTTTGGGGCTTTATCGGCACTAACAGGATCTAAGCCGTAGTAATTCATGCTAAATCCAAACCAAATCGGCCCCAGTGCTGTTTCTGTGGAAGGAAAAAAAAAATAGACTTGTGTTGAATCTCCTGAGTGCGTTTGTGATCTGTTTCAATGTCATCTCTATCCCCATTTCATTTATCACAACAAGCTAGTTGAGATATCTTTTATTCTCTTCATGTCCTCCACTTTGTCTCTTCTTGAGCTGGAGGCAAAGGAAGAGAGCAGAAGGAATCAAGAAAGCAAATCTGAGAAACTGGATGCATTCTTTTCTCTGTTAAAAGAGACATTTACAGCAAAAAAAAAAAAAAAAAAAAGTGAACAGCTTTGAGATTCATCCTTGTTGAAAGGCACAGACGCTTCTCTCACAGATAGTGAATATGTAACCTTGGGGGAGCATCTATTTGGCATATTTGTGGTTCTGACCTCATGCTCTGTTACCCCCCATCTAGAGTGGTTGACCTTTGGAGACTCTGACTTAGCTGTTTCTCAAAACTGAGCTTTTCCTCTGAGACCAAACTAAAGGTATTAGTATTTGACTGCACAACCTTTCCCAAAGGCGTCTGGGTAAAAGGAAGTGACCCAAGTGGCCTGTGTCTCTGGTGGATAAGTTGTGTCTTTGTATGTCCGCATGTGTGTGTGTGTGTGTGTGTACAGGATGTATGCAGTCTGCAGAATTATCTTTATTTTTTTAATTATTTTTTTTTCCATCAAATCAGAAAACAGCACATAAAGCTTTTTCTTTATTCTTAGTGGTGCAGGGTTATTCAGGGGAGATATAAACTCAGGAAAGTGCTCAATAAAGTCTGCTCATAAACAATCGATGCATAGTGAGGGCATATGGTCTCATATACAAAGTGCAATGTGATGAATTAGAGGTCAAAGCTGACCTCATAAAAACTTAAACACTGATACATATAAATGATGTATCAATGGACTGTGCATAAAATATAAAAGCATAGATTGATTTATGACATACGAAGGCATATCTAACATGACAAATGCCTGCTAAAAGTAACTTCACTGCATCAACCTGTATTACGTGTCTGTGTTTGGGTTCTCTTGATCTGTGCTGATACCAGCAACCTTAATAGTATTGAAGGATTTAGAAGTTAAAGAGAAATATTTTCCTCAGGAGTAGGTAAAAACCAAAAACAGAGCAAAATTAGAGTAAATATTGGGCTTACATTCACCAGAGACCTGTACTACAAAGCAGGATTTAGGGTTACCAAGGTAATTTCAGGTTCAACCAAGGCTTTTCCGAGTTACGAATGCAGTTCATTTCTTATTGGAGTACTGCCATTTTAACTTTTGCACTCATGTAAATAACAATATCCCTATCTTATTGTGAGTAGTGTGTGTGTGTGTGTGTGTGTGTGTATAAATATATATATATATATTTTTTTTACATCAAATTGTTGTTTGAGCTTTTCCATGCGTCCACCCTGGTTTTAAAACATAACTAACTATTACAGCCTCATTTTGATTGCACAAAGAGTCTTTTAATCCCGACAGAATTCCTGACAGTGTTGATGCTTTTCCACTTATTCCATCACTGCAGCTCAGAACAA
>JBBMJY010000020.1:21518897-21549739 GCA_037833715.1 Toxotes lorentzi | reverse complement strand
ATTAAGTACTTCTCTTCCTGCCTGTCTTCTCTGCTTTGGCAGCAGAAACAGTCTGACATTAACATTTATTTTTTTTTAAATCTGCATCACATTTTCATAATGATTTGTTCATCAGTCAAAAGAGCAAAAACACTCACTCAGTAAGAAACTTCATAATAATTTCTGTATTTATTTACAGTACATCATTAGAATGACTTTATAAATTGGAAATTATATCTAGTGTTTCTGTTCTAGATCATGTTGAATATCACTTTTGACTATCACTAGAACAGAATTAATATTAAGCAATAATATTCTATGATATTAATTATTTTATTCATGGTTCTGACAGTGTTGCTTGTAACTAGGAGCTCTGCTTCTTTCACGTGAACATGCTCACAGCTGGAGTAATCCCAGAGTTAACTGAACCATTTCATAACCAGCTTCCTGATACAGGTTATCCAGGAGGGCCAATGTTTGGCTGAGTGAATACAAGTAACCAAAAGATATCCTGGCTATGTTGAAGTTGCTTCATGGTACAGGCCTCAGTTGTCCAGAAACATGACTGCATGTGAACGATAACTGCTCTAACTACTGTATGAAAAGTTTGCTAATGTTCATCATGAGAACTTCATAAGTTGATCACTTTCGTGTGGTGCTCCCAAGTAGTTCAGAAAATCAGTTTATGCAGGTTTAACTGCAGATAGAACAAGGCCTTTATTTGTTTTCCCATTTTACACAAATACATTTTTATCATAGTTTAGTAAAAGTTCTCTCTGTTTGATCTTCTCCCTTCTCAGTTTGCTGTTAATACAAACTGAACACGTCCTTCATATTTACCTAGTGTCTTATAGTCAGGAAATGTACATTTCCTCAGCACTAATTCTGTGAGCAGATCATCATGTTGACACCACACTCTTCACTTTGCCGTACTGAGTTTCTCTTTGGAGAGAATTACACTATTGTTGTCACTAGTAAATCGACTGCAGTTGGTTCTGTTTTGGATTTTTTCTTTGCTTGTTTGTTTGTTTGTTTGTTTTGGTGCTAAGCTACTTTATGCATATAATGTTTCACATTAAAAACCTTTTCAGCAAGCCTGGTATCAACAAATGGCGTGTGAATAAGACGCCAGTTTTTTAAGTCATGTGTAGCGTTAACACGCTACACATTTTTTGCTTTTCCCGTGTCATTTCACACTACGTCATTTCTCTACAGACTCAACCATAAGCCTAACTAAAATGGTATTAAATGACAAACGTAAAGCTTGAAATGTGTAGACGTGTCCCCTGAAATGTCTTTAACAGTGGATTGCTATTTTTGAGCCATCCCATGAAATTTCACAGTTCCAGCAGCTCAAAAGGTGTAATCAAAATCCCCCACTTTTTTTTTTTTTTTTTTGTTTTGGTTTATGAGCTCTCCACAGTCTGACACCTGCCCACATTAGTGATCATTTGCAGCCTTATGTCACCAGTAAGTTTCTAAGGCCTTCTGATCAGTTTGGTGGTTTTTCCTCGCCTCAGGCTAAAAACTAAAGGGAAAGGCACTTTTGAGGTTGCAGTTCCTGAACTTAGAACTGTCTCTCTTTGGACCTAAGATCTGTGGACAGCTTTAAAAAGCAGCTCAAGGCCCACCTGGTTATACTTGCCTTTCTATTTTTTTTTGTGTGTGTGTGTGTGTGCGTGTGTGCGCGTGCATGCATGCGTGTGTGTGTGTGTTTTTACACCTCTTAGGTCTATATTTAATGATTATTTCCTTATTTAGTTTTTTCATTGTGACGCACTTTGTGACATCCTGCTCATGCAAGGTGCTGCATAAATAAACTTCTTTATTTTATTTTTTTGTTGGCTTTTACTGTGAAACATTAGACACAATTTTATGTGCTTTGTAAATGTAAACAGTATTTCTGATGTAAAGAGAGTCAGAGCAGCAGATTGGTGAGTATGGAATGACAAGTAATCATTTTAATTTAATATTTGACCCATTTTAGTACAGGTCATTCCTCCCCAGTCAGTTTGTTACCAGACACAACATTTGTTTTTGTGGACATGATTCCAGATATTATTTAAGACTCACTCATTACTTAAACTCAGACTTTTCCTTGACAGTTTTTAATGTATAAGTATATATTCATGCTGGGATGCTTGTGACTCCTAAAACTCAAAATATGAGCTGTATATAAATAATTTTCAACTCCGAACAAGAAGGACAGCTACATGCGATGTGAGAACTGCAGTGATAAATAAGACAGAGCAAAGGCAGAGGGCATGGAGGCTTGAAAAAGGAAAATAAGAGGGGGCGGATTCTTTTTAGCATTATCATTTAGACAGTGACCAATGCAATTTAATATGACCGCAGAACAAATAGACGTGTTTGTTGTTGTGAGTGTGGATCAGAAGACAGGTTAGAGGGATAACTGGTAAATTGTGAATAATAATGGCCATAAAAGCCATGGTGCACACTCAAGTGGAGGAGCAATGGTGGCGACATGGATGTATGTACAGCGTGATGACGAGGATGTGTGTAAACAGTCACAGAAATAACAGCTGATGTAAATTAAGAATAGAACAGCACAGAGGAAACAAACTGCAGCACAAATGAGTGGAATCAGAATAGCTGTGGATTTGGGCTGATGACTATACCACATGACAATTTCACACGAGCAGCAGATGTTGTTAAATCTGCTTTAACATCCAATCTTGCTCTGCATGTATAAAACTGCTGAACAGGCCCTTTTGATTCTGATTTTGTATCAAGATGGAAAGAGGAAAAAATCTAAGTGACTTTGAAAGAGGGATCATTATTGGGGGATCGGATGGAAGGAGCTTCAGTCACAAAGACTCTTCAATGTGCAAGTCTTTCAATAAGAACAGTGACTAAAGTGACACATTTAGATCTATGGGAAAGACGTCAGTGAAGATGGTCGGATATTGTGGTTGACAACACACATTTCATGACTGATGCTCGTGCATCAGTGCGACATGTAAGGGAAAAACCCGAACAACTTCTACAGGTGACTGATAATGTCAATGCAGGGCGTGGTCAGACTGTGTGAGCATGAAGAGTCTGTCGACAGCCACGCAGAGAGGGATATTATGGCCTTCAAATTCACCAGATCTTGGTGAATTTTGGACTGATGTTAGTGCTCCCCACCGCCATCATCAAAACATCTCCAGTAGACTCCAGAGACTTGTAGCAAAGGTGCCTTGATGCTGTTCTTACAGCACATGGTGGCCCAGCACCTTACTAAGACACTTTATGTTGGTTTTTCCTTTAATTTGTCACCAGTCTGCATATATGAATTGAACACATCAGCACCTGTTGCCAATTAGCTCTAAATCTCCACCATCTGAGAGCATATCACACTCAATGGCTCTCAGTGATGTGTGGAGCTTCCAGGTAATAACAGTCTCCATTTGGGTGATTGAGTAGTTAAACAGGATACTTCCGTGTGTGTGGTTCTTTTTTTTCCCTCGTGCTCCGCACTCCGAATGGTACTTGATGAACGTGTGAGAGGCTCCAGATGTGCCGCGATGTGATCCTTCAGGGAGAGCTTGTTGTCCAACAGCCCTTCTCGGCTATTCTGAAATTCACAATATGTGGCAGCATGGAGTATCAGAGAACTCCAGAGATGAGCTTTTTGCCTCTTTATGCTCATGGTTAAATTGATTTAATCATTAATGACATGCAAGCTTGATTTTCTTTTCAGTGCTGAATTTTTTTTTTTTTTTTTTACTTTGCTTTCTTCCTGTTCTGACAAACTCACTAGAGATGGGCAAAGCACCAGATGGTCTAACACTGTGTTCAGATATCTCATTTAGCTTTGGACTCAGCTGTAAGCACTTGCACCTATGCAGCATGGTGCATCCATGCATGTTTTATTCTTGTTGCATACTGCCAACAAGCATAAAGCAAATGCTTAGCATTACACATCTTTATATAGCTGCAGTACTAACAATTTCAGGATATGTTTATTATGTGCTGTTCATATTTCTGCTCGTCTCATAATTCCAATCACTCTTTTGCTTTTTGCAGCATAAACCCATTTCCACTATGACTATGACTATCAAACTGGGTGACTTAAAATAGCAAACAACAAACAAGTGTGCAGTTGGAGCAGTGCGAGATTTTCAAAGGCTGATTAGTGACCGAACCGTTCAAAGGAACAGCTCCAGTGTGAGTGACTTTATTTGACATGTGACATGATTTCAGGGCTCTGCACTTCTGTCATTTTTTTTTTGCATGGTTCTGCGGAGTCCTTCATTCTTCAACGTGCAGCAGATTTTGCCGCCTGTGAGTCGGGTAATCAGTGAATTGAATAGTGTATTCTGCTGTGTTCTTGATGAGTAAAGATTGTGAAATGCTGCTGGCTGCTGTGCTGTTAAGCAGCAGCGGCTGCTGCACCGCAGAGAGAATGTGAGAGACCACCTGCTGCTGTTATAGATATAGCAAATTTGGACCCCTCCTTCCTCCACACACACACATTTTAATGCTATTCTCCTTGAGCTGAGGCTGCATGTCAGTAACAGTATATACAGCTCTGGAAAAAATTAAGACACCACTACAAAATGATCAGTTTCTCTGATGTTACTATTTATAGATATGTTTGAGTAAAAAGAACATTTTTATTTTATTCTATAAACTACTGCCAACATTCCTCCCAAATTCCAAATAGAAATTTTGTCATTTAGAGCATTTATTTGCAGAAAATGACAAATAGACAAAATAACAAAAGAGATGCAGTGGTTTTAAACCTCAAATAATGCAAAGAAAACATGTTCATATTCATTTTTAAACAACACAACTTAACTTAGGAAGAGTTCAGAAATCAGTATTTGGTAGAATAACCCCGATTTTCAATCACAGCTTTCAAGCGTCTTGGCATGCTCTCCGCCAGTCTTTCACATTGCTGCTGGGTGACTTTATGCCACTCCTGACTCAAAAATTCAGTGTGACCATCCATCTTCCTCTTGATCACATTCCAGAGGTTTACAATGGGGTTCAGGTCTGGAGATTAGGCTGGCCATGACAGGGTCTTGATCTAGTGGTCCTTCATACACACCTTGATTTACCTGACTGTGTGGCATGGAGCATTGCCCTGCTGGAAAACCCAGTCCTCAGAGTTGGGGAACATTGTCAGAGCAGAAGGAAGCAAGTTTTCTTCCAGGATAACCTTGTATGTGGCTTGATTCATGCGTCCTTCACAAAGACGAATATGCCCAATTCCAGCCTTGCTGAAGCACCCCCAGATCATCACCGATCATCCAACAAATTTCACAGTGGGTGCGAGACACTGTGGCTTGTAGGCCACAGTGTCTCCGTCTAACCATTAGACGACCAGGTATTGGGCAAAGCTGAAAATTGGACTCATCAGAAAAAATGACCTTACTCCAGTCCTCCATGGCCAATCCTTATGGTCTTTTGCAAACCTCAGCCTGGCTGTTCTTTGCTTCTCATTGATGTAGGGCTTTTTTCTAGCTTTACACAACTTGAGCCCTGCCCCTTGAGCCTGTTTTTGAACTGTTCTCGCCGTGCACTTCACCCCAGCTGCCATTTGCCATTCTTTCTGTAGGTCACTTGATGTCATCCTACGGTTGCTGAGTGACATTCGAATGAGTTGCCGGTCATGCCGGTCGGTGCAGAGCCGTTTTTGCCCTCTGCCAGTCTGTAGCTTTGTTGTCCCCAGTGTCTGCTGCTTGACCTTGTTCTTATGAACAGCCTTCTTAGCCATCTTAGAAATTTTAAGGATGGAAGCAAACTGACGCTCTCTGTATCCCTTTGCCAGTAAAGCCAGAATTGAACCCTTCTTTTCCTCAAACAAAACTTTTCTTTTCAACTTTTGGCATGGTCAATTTTTTTTGATTACTTTTGAGGTACTACTAGCACTGTTTTTGCCATCCAGCTGGTCCTATTGCAAGAGGATTATACTTTATACTTTTCCTCATTAAACAGGATTTGGTTAAGGTGATCACCTAATCAGAGGTGTGCTTGTGTTGGAATTCAACAGACACAGGAATGGAATGGCTGTCATACTTGTAGATTCTGATTTCAGAAGAATTTGGTCTCTTGTATACTGCAGGTGATGCTCTGTTGTCTGTTAACTACACAATAGATGGATATACCCTTACAGTAGCCACTGTCTGTTGTGATGGAGAGATCATTAGACTCAATCAATCAGTAGAAACTGCTCACTCAGTACATCCAGGTTTAACTAACATTACACCATATGACAAGAAACCTTACCCTCATACCATCTGAGTGTTTGCAGATCTGTGAAACAACAATCAGATTGAAACTATATAGTACAGCACAGTAATGTGTAGCTGCAGTCTTATTAAGTTGTTCCTAGTCAGTGTTTTCTGCCACTGGCTGCCACACAACCCCAGAGCAGAATATTTCCACCTCATGCTTAACAGCTGGCAAAGTCTTTGTTCATTAAAATCCTTTTTTTTTTTTTCTCCAAACACACCTTTGGTGATTGTGGCCACAGAGGCTATCCTGGCTTATCCAGATGTTGCTTCAGATGGTGACTTTTGCGATGAGTTCGCAGGTGGGGTCTCCTCTGTGACTCTTCCAATGTGGACCCTTTTTGTGCAGCAGCATAGTGGAGCAGGGCACCACCACTCCTTTGATAAACCTTCCTGTGGCTCCTATGCAGCCAAGTTTTGCTTTGTCTCTCTGTCCAGCAGACATGTAATTTCATCTGAAATTTTTCAGTGCAAATTTCAGACTGAAAGCTTTTTGATTTCTGTTTATATCCTCACTTGCTTTGTAGCATCAGTTAGATTCATTTTCAGATCATCAGTCAGCTGCTTAAAGGAGCCCACGGTTGTTGATTGTTACCAAAAAGTTTGAAGAGTCGGAATTTATCAGCTCTGGAAATGTCATCAGCTGACAACTCCTGACAATTCTTGATCTGCTTTTACTTTATTTAAGGGCCAAATGTTTGCACAGTACATTTTGTAATGTTTTAATTTCTTTAATTCTGTCTTTTGCAGGGTACTGAGTGCAGCCACTTCCTACTTTTCAAACTCCAAACTTTTTCATACAACCATACTACACTCTGGACAAAAGTGGTGGACAGACCATTAGCATGGCTAAAAACAGATTTCTTTCAAATTGCCATTAATAGTAGAAATGAGCCATTACAGGCTGTTGTCGTCTTCTTGTTCTTCACCAAATACTCTTCACCAAATACACTCACACACGCAATGGACTGTAATGTTAGTTAAACCTGGATGTTCTTCACCAAATACAGAGTACTGGTGCAAAACCAACTACCAAGTAAATTTTATTTAAACCCCATGTGTAAAGTGAGATCAAAAATCCCACACCTCCACATGATCAGGAGTGACATTTTACATCCATGCCCTGCCAAGTTGGTAAGAAGCTCATTCACCTTGGCAGCCCAGTTAAGAGTGAAGAATACAAAGCATTAATATTTGTTGACACATTAAAGTCTGTTTGAGGCTGACTTCTGTTGTTTCTGGGGTTTATTTGCTGCTACTAGGAATACACAGCACGTGTGGTTCATGTGGTTCTGACAGCTGACAGGAGCGGTCTTGTCGTCAGCGTGTTAAAGGTGTGAACAAGTGCTTTTGAGGTGCTGACACTGGCTGTGTTCAGAATATATTTGGGGGTGAATGTTTTTATCACACTTGCTATGTTGTTCTGATCTGCATTCACACAGTATTTTATTCCAGTTAACACAGCTCAGCAATGACAGGTAACAGAGTTATACTCACAAATGCTGGAACCGAGGCTCCTCGGGTTTGAGCTGTGGTTGTATTGGTAGTTATTAAAGTTTCATGTGGTTCTAATGAAACTGCAGCATGCTTGACATTACAGCCCAAAGCATTCAAAGGCTGCTTAATATCAGGGCTGAGACTGCAAATTAGAGCTTATTTCACTGTTTAATACACTCATAAGACTCAGATGACTAAATATGATTATGGACAAGTATGAGCTTGTGTTCCTTCAGCAGAAAGGATGCCAAGTTTTAAAAGAGTACTTCACTGATTTGGTAGTGAAACAGAGATATTGCCTTTTTTTTTAATTCCATGCATTCTACCTTATTTTTAAACATTGATGCCTACATTAACCACAATGCAACTGGACCGCTGACAGTACAGTCAAAGCAGCTAATGTAGCTTCCTCTAGCAGAGATGATACAGAGGTCTCACTTCTTTTTACACCACACTTCTACATTATCATTTTTATTTTCAATCTTGTAATCTTCTGGGCCAAACCGATGCTGACTCAAGTGACATCACTTGAGGCATTTATCAGATTTTGTGCAGACACAAAATGCTTTATACAGCTTTTTTCATAAATATTAAAATAAATAAGTAATGCATGTACTTGCCAAGACCTGTAAGCAGACGTTGATGTGTAAAATTGGTTCCCCTTTGAGTGCAGTCCAGGGGATTGCTAGCAAAATTTTGTTGCTGCATCTGAAGTTGAGTGCAGGTACAATACACGTGGGCCCAAAAGCTCACAAATGTATGCAGGAGTCAGACTGTGGAGTGCTTCAAAATCACTTCTAACATAAACTGGAAGCCAGTGTTAAGAGGCTAAAATGGCAGTTATGTAATCTCTCATAGTTGTTCTTGGAGTCTGGTTGTGGCATTTTATTTGAAGAATTGAAGATGTGAGCAGCTTCGCTACTCATGCAGACAGAGACTTACAATAATCCACTCCTCTATCCCTCTATCCTGTTCATCTACCTTGTCAGGAGGATTCACCCTTTCCTCATTGGGTAGGCCCACACATCATCTCCTGCTTGACTACTCAAACTGTCAAAGCAGGAGCTCATGCATCTGCTACCAGATTTCAGCAGCTGGTCCAGAATGCTTCAGCCCATCTGATGTTCATCCTCCCTTGGCAAGGATGACACAGACTCTGTCAACCTGCAGGGCAGTGAAGGAGGCTTCTCCTTCCTACATCCAACCCATTATCAAACCCTACATTCCAGACTGCTGTAGTCCACTGCCTCTTGTTGATTGTCTGCTCTGTCACTCCAAGGACTCATTTGTCACTTTTCCCAGTCCTAAAGATCTCCTCCATTCCATGTCCCACAGTGGTGGAATGCACTGAAGTCAGGACAGCAGAGTAACTATCCTTACTTCCTATTTCCAAAATGCATGGACACAAAGTTGCACTCCCACTGTTTAATGGCATTTAGCTCTTCTTCTTGTTTGCCAAGTGTGCCAGTGACTACTTCACTCTACTTTGTTTGATGCCTATGATCAATTAGACCGTTGAGAGGATGAACTGAACTTGGTAAATATTATACCTGCACAGCATTATCAGTGTGAGCACGTTAGCATGCTGACATTAGCATTTAACTCAAAGCACTGCGGTGCCCAAGTACAACCTCACAGAGCTGCTAGCATGGCTGCAGGCACTTATGCTTTATTAAAACAATTGTGTCAACTTTATCAGAGCTGTACATCTAGCCTGTACAACCCATAATAATAAATGTCTGTATCAAGGTTACAGTTTGTTGTTCTTTTTACTTTGTGCTGATTGTGTACAAAAGTGGCACAAATGTGTGATACCACACATAGTGTGATGAAAACGTCTCATTGTTTGAAAGTGTTCATTTGAGGTGCTGTTGTCTTTGTGCCACGTCTATTGACACTGACTGTGTGAGTTGTAATTATCTCTCCACACTGCCCACGCCATTTACTGCACAAGGCAATTAAAGTGAGTCTGACTCTGACTCTAATGTGACCCTCCGCGCCCATTGCTTCTCCTCTGCCAGCATGGGCACAGTGACAGAGTGCTCTGGCGGCCTCGCTCACAGACTCTATTCATGCAGGAGAATGACTGACAGGCTGACACACATACATGCATACCCACGCCCCTCTCCTGGTCCTAATTCTAAACCACATTTCTGGCAGAATGGCCTCTTGGTCAGCTTACCTGTTGAGTGATGAGACAACTGCATACTGCTGCACAATGCATAAACAATAGCAAGATACGACTGTGCTGATCACACGACACCAGCAGGAATTTAGGCATACTGTTGTAATCACCTCAGTTATAGCTGACATGTGATCAGTTTTGCTTTGGCAAAGAAAACAACTTGCCAGCCTTCAGTCTGATTAAATCTGTAGTTGTAATTACAGATAAAGGAAAAAAATACTTGGTTAGAAGTAATAAAGCAATTCACTGCAGAAAAAAATTGCATACACCCACACACACACATCTGTGACCTTCGTAGTTGTTTCTGACTGTGTCACTTCAATGACAAACTACTGGAAATATCCTTTATGTAATTCCTTTGAGGAAAGGAAACAGATTTCACCTACTTCACCCATGTATATATTTATATCATGCACATTCAGTGAGGTTTTATGAGATTAGAGTGTCTGAGGAAACTAAAAAGTTACAAAATAAGAATTTAACCTGAAGCCACAACATAAATAATCTTAAATAACAGGCAGTCAAATGTTGTAACAGCCCTTTGACCCTAAAATCATCATCTGAAGTGGTGAGGACTGACCTTGCTTTGCAAAAATATCTTCAAACACACACAGAACACACGCAGACATACACACACATACAGGCAAACACTGTGTGGCTTTTCCTGATGGCATGCTTTGTCTGGATGGGATGACAGGTATTGCTGTAGTGCAGTTCATCACATAGTCACTAAAGTTAACAGTAAAGCAGGATTGTATGGGCTATCACACAACCAGCCAACCCTACATGCACACACACACACACACACACACACACACACACACACACACACACACACACACACACCCCTGGGGCTTGTACAGAGACACTGTGGTGGTATACAGATAGAACAGGGAGAGAAATCTAGTCATATTCTTTATGCAAATGAGGATATGTTGTTGTGTGGATGCCGATACACAGATGTTAAGTAGCGACGGATAAAAGGTTGGGCTACTTCGTTTTTTCAGAGTATGAAAATCAGGTTGCATTATAATTTACATTATTTCATTTATATAAGTTGCATTACTGTTTAGTTGTGCTCAGTTCAATGTGTGGACTCATTTAAAGGGTTTGTGTGAGACCAGTTATTGACTGAATTGCGTCATTGTGTCATAGTTGATTTCATAGTGAGCAGTACATTGAGACTGTGTTAACATGAAAATGTCAGTAAAAGGGCACATATCTACTATTCAAGATCTACTGCATCTGTTGTTTGAAGAGGAGATTGTGTCAAAAAAGTGTAATGAATATATTAATGAATGATTAATAAATACTGTCATATAAATGTGCACTACATGAATAAATGATTATCATTATTATTCTTGTTACGACTTCAAACACACCGTTAAATTTAATTTGTTATGTTTCTATTGGATTAGATTTTATAGGTATACCTAATGAAGTGGTCACTGACTGAATGGAGCAAATTAAAGCAAGGCTGTATTTTAAATAATGTAGAACTCAGATTGAATTGACTTTTTTTCACCTCAGTGAGATACTTCAGGTGGTGTGCCTTATGGAACAATAAATTCAAAACGAAAAATCTACATAAATAAAAACGCTACCAAGGCACGCTTTAGAATAACATTAACTTTGTTTTTAAAGCAAGAAATAATAAATGAACATTTGCCACTGAATGAACAAAATAGATAATGTTGTGTATTAAGGCACACCTGCAGGGCTCTGTCATCCAGCGGCACTAGTTGTTGTATGGGGGTAAGGGGAAGGGGGTGAGTCAGACAGCAAGTTGGACTCAAACCGGGCAGGAGAACTGTAGCCTGAGGCGACTACAACACTTCAGTATTATAATTACCAGGAACAAAGAGGCGAATGTTACATCGTGGAACTTTCTGAGACGTTTTAATGTTCAGGACTTTCTTTGAAACTAAGCTGCTCTGGCCTCAGCTCCTCCACTGTGATTTAAAACTTGTTGATACTGATGGCAGTTCTTTGTTTGACGGTCCTTGATGTGGGCTTCTGTGTATGTTATACTTGTTTTCTCTTGTATTAGGGAGAAGGCTATTGCAGTCTGTTTTTAATTATTTTACTGCATTAGCCAGACTTTCTTTGTTATGTTGGCCTTGTCCGCACTGAAGGTTAATTATATTGTTCATAAACCAACAAATCATATCCTGTATCCTGTGTGGTCTGGTTTTGGGATTTGAAGAATGACAGTCACCCCTGGGTGGGACATGGTAAAATAACGTACTTATGGTGCATTCATGTGCAGGTAAGAGGCTCTAAAATTCTATTCAGTAGAAGTCTGGTGAAGGTCTAAGAAACAACCTGAATACAAGTGGGGAAACATAACACGTGCAGATGCTTCCATACAGGACATGAGGGCTGATTGAAGGGTTTTAAATCATATGCTGTGGCTTCCACTTTTACAAGATCTCAACCCAACTGAACTGCCCGGGGAGATTTTGGAATGATATGTTAGATAGCAGTCTCCACCACAATCATCACAACACCAAGGTGGGAAGGGAAGAGGGAAGATCTTTTAGAAGAATGTGTTGGAGAATCTATTCCAGTGAGTACTAAAGCTGTTTCAGAGGCTTGTGGTGGCCTAACACCTTTCTAAGGCACCTTATATTTGTTTTTCTTTGAATTTCTCACCCATCTGTAGATTGTGAATGTAAGGCTGTTCTAAAGCACAACATTCACTATCTCTAATTGTTAACTAAAACTCACAAGACACACCAGCAGCAAATTTGGACGTCTTGGAAAAAGGTAAAGTGAATTCTGATGCTTAGTTTTGCATTGTGCAACATGACTAATTACTAATCTCTAATGAAAACACATGCACATAGTAAAGGTTTAATTTCTAACATACAGATAAATTTGTGTGTGTATATGTGTTTATATCTGCTAACGTGTTTGGATGAACTGTATTTGCTTGTGTTCAGAAGGACCTATCTGTTGCCCCTTGAGCTTGTTTATGAGCGTAGGCGAGCAGTTTGAGCCTGTGTGTGGGTGGTGGTCATATTCTCATCATGAACACAGGGAATAACCTTTCATTTCTTCACTCTTACTCCTTGTCTCCCCTCTTGCTAATGGTTTAATCCAGAACCCTGGAAGGTTAGCTCATTCATTATGAAAGTTTCTGAACATTTCACCATGTTTTGTTCCTTCAGTAGCACTTGAAAGTTGTACACTTTATGTCCAGAGTGTCAGACATTTTTTCATGTCATAACCTGAAACTAAAGGAAGTTGCTTTAATTACTCAGCAGTATAATTACTCATGTGCATAAATGATCTGGACTGCTTTACTGTAAGAGGGTGCCAAGGTATGATTTATAACACTGACTACCTGAAGTGGTTGTTTTATGTGGGTGCAATGCTTGTGCATCCATGTAGGTGTAAAAATGTGCTCAAGTCTGGCATGCAAATGCAAACTCACATTTCTGTTCCTTTGTGTACTTACACAAACAAATGCCTTTTGACCTGTGGATCAAGTGCAATGCAGTGCGCTTGAAAACCACAGAACCACAGAACTCCATTTGTTATGCATTTGATGCCTAACATTTCCATTTCTCTCTGTCTCCTGCCCATCTGGGAGGATGCATAAACTCTTTCTGTTGTAGGCTTGATACCTAAACTCTGTTTTTTTAATCTTTCTCCAATACCCACTGCTCTGTGGATGCAGTGCTCTGGATGGAGAATATCACAATGATATTATTCATATGCAGCCAGGTTTAGGTAATCCTTCCAACGCTGAGACCAAACCATAAAAAGGACGATGAATTATTGAAGAGCATCAGAGAAATAGGAAACCTTTCTCTGAATAGGATCAACCTTTTGGGAATGCTTCAAAGAGCATTCAATAGTCGTCAAAAAAAAAACCCCAGCCCTTTCCCTGCTTTATCCCTGTCGAAAAGCTCTGCCCTGGCTCTGAGAGGGAGAGAGAGGCAGAGCAACGGAGGGAGGGGGAGAGACTGAAAGCTCACCTATTGTTCACCCTTTATTTGCATGAAATTGTTTACCACCTTTTCATGCTGTTCTCTCTTTTTCCCATCCCTGTCCCCTACTGCTCCATTTTTCTCGCTTTCTGATTTCGTTTCTGTCTCTGCTCATTTCAACAGACGCAGATGGGAGTGACTGAAGCTGCATTTAAGGACAATTAGCTCCCATTGGCATGTACTATGCGTATGTACAGTGTAGATTTAAAATGAGGGAGCATGTACTTGAGAGCCCAAATTGGAGAGCAATGATTGAAAAACCAATAAAGTCTGGATACCATGTTTCTCTTTGTTTTTTAACCAAAAACTAAACTCCTAAGAGTCCAGCAGTGCAAAGTTACAGTAAAAGTGCAAAGTATTCAGTGGGAGGTCAGCTGGGGTGGATACAAGGCATAACGGGTTGCCTTGGGCCCTGAAGATGGTGAACAAAGACTTGGCACGGGGTGAAGTCTTTGCCAGCCACCAAAAGAAAGAGCCAAGTTATTTTGTTATCATGAGCCAAGACATCTCCCAGCAATGGCCAACCACTGCTAAACCTATACGTAGGAGCATAAATCCTAAACATATCTGAAGCATCTCCTACAAAGAGTCTCCCACCAGACTCTCAAAATCAAATATACAAGTCACATGTTTGTGTCACATGTTTGTGTCACATGTTTCTTCGTCCTGTTCTTAAAGTGGCAACCTCAAAGATTTCCACTTAAAGAAACGTTGGTTAAGTCACTGTCTTGCCAAGTGAGGTAACAGAGTGGTAACTGAGTCTGCAGCCCACTGATGAAAATATTTAAATATTTATAAAATATTTAAATATTTTTATATATTTTTATATATTTGTGTCTTTGGTAACCTGGAGAAAAATATCGTATTAAGTTACTTCTAACGCAAACCAAGCATTTCCTACTTCTGCAGCTTCACATTAAAAGCATTAACTGGCAAAACACAAGTTGACTTTTACTATGAAGTAGACACAGGAAGTGCAATACAATGTGTTTCTCATTGAGCTCAGTACTTACTGCTATTGTTCATCTAAAACACGTCTACAAAACAAGCAAATAGTCATACTGGACATTTCTGGACAGTGGATCAGTTTGAAATATCACAGGGAGTAATGGAGCGAGAAGGAGCAGCCACAGTGAGCTGTTAGATGAAGAGCTGCAGGAAACAGGCTGCACACCTCAGCCAGGTAACCAACTCCTCTCACTGTGCCCTGCTGTTCACACACTCAGGCTGTGTGCAGCATAAAATCAGATCACGATTTCTCACAGAATAATAGAAAAAACCCAATTATCGTCTGACTGCTTTATTAAAATGAGTAGTAGTAATAATTTGTTTTGCTGCTTCCAGAATTCTGTGACCTGTAATTACCATCAGTAACTACATGTGTCACCAAATGAAATGAAATGAAAATGAAATCTTTGAGACTTTAAAAGATAAAGCTGGTAATGTTGTGTATTTTCTTACTATCAAATCCAAAAAAAGAAGTGATACTCAAACCACTACAGTCTGTGTAGACAAACCCTGGTATGGCCTCTGTGCCACAGACCTCTTGTGCCTCCAAAGATTGTTAAAGGAAACTGGGAAATACACTAATTTGCTTTCTTTCTGAGTCAGATAGGATCAATACCACTCTCAAGTTTTTATACCTAAAATGAAACTATACATTTGTGATATTTCAAATATTCAAATGTAGTAAATGATTTTGGGGCTGAGACCTATGGACAGGTTAGGCACTGAGAAAATCTCCTCTTTATAAGCTAATTTTTGTCGTAATTGAGTCCTTAACGTCTTAAAACAAGTCAACACATCTGCCTGTGTAGAAGGAGTATCATTAACTGTTTCTAATCCATATAACTTGTTTCAAGTATTTTCTAAAATAAGGTTGTTTGATTTTTTTTCTTAATAGGAATACTAAGTAATTTTCTGACAATAAGAAAATATAGAATAATGTCAGTACCCATTGGTGAAGCAAACACTTCACGTGATTCCTTGTGTTTGGTATGTTAATATTATTCAGCTAGATTTCAGACAACTTGCCCTCCCTCACTTACCTGGATTTACCTAATAGCTGTCTGTCCCCACAAGGCAGACGCTGCAGGCTAGATTTCCTGAGGCGCCTCATTCAGATTGCGTGATCACAAACTTTGTAAAACACAGCGTGCTTTAAACACTTAAATGAATGTGAAAACGTGCATTTTCTTCTCAAGAGCGTGAGATAGATTTTGTCACCAAAACAGTTGGGGGTTAAAGCAGCGCAGCAGCAGATGAAAAGCGTGAGATGTAAGAAAGATGTCGGGCGGCGGAGATGGAGAGAGGATCGGACAGAGATGGATGAAGTGGGCAAGACAAATGTGCATTTCTATCTGTCTTCACTTTATACGTCTATCTGTATCTATATCACTTTGTCTGTCTTTATCTGGACTCATATACTGCCCCTGAGTTCTTCTGGGCTCACTTATACTGATGGAATTTAGGGAAGGAGTGAGAGAGAGGGGAAGAAAAAAGCAAGACAGCCAGGCTTTATTGCTGTGACCCTCTCCTCTAGTGGGATGTTTTCTGTCAGCATCACTTACCGCTCAGCCTCTGCAAGACCACCCACACACACAACTCAGACATACACAAGTAAGACACATATGCACCTACATATAAATGCACGAAAACACACGTGAAGCTGCATACTGTTTCAAAAATGGACTCATATGCGATCATTTTCCCCTGAATCACCTGCTACACAGCAATGAGCTTCTCTCTCTTTGCCAAGTTAGAGGGATAAAGGGAGTGAGACGAGAGGGAGGGGGCGGGGGGAGGTGCGGGCGGAGAACACTTTTGTGTTGTCAGCAGAAACATTGTTTTATGGATGCAGTGTTTACAGTGGCGTTGCCATATTTTGTGTGTGTGTGTGTGTGTGTGTGCGTGCGCACTCACGTGCGCACTCACGTGTGTGTTTGTTTTCTCCTTTGGCCTTACCTGTCCACAGGGATGAATTAAACCTGTCAAAGTTTTGCTTGTGTGTATGTCTGTCTGTGTGTGTATGTCTGTCTGTGTGTGTGTGTGTGTGTGTGTGTGTGTGTGTGTGTGTGTGTGTGTGTGTGTGTGATGTTCGAAGATGTATTAGGCCCGTCTATGGGCACGTTGACTGTTTGTTTTAAGCCTGCCTGCGGGGCTTATGCATTCTGCATGAGAGTACTGTGCTTTATGTGTCAAACCCATTTGTTTGCCCAAATGCTCAGTGAAAGCACAAACACTCGGCGGACCTTTTGTTTGTCTCGTATTCACCCACATGCACGCTTGTTAAGACATATACATACACAAACACAAACACACACAGAAGACATGGCACACACATAAACACTGGATCACTCACGCTCTTTGAACATCCGACTTCACTCGCTCCCAAAGTCAAACTGTAGACTTACATGTGCTTATATACATGTATATTTCAAGGAATAAAACAGAAGAGGGATGGTGTTCACATTAATGAATCCCTTAGTTCTGTGTTCGTATTTCTCTCAAATCCGTGTATGAGTTTGAAAGCAAACTAAACTCTGACTTACAAACAACGTTTACAGTTCCAGCCTTTTGAAACAAAAATCTCTCCAGTTTTTAAAGGCTTTCATATGGCAAGACAAGTGATCTGGTGGGAACAATTTTGGGACTATTTTTGACTGAATATATACTCCCAATGTTCGAGTCTTCGTTGTTTAAAGCATATTCAGAATATGACATTTATATAGAATATATTTAGAAAATTTATTATTACATGTTATTCTGTTCCCTGTGTATGTGACACAAGCTTAATTTCTCTGTCATTTCTGTACCAGCTGAGTTACCTCAGCAGTTGCCGGTGAACAGTTTGGTTTCTGGCTGCCTGGACTCTGTCACATTTACCTCTCTGCTGGATTCATCTACTCCATCTTATCAGAGGGAATGAAAAACGAGTGTGACAATACCGTTTATCCTCCGTAGTGCCTTTGTCAGGCTCTCACTTTCATCTCGGTGTGTAGGTTAGGTTCATCAGCATATTTTTGTTCTGCAGAATAACTTCTACAAGACTTGGCTCGAGGACATACCTGCACAACTGAAGACAATGATCATAACCCTAACCCTGAAAAGAACATTACATTACATTACGAAGTCTCACTAAAGATCATTTACTTCAACACTATGAGGGTCATTTGGTTTGCTGTCTTACCGGGGGATAAGACAGTGTTTAGTAAAGAGGGTGGGACTTCATGAATGCTGCTGCGAGCAGTGGGTGGGGGGACTGTCAGTAAATGCATTCCAAAGCCATATTATATATTGTTATTGATATGAGAGCAAAAGCTACAAGTTGTGACTGAGTTTCAGTATCAGAGCATCTGGACTGACTCACATAACAAAAATAATAAATTACCAGAGTTTCATTTAATTTAACTAACATTAAATTTATTAGAAATTGAATGAGCATCAAAACAGCAGTGTTATGTGAATGATATGATCATCTCACATTTCACATATTGTTTAATGAGCTCCACACAGGCTGACATATCTACATTGAAACCACTTCAAAATTTTATATTAACATGCTCAAGTTCTACCTCTCCTGAGGTAGAGAAACAAAGATTTGTTAACCTTTGTATTATTTTTAAAATTTTACTGCCAACACTTCCAACATTTATTTAGCAGAGAACAAGCACTTTGGGTTACCAGCGGTACCATAACAGGAAACTGCATTGTTTCTGTTTGAAGAAGCGTTTTCAATCATTCAGCATTTTCTCTGAGAGCATCAAAAGAATGGAATTTACTACCAGAGCATATTAGAAACATCAGCACTTACTGTTCACTTTGACTTGAAGCTGTGGCCTGTTAACAATCAAATGTGAACACGAGAATAATTGTTGCCTTTCTCTGCTGCTTTCCTGTTGTCTGTTTTTATCAAGCCTTAGTTATTACTTTTTCTTTTTTTTTTTTTTAGTATTGTTGCTAACCACAGGATTATGTTGTGACACTATTCGATTGGTGGATGTAACCAATGTCAAATAAATGAATAAATAGATTAAAAACCAAAGCACAGGCTGGGTGGTTGTTCATAATATTTTATCTTCCTTCATGTGTTAAATACAGATGATGCGACTTGGCAGGATGGATGTGGAGGCTGTGGAGTTGTTTGACAGAGCTGAGATGAGTAATGAAAGTAATGTAACTAATGACATTTTTTTAAGTGGTTAGTAATGTTATAACTTTTTCAGTAAGTAGTATGTATTGTTGGAGGCATGACCATTAACAGTGCTATTATTATTATTTTTTATACATTTTTATACATGTATGAGTACATATAGTATATCTCTCCGGTCCTTCCTGATGCATTAATCTAAATTCATTCATTATTTTTTTTTAATCATTATTATTCATTTATTTTCCCACTGTATTACAATTATTAACACTTTTTATGTTTAGAGCTCTCACTGTAGCACCAACAGTTACAACATGATTAATTACAGGAGCCTAGTACGGGCATTACCAGTGAATTTAATATATTTAATTACTGTGTGCTTGAATAATCTTCAGAGTGAAGCATGGTGAAGTCTGCACCTCGAGCAGACTCGCTTCACAAAGTGGATTTTGTACAGTCCTCTGCATTCACTGACATGTACATGTAGAAACACATAACTGTAACAATGTGATAGTTGTGTGCAGGTAAACACACTCAATGAGATATGTGTACGATCTAGGCACCGTTCCTGGAAAGGAGTTAATGAGTTTCTCCATTTAATTAAAAGTGACATCCCATACACATCCATTTTACCAGGATAGCAGCAGAAGTCTTGGAGCCTGGTATCTCAAAACCTCCACAGATAAAAACTACTTGCACAGCAAAATGCTGTGAGGGTATGTAAGACGCGACCTTTTAACACTGGGTCACTACGACCGAAGATGTTTATAATACTTCTGCAGAGATCAGTGTGAAAATACATTTGAATGTCGGTCTGTTGAGTGAAACATCAGCTCTCCTCCATGCAAAAGTGAGGAGGCTCAAATTAGTCTGATTTTTGACAGGAGAGATGCAGAAAGGTGTCTTAATTTTTAAAATCTGAATGTAAAAGTGGAAAAATACAGAGGAATATTGGTAGTTTACTTCATTCAGTGTGAGGACGATGACTGAATATAGTGACAGGATCCATATGTAAACCAATATGCAGCTTAGAGTTACTGGTGAGAGTAGTTATTGTGAAAAAAAAAATACAACATGAACATCGTACAAACAGGTGATGAGAGGTGAGGTCTGTGGAATAGTTTTTACATATGGCATGTAGGCACACACCATACAGTTGTAATTCAAAATGAATCTGCTCTGTGTCCATTATCCTCTGTGTACGTCTCTACTTTGACTTCAGTGAACATAAAGTGACGTTTCTGCTCATGACATGTTGGTTTGACTGTTTCCAGCTTCAAATGATTTTGCTGAGCCTTTGATGAAAGGGTTTGGAAGTCCGTACAGACACAGACACACGTGTCGAAAGTCCCCTCTCCCCTCGTGGCACCACTGCACTCTGCTCTCGCCGGGGCGAAGCATTTTGTTATTCATTTAACATACATTCCCTTTTCATGTCCACCTCAGCCTTTGTATCGCACCCCTTGCCTCCCCTGCCGTTGTGGCACGGGCTGCAGTGTGTGTTGCGCTCAGAGCAACATGGACTCGGGATTGATTTCTTAGCATCAAAAGGCAGGACTCCACATCCAAAAGCCCTTTCATCTGAATACTGAACACAAAGGTGGGAATAGGGGAATGTTTTATTTTCTGATTATGTTTCTTTTTGTGGGTGTGAGTGCAAACAGCTTGAGCTCAGATCCGACTGTGATTACTCTCCACTGTCCCACAGTGCCCTTATTATTATCTATTAGACCTCTCATGGCACCATAGCTCCATATTTCTTACAGCAGAATATCTTATTTTATGGCATCTGGAAGTGCGTAATCACTCTCTGCCCTATCTACTGTAACCCTCCGTCCCTCTGTTCTTGCCCCGGGTCCCTCCAAATGCTGCAGGTCCCTAGCCTACACACCCTGGAGAGTCCCACACCCAGTCCAGCCATCTGTCACCCACATACAAGCTCCATGTATGTGCGCACAGTGGGGTGTGTGCGTTCAGGCTTCAGATCTGGGCATCATTCCCGCGGCCACTCAGCTGGTTGTCCACTCGGGAGAGAGCGTGTGCCTGTACGTACGTTCATGTTGTCCTCCCATGTGTGGCTATCAGATCTTTGTGCTCCTACATGTGCATCTGCATCACGTTGCCCCAGGAAGAGCTTTGAGGCGTCCAAAGGAAAGCCTTTGGGAACAGGTTCAGGAAGGCTTTAGGGAATGTGTGTGCAAAGCTGTCAGATGGATTTGTGTCCATCACGGCTGTGTTTGGCCCCGAGGCCGTGACAGAAGATCAGAACAGAGAGTTTCTACAAAGGAGAAGCAGATACAGTGCAGACAGAGCCCAACTAACCCACTTCTAAAGTAGAGCAGTGACAGAGATGTGTGTGCTGGGGGGCAGGGGGGGTTGAGGTTGAGAATTGTGGCATTTTGAAGGTCTTAAGGTCCTGACACATTTGATAGCGCATTTCTGCAAATATACTACATATTGTATTAACTATTTCTGCATACAGTATGATAATGTTATCTGTATTTTTCTTAGTTCTATGAGAGCAGAGTTACTCCTGCTGTGAAGGTCAGTACTGCCATACTGCAGTGTTCCAATGGAAATGTGTTTAGAATACAACACCTTCCCTTAAGCATCAAATAATACAGTCTGGAGGTCTTAAATAGATGACAAATAATACTATACCTATAGGACAGTCTATGTTTTTGATCAACCTTTGTTCCAACATCATTCACTTTTTATTTGCAATAATGACATAGTTGACTGCAACAGTTGCAAGGCACTATACAGGGATGAGTCCCATATGTAAGAAAGCAATGCTATAAACAGACTATATAGTTCAAGGCCAGATTTTTTCTCCTGAGATTCCCTCTGCTCTGTGAGTGTGTGTGTGTGTGTGTGTGTGTGTGTGTGTGTGTGTGTGTGTCTGACAAAAAGCTTTAGCTCCCTCGCGCTCTAGTTTTTTTCTCACCATTTCCCTCCCTCCTACTTGCTCTGATCATTGGATTTTGCTCTCCTGTATTTATTTGTACTTATCAGTAAACTGAAAAGCATCAATGATGAAATGAACTTAACATCGTGTGAAAGAGAAAACAGTGCTGGATGCTTGTAAACACTTGACACTATACTCCCACTGAAATGTCTTGTACATAATAAGTACTGTAGCATTCTGTGTGTGTGTGTGTGTGTGTGTCGGGATGATGAGAAAGATGAGAGAAGACAGACACAACCGTTGCATCATGATTGAAACATCTGAGCCATTTATGATTTATTTATGCATCTTATTTGTTACTGGGATAGAGATGTATGGCTTGAGGGGGATACAGAATATATATATAGACGGATTCAACAAGAAAGAGAAGAATCAATGAATTAATCAATTCGTCTGTCACTGATTCAGACTGCTGGACAGTCAAGACATTTAAAGGAACAGTTCAATATACTGGGAAGCACACTTACTTTATTTCTTGCCAAGAGCTAGATGAGAAGATCGATACCACTTTCATGTCTGTCCAATAAATATGAAAATACAGCCAGCAGACAATTAGCTTAGCTTAGCATAAAGACTAGAGACAGGGGGAATCTGCTAGCGGGGCTCTGTCCAAATGTTGCAAAATTCACCTAGCAACACCTTTAAAGCTCATTAACAAAACTGTTCAAATTTGTTTGATTCGTACAAAAATCAAAGTGTAAAAATTACAATTCAGGAACAGTTGCCAGGGAACCAGTCAAGGCCAAGAAACAGTTTGGCACAAACCCCCTTGTAAAAGAGTGAACTGTCATTTTTACACTTTGATTTTTGTACTGATTAAACATATTAGTTAGAGGTGCTGCTAGGAGGATTACTTTGAACAGAGCCGGGCTAGCTGTTTCCCCATGTTTCCTCTTTTTATGCTAAGTTAAGTTTGTTGGCTGATAGCTCCTGCCTACTTACTGTAGCAGCATCATAGTGGTACAAATCCTCTCATCGAACTCTCAAGGACACAAGGACATGAATAATCTGCAAATGTTTAACAAAATGTCAAACTATTCCTTTAATGGATGGATGGTGACAAATTGGAATACAGATATTCTCAAGATATAGATTCATATAACCAATAATCTGTGCAAATGAATGACTGAACACAGAGATGAAGCACACGGTGAAGCTTTCAAGCTTTCATCCCCTCTGGTGCCAAACCACATGCTGTATACAGTATTAATGGTGCCCTTTTCTCTGGAACACACTAACACAGCACCAGCCAGGCCCTGTGTGCTTTCAGCTTTTAATTGCCTGACTCACAGCAGCAAAGTGTGGGAGAACACCACATCAGGTATGCTTGCAAAAGTTCATCATATTTCAAGAGGGATTGAATCAACATTGTTTAGAATGGAAATGGTTAAGACCATAGAGACAATCGTTCAGAGCGTTCTTGAAATAGTTCACGTTCAGAAATTTCATGTGAGTGATTCATGAGTGATTCCATGTGACATACCAAACTTTCAGAAGTGGTGTATCCATGGCAATTAAGCAAAGCATCCCTTTAGTTTACCTGTATTGATGTGTGAACTTTTCCAACATGTTCTGAGGATGGCAAATATTGACTCCAGGATTTGTGCTCATCCTGCTCTTCAATAAAATGATATAAACACAGAAATAGCTCCTTGAATTATAAAAAGCAGGATTCTTTTATCATACATTCTTGCAAGTTTGACCTTTGTTTAATGATTCTCATACATCATAAAAGAAGACGCTCATGGGAAATGATTATCCATTTGTTGATTATCTTCTCACAACTCCCTCTCACGTCCCTCCTCCCTCTGTTGAGTCTGTCGATAGACAGGAACCATTACAGGCAATTATTATTACCAAGTATTCATGAAGCACTCAGAATACACAGGTAGCTTGTGTGAGCTTCTGTCTGTACAATAGGGACTTTCTTGACATCTCATAGAACATGGTAAAATGTTTACTGCTTATGGTTGTGTTTGGATTGAAACAGCCCTGTGTAAAAACTCAGCAAGGGGCTGCGATGGTTCTGAGTTAGTTAATTGGTGCAACCAACCAACACTGCACAGCAGTAGTACTATGAAAAAGGATTTTACAACTCTGGAAAGTTATTGCAACAGAAATTATTTTATCGTTCATCATGACAATTTCGTGGTAAACAGTAAAGATACAGAATTCATGTTATGAGTCAATCTACCTGGAAAGTCTGCTTGCACGCATTTCATTGTTGTCATTCATTGTACATTGTTTTCATTGGATGATGCCCCGCTGCACTCTGAAGAGGTAAAAACACCAAGAACTCTTGTAGTATAAAGAACAACTTTATTGTATAGACAAATGTATTGTGGCTTGTGGCTTTCATCAGGGTCATCATAAAACACATTATAAATACATAAACATTTAAGTAATGTACCTACATTGCATGCAGCACGGTCCTGCAGTGGTTAGCACTGTCACCTCACAGCAAGACAGCAAAGTTTAAGCAGAAAAGCTAGAATTTAGAATAGCCTTTATTGTCATTGAACAATGTCCAACAAAATTACAGTGGCACTTCCCTCTAAGGTGCCTGTGTGTAATAAACACAAAAAAATAAAAATAACTAAATAAGGATAAAAATAGTAGAAAAGCTAATGGATGGATGGATGGATGGATGGATGGATGGATGGATGGATGGATGGATGGATGAATGGATGGATGGATAGCCCTTGCCAAAAGTTCAGCCAGAATCAACTTCTTTGCAGATGACGCTGTGTTTCTGTGGGGAAACCCCTGCGTCAACAAAGTCACCTGTTTAAATGAAGGAGAGCACTGCATTTTCTTCCTGCTATCATGGGGAGCCCCATTCTTTTTAGGACTCTTGTTTGGTTTCTTTGTTTTTCTGTTTAGTGTTTCCTGTTTTAATTTCATGTTGCATTCCTTGTGTATCAGTTGTAGTATTACTTCCTGTCTTTGTGTTTACCCACCTTTGTGATTGTCTGCCACGCCCTGATGTCTTTCACCTGTTCCCAATTACCTCTGTTTCCCTTGTGTATTTTAGTCTCTGTGTTCCTTTCTCTCCTTGTCAGTTGGTCTGTGTTTGTTTTCCCCTTGTGTCTGTGATTTTGCCTCCTTTGTTTTTTATCATGGTAGAGTTTCTTGGGTTCCATCAAGTTTATGTTTCTGAGTTTTTTCCCTATATGAATTTTTGGATTTCCTGGGTTTTATTCCTGCCTGCCTGGACTCTAGTTTCTCCACCCATCAGTCTGTAAGCCACGTTTCTCTTATTAATTTATCTTCACTGAATCTGCCTGCTAGATTGACTGCATTTGCAGTAGAAGCCTCTACTGCAACACCTGCAGGACTAAAGTAAGTCTGAAAGTACCCTAATGGTAGCATCCACTATACAAATATGTTATATATAATGTATATACAATATATAGCAGTATCTTCACTTACTGTTTCCTTCAATTTGTCACCTGCCTGTATAACTACATATCTACAGATATCATGTGGCGACCACAAGAACTCTGATTAGTCAGCTTGAGCTGCTCATGTTTTACTCCTACACATTTCCAAAGGCAGTAGAGTTTGCTGAAAGAGAAAACAAAAAAGAAGCAAGTTTGGGAGGCTCATTTTTTTTGTTTTTCAGTTACAGTAGACATGCTATAAGATCTGTTGCAGGAAGATCTATCAAATCGATCGCCACTGCAAACGTTTGTCTTTCTGTATTGTTGCGCTATGTCGCAGATAATTAAGAAACGTAGACACAATTACTTTAAGTATCAAATAAATGTACAACATGGCTTGATAACCTATGACACATCCAGCTAGTGTTACGTTTATCCTAAAACAATCAGCATGTGAAATCAAATGCTGAACTATAATTGATCCTTGCTCCAAAGTCAACTACAGCATGTTGAAGAGTGGGATGGGACAGACAGAAGTTCAGTTACAACAGGAGAATGTGAGTGTGTGTGTGTGTGAGCGTGTGACATCACGTGATCCAGGTGATAGATGAGCATAATCTCTGCTGTTGAAACAGGAGCGCTTGAATCAGACAGAGATTAATAAGGCTGTTGGCTGGCTGAAGTGGCTTGTTATAGTAGTCACCAGCTTCAGCCCTTACCCTTGATCTCACTCACCGGATGCACTCATATATAACTCTGCCCACAAACTCCCACTTAGGCAGTGGGCAGAGTTTGTGCTCTTTTAAAATGGGCACAGAGCTGCCACTCTGGATCAACAGCGAAAACCAGTCAAGGATCAAAACAAACCCACACTGCAGAAGACAATCGATCAGAGTCCATGTACATTTCCTGATCTCCAGTTATTTGTCTTGTTCTGAGGCGCAAAAGGAGGCCATGTATATTCATGATTGATGTCTCTTTTTTTTATTTAGGTAAATTAGGGAATTTCTAAGTAAGACATGAATTTTGAAAGTTGCAGGTTCACTACGGCATCCTAAATTAAACTACATTCAGTAATGCTTCTCCTCTCAGTCTCTCTGCCAAGTTTGAGGGGGTTGTTTTCTGCTGCAGCCAATTATGCATGAACTCAATTACAGCAGCATAACACTTAAGATTTTGCATCTGGGAAGGGCAGGATCATCATCTCCTCTCCTAAACATCACCAAACTCTCCAACCTGGGGGTATAAAATAGTCTGTGAGTCTACTCAATTCAAAAGGGAACAGGCCAATCAAGCAGTGGAGTTTATCGGCCGATACCAGCACATTTTCCAGTGGGAAAACTCCTGATCAGTTTATCATCAGGCGATGTTCTCTTCAGGAAAACTACCAACTGCATTTACTCATCCACTCCATTGTCACAGACCATACTGCCCACAGTATTAAATTTAATTTCATAGGGTGTGTAGATGTGATCTGCAGCTTGGAGATAAAAGAGTAGAGAAGGATGATTGGCTGGATAATGTGCCACTGATAGATTAACATTTTCCTGCTGTGTAGACTAGATTGGATCACATTACGGACTAATATCATTAACTAATGCTGGATCATTGCTAAAAGTTTAACAATTATTCATAACCACTTACTAATAAAAGTATGGCTTGATCATTCTGTACTGTTGAATCATGGATTCATGATAACTCATACATTAAATCATGCATTAATTCACTATACTTCATGACTGAACTCACACATTAATAATAATTCACGTTTTTACTTTCCAGTATTTCTCTGGTCATGGTCTGTAAATGCACTGACTAAAGGCTTTGAAACACATCAAAACAACTTGTAATGTTTAATAAAGTCAATTAAATGTTACAGTAAAATTCAAACCAAACATTTAGAGGTGAGAAGTCTTTTCAATCACATTTATGAGCATGTAGTTCTCTCCACAAAATCAACCAAGATTCTTAATCGCTCATTGAAAAAGCAAACCTTGAAACACTCTACAAGAGATAAATTGGATACTGACTCTGTAAGATCACCAAAAGCTTTTTCATTCTTACATTAAAAGTAGGTGTAGTGCTAACAGTAATTAAAATGCTAATAGAAAATACTAATAATTCCCTGTAAAAGTTTATTTTCAAAACACTATTTTCTGTCAGTATCAATATTAAAATGAGTTTTCGGTGTATTCAGAGACTCTTCAGTAGTCTCTGACTAAAATGACATGCATGAATCTTTGTACAGGATCAATATCTATGTTTGTTTTTTATGTCAGTGTCTGTTTTCATGACATTTAAAAATCATCACCTCGCCAGTTCTTTTCTTCCATTTCACCCAGGATAAACCCACTGGGCTTCCACTGCTTTCCTCTGTAGCTCAGTCCACTAACATTTACAAATGTATGCCAATCAGGACAACCATCCAACCAGAGTGAAGTCTTTTGGGAGTGTGATGAGATAGCCTGGCTTTATTTCCTGTGAATAAAAGCCAAACTTTGTGCCCTTTACCAATTTCACTGCAGCCACATGCAAAACTCTTCCAAACCAGAGTTCTCTGTAAATAGGCCTCGTGGCTAACTTACCATCTTTGCCACCACCTTGTTGCCTTGTCAGCAGTGAGACAAGACAATGGTCATTTTCCACAATAAGCAAGCAAGCATTTGTTTTCAACACAGGGCTGCAGTACTCGAGTCTGAGCTCATTCCTGAGAGGCTGTCCGAACCAGTTCCCATGGAAATTTTGTCCAGTATTTCATCCACACGTGTGATGGCAGCATTTCTTTTCGGTGAATCCATTTTTCATATTCCTTTTGAATGTGCCCTTAATTGGAAAGAATATTAACAGTTGAATAGTCATAGTACATGTTGTATGTCCTATGTTTTCTTTCTAAAACACTCAGTGTGGTTGCAAGATAATACAAAGTCACTGAAGTTTCATTGTAGATTTGTAATTCCAACCTAATTTCCAGAAACAGCCTTTTCATGGGTGAAGTGAGCTGGACCCACTCTTTAGATGCTTATAACATATCTCCATGGCCTCTGGAAAATATAAGTCCCTTGCCTCTCTTGGTTCCAGCATTTGGGACTGCGTGGGCTTTGATAAAGCCTTAATTTACCCAGTACAGTGGAGGGAAGAGGTGGACTTCAAATCACTGTGTGCTACTTTCTACCATCTCAGATGCAGGTTTGTTGTGGATATGATTCAGAGGGCAACATGCTACTCACACATTCTGCCATCCCCTAAGCATAAAGGTGTATGTGTGGCACTACGTCAGACAAAACAAACAGCACTTCCTCAGTCCTCCTCCAGTGGTCAGTCAGGTTCTGCAATACTTTGAGACCCCCTCCTCCCCCCTAAAGTCTTGATGGATAGATCTTTTGTGACAACTATCATTCAGGCACTACGCAAACCATGAATGCAGGAAGGTTAAGAGTCCCCACAGTGGTTAGATAATTTTTATTTATTTTTTTTTCCCCAGCAACACACCTTTCAGTAAGAGAAACATCCTGTAGAAAGTAAAATTGAAGAGAGATGCACATAACAGGTGTCATTCTGTGCTCATGTGCTGTGGCCTCAGCACATGAGCACAGAATGAACCTTCTGACCTCACCACCCTGCAGCTCTGTATTTGCTTAAGATTAATGGCAGCAGGTAATTTTTTGACCACCTTTTGAAAGCTTGCGAAGCTGATAGCATGTCTTTCTACAAGCCTACACATCTGCAAATTCTGAGTGTTATTAAATGTAGGTTTAATACATGCTCTTATTTAACCTGACTTGATACCTGTCTTGATATGAAATAGAATGTCATTGTATGGCAAAGAAACAAAAATTAGGATGAATCAGAGGCTTTGATTCAAATCACAAATTTGCTATTCAGCAACAATGATGGCAACAGACTACTTCCTTTATATTAGTCTTCTGCTGATAACAGAGGCCTGAACAACTCAATGCAACTGCTTTTAAGATGATGCTAATCATGATAATAATCACCAGGCAGCAGCATCATAGACATACACCATCTGCAGTTCTCTTTGTCAACACACAGTTATTCTTGTGAGGAAACATTAAGCACTTGCCTCTCTTTGGCTTCATTAAAGCTGTGGGCAACACAAATGGGAAATTTAACAATGATCAAAACATTTTAACACAGATTTTTCAGACAACTAAAACTTACAGTCAGTCTCATTATCGGGATAAACAACATCCCTGTTGGGAAGCTGGAAGCACTTGAAAAACAGCAACTCTGCCGATTTAATCTGGACGTCTACTCATATCTTTTCATAGCCAAAGTAACTTTAAGTATTGTTTTAAGTGTCGTAAACAATGTTAGGGCTCTTTAATTTCACAGCTGAAAGGGAAAATTAAGATTAATGTGTTGTTACTGTAATGTCGGTCCTTTCAAACATTCCACTGAAAGATAGAAACACACACACACACACACACACACACACACACACACACACTTCAGAATATACACAAAATAGACTTTCTCTCATGAGGTTATTCATGTTTGATTAAAAATGCTGTTGGGCATGAATGGTGTGTGCGCGTGTGTGTTTGTGTGTGTGTGCAGGGCTGTACTGCCTATTTACCTATTTAGACAAGTGACTTTGTTGAGGTGTGGTTGATCTCTAAAGTGCATGTGCATGTTTTTTCTATGCGCTCACTCGTGTATGTGTGTGTATGAGAGTGTATGTGTGTTCATACTGTCTAAAGCCTTGTCGGGCTCCTGGCCACGCCATTCCTGCTCAGGGAGAGTAGCCCTTCATGAATAATGTTGAATACAGACTGTGACAAAACCTTGAGAATTAAGTGACTTTAACCTCAGCTACTGAGTATGCACATGCCCCAGAGAGCAAGAAGAATAAAACTAGCATGACACCTTAACGCTTGCATGAGTGTGACTGTGTGTGTGTGTGTGCCTGTGTGTGTTCATGTACACTACTCACAATAAGTTAGGGATACTGATATTTACATGAGTGCTTTTCCTATTTGGTCTGAATTTTAATGAAATAAGTAAAAGTTCCCTTTGATATTACTAATAATGAATGAGAAGAAACACCATTTTCATTACTTTAAAATTTATTACCCCAAAAATTTAGACTATAACAAGGATAGCCCCAAATAACAAAAATTGATAATGTTGGTAGAAGATGTTTTCACCATTTGCCGCAATGACAGATTGACAGCGACGTCTCATGCTCCTCACTAGCCTCATGATGTTGTTCTGAGGCAATGTTTTCCACTCTTCCACAAGTGCTACTTGCAGTTCTGCCAGGTCACGTGGGGGTGGGGTACAATCATCCAGTCTCTGCTTCAGCTGGTCCCAGACGTGCTCTAGGGGGTTCAGGTCAGAGGACATTGCTGGCCATACCATATGAGGCACTCCGACTTCCTGAAGTCAAGCTGATGTGGTGGAGCATTATCATCCAT
>JBBMJY010000020.1:21505283-21518797 GCA_037833715.1 Toxotes lorentzi | reverse complement strand
CACCCCAATACAATTGCCTCCCTATCCCAAAAATCTCTGAAGTGAAACAAACACAGTATGTATGACATCCACTGAGTAAGTTAATTGGCTACTGTAAATAGCCCCTTGGTGTGCATGAGGGTTGTCTGTCTATCTTTGTGTGTCAGCCGTGCGATTGACTGGCGACCAGTCCAATCAATCGCCTCTCGCCCATAGTCAGCGGGGATAAGCTCCAGCTCCCTGCGACCCTGACAGATCAAGCGGTATAGAAGATGAATGAATGTTGCAACTGTCTGTGAGAACTTCTAACAGGTGTTCCTATAGGTCCCCTAGGAGAGAGACTCTATTGGGCAAAGGTTCCCATAGTGGTTGCCAAGGAGCCCAAGGTGTGTGTGTGTGCATGCATGTGTCCATTTGACAAATGAGGAGCTCAGTTTTTTACACTAATTGTAGTCTCCCCCATTAATTTCTTATGACCGGTCACTTTGGACCGGAAACACCAAGAATGTACAAAAGTTGAATAAAACACACAAAATTGTATGCAAATTAACACAATTTTTGGAGTACGTCAGTCTGATCAAATTAACTACATTTTTCAGTGATAAAACTCTTAAATCGGTCAGATTTTACCGGAACACAACATAAGGGTTAAGGTTAGAGTAAGGGGCTAGGGAATGCATCATGTCAATGAGTGTCCTCACAAAGATATAAGTGTGCATGTGAGTGTGTGTGTGTACCCAAATCAAGCCACCGTAGCACAGCTGTATTTGGGCTAAAGCAACAGGAGATGAAAAGCAGGGCACTGGTCTCTTTGAAATGGTGCTATGCTGAAACTCTCCGAGGACTGTCACATACAAACCAACAAACCAGCCTGTCATCAATAATGGATTAAACCCATTCATCCACAGCATTACGTTTCTCAAGACTTTAACAGTTCAGCAGTACTGCAGTGTACTACTCACAAAATAATGGCTCCTGATTTTCCACTGGACAGTGAAACTTTAATATTGATAATGATGGTGCTTTGTTCTGTGCCGTGCTGCTAGGATGAGCTCAGTTCTGCTCCACTCTATTTTCTCTGTGTTATCATTGTAGGTTTTGATGACTGTCTGTGGTGTGTATGAGCCGGAAAATGTCAGGGACATATTTCAATTTGAATGGGGGGTATTATGGAAAATAGGAACTTTCTAGAAACAGGTGGATTGTGTCATAACAGATATTATCTAATTCCTGTCGAAGCATGAACCTATTGCTCTTCCCTGTTTCACCAAGTTTTTCACCTGCCCCACTGTGGGATGTCAATCAAAATTCAGAACATGGTGGAGCAAGTCATAGCTTTTGTAGTTGACCATACTTATGTAGTAGAAATAATAGTGCTAACAGAGACTGTATACAAAGTTAGCTCTACAGGCAAAGAGAAATTAACTGTGATGCCCCAAAACACCAACTGGCAGTGCGGTTTCAAAGCACAGATTTCCCCCAGCATGTATGTTAATATCACAAAAGTGTAATGTTAGCACACACACTGTGTGAAATCTCTGCTGTCTGACTGCTGCACAGGTTAAGATCACAGTGCAAAATTTGATGACTGCACTGTAAACAGGCAAAACTGTTTGTCATAAAAAACTGTGTCAATACAGGGTTTTCTAAGTATTACTCACTTGCCACACAGGATGAGGAGGCTCTGCACACCTGTTTTTATAAACATGAGAATGTGAGTTCAGTTTATATCCTAAGCCACAAGTTTGCTCCTCTATCAGTGAGTCACAGTGAGACAATGAAGCTATAAACGCACATCAAACTGACCGTCAAAGCATTGATCACAGAGCCTGACAAACATCTGCACAATTAATTTAACAGCCACAAACACAGAGTAACAGTGTGAGCTGTCGTACCTTAAAAGAGGCATTTCTTCCTAACTAGCTCCACCACCTTCCAGTACTTTGCACCATATAAAACCCATGGCTCTGACCAGATTTAAAAGTTACTAGTTAAGCCTGTGCTCTGAGCTAACTAGGATGCATCTTTCTAATGATAATAAACATTTTTCACCCCATACTTTCAGATTTGTGCAGCTTAAGACACAAATAATGCATTGTGATCTGCCCATAAGCTCTCAGTCGTTCTTGTTTTCTGTCCCTCCAGCGTGCCCGCATCTCACTGACTGATATATTATCAGGCATGTGACGGAAAAATGCACCAGATCGCCAGGGAAAAAGAAAACTTATAGAAATAGTTCTCTAGTGTATGGCTTTCACTGCACAGACTAAACACAGGATGAAATCTTATTCATCATTCACAACATGCAGTTGTTGTAACATACAGTAAAAGACAGAGGCTTGAAATTGAAGTGGATTCCAATCTTTCATCATTTTAATCTTTATCTGTGTCATCTGAGATACATGCTGAATAGTCAAAGAACAAGCCGCTACAACGTAAGAAAGATTTCTGGAGCTCATGCATTTTTTGCATGCATTTTTTCTAAACAAACTTCATTTAATGAATTAAGTGAATGTGTGATAGGACATTGAATCATCTCATAATTTTAATTCCCAAGACTTGAACCCATGATTATAAATTCTGAAATTGCTGAAAGCTAGAAACGTTAAGTGGACAGGAATCTGACTTCTCTAACTGAACTTTTTATTTATTTAAAGACAATTTTATTTCTCCAGACTGTATTGCGAGAGTTAACGTCCTGTTGAGTGTCTCCATCTCTCAAAATTCCTAAGTTTAAGCAAATCATTTTCACTAGGAATTTGCCTGCACACTGACTATAGCCAATGGATTGGAATGTGTGTCAGCTTCTTTTATGCTGAGAGCTGGAGTATTTTCACCGTGCCCTTTTCAGCAGCACTGAGTTGGAGATAGACTGTCGCCAGTGACTAGTCTTACCAAGGTGTGCGAACTCAGATTTGCCCTTTTCAATTTCTGTTTCCTCTATAGCGGGAGAATGATGCTGTATGCATTTTCTTTTATGGAGCACAGTCTTGGAGTAGTGCAGTGTCAGAGTGATATTGCTCTCTTCTCTTCCTCTCTCCCCTCTTCCTACTTCTATCCTTTTTTTCCACCCCCCCTCTTATCCTTCCATTCCCCCACCCCCAATGTCATCTACCTTAATTGTGTCCTTCTTAATGTTTTCTGTCTCTCGTACTTTAATTGCCTCCGAGGCATATGTATGCATGAGGCGAATTAGCGTGAATTACATTTGCCACATGCTTTGAATGTGAAGGGAAAAATTTGAGGAAAGGCTGTTCATTCTTGTCTGATTTCGAGAGTGATTACATTAACTAATAGATGCACATGTAATATTTAAGTTTAATTTTATTGTCACTTCTTGATTTTCACGCAAATAACAATTTTAACTGAGAGCTGGAGTCACATTTTTAATGGAAGATATGTCAATTTAAAATAAAACTTTTCATCTCTTAATTATATCCTAATTCTGCTAAGTCTTTCCTCTATGCCTATTCTGCTCCTCGTTTTATTTTTTTTATTATTTCTTTATTTTTTTCCCATTGCACAGGCTTTTCTCATAACAATCTCCTTTCCTCCATCATCCATCTCACTCTGTTTTGCTCCCTCCCTCCGCCCTGTTCATCTCAGAGGCATATGAGAAATGACACTGGACAAGTCCTTGCTGCTTTATTAATCCTTTAAGCTTCTGAAGGGAGGCACAAAATGCAACTGCTCCCATTCAAATCAATGGCAGTAACTCCCAATTGCCGTATCTGTGCACTGCTTAAATGTGTTTTATTTTTACATACTCAGACCTCAAAAATGCACAGTTACACTAACAGACACACACACACACACACGCATACCAGCACACACAGTGTTGCGTTGGCTCCCTATGGCCAGGGCTCTGCTAACCAGCCTGCTGCAGGAACAATTCATGGGCTGCTCAGTCAAACGGAACTCTAACCCATGGGCCTGTGGAACAGCCCCGGTCATAAAGTATCTCTCACACACATTCACTCGGCTATCCCCAAAACACACACACACACACTTGCTCTCTGTTTTCACCCAGACCATAAAATCATTGCGACAGATGAAGACAGGGAACAGTGTTTTTGTGCTGTTTTGCCCGTCACTGATTTCCATTACAAAGTCTTGCCATGAGTCTGGGAGAGCGAGAGGCCTATTGAAAAACGGACAGGCTACAAAATGCTGCTAGTCAGAGCCCATCAATGTTGCGTTTTCCCCACTGAATGGCTTGTCAGTGAAGGGTGGAGATGGGCTTTGTGTGAGAGGTAGGACTGAGCTGTGTTGGGCCAGACAATGGGTGGAGAGCTGATGTCAACTCGAGAGAGTGCATTCAGGGTTCATCATCTGGTGTGTTATAAAGCTTCTGAAAAATTATTCCTTTCATCTATTCCCAAGCTCTCCTCTTCTCCTTTTCTTCAGACATTTCAGCTTTGTTCAGCATTTTCTCCCAATCAATTTTTTGTCGTTACGCTTCTTTTCTTTTCTTGCATAACTGAAAAGAATGGAGGGCTGTTATATACATTAATGTTAGTCTGCACATTTTGAGTGCAAATGCAGTAATTCACTGGCAATTTTATCTCCTGAATAGCAGGATTATATAAAGGCTGCCTTAACTGTCGCTGATTTATCATTGTGTTTGATGGAAGCCGGGCAGGCCTGGAGAAAATAAATCATATTCCTGAGTTTGAATGAAAACAAAATATCAGCAGAGCAGAGGGACAGCAGGACAATAACTCCCACTTTTTTACATATTATGTGGTGGCATGTACAGGCACATTCAGGGACAGTGTCTTCCCCAGGAAAATTACAGTCTACAGTCTACTGCTTGCTTAAGAATAACCCTCTGAATGTTGTAAATGTTCTTGTCATGAAAACAATGCAGAGGGCTGCATTGACAGGGCCATACTGCTTCAGGTACTGGTGAGATGATTAAAAAAAAAAAAAAAAGAAGAAACTATCCGGGAGGGTTAGTGACACCAAAACAACAAAGCCACTCTAGAAAATAATCACTCTATCCTGTCCAGTAATTTTATACTCGGGCTCAAGGTAAATCTAGTTCCCATAACAAAGCAACCCTCCAGGAATGCACACTTGCATGTATTTGAAGGACCAACTCATCAGATTGTGGAAAAACGTTGAGCCAGATTGCACTTTTTTTTTTGGCATGAGCCCTTTGTATGCTCCCCCACTCTGTCAACATAGTATTTCCACTGAAAAAAAGGAGAGGCCTGCATTTGCTCAGGCAGTAATGTGGGTCTGAACACAGTCTTATTGAGGGAGGTCGGGCTGGACTCTTGGCGTACTCAAAGGTGCTAGGACCTTGAGGAATTTATTGTCAGTTTTTGTTTTTGTTTTCATAATTTGATTAAGTGATTGATGTTTATTCAGGCGGCACGATGGTACAGTGGCTGGCACTGTCGCCTAACACCAAGAGGGTTCCAGGTTCTCCCTGTGCCTGCGTGGGTTCTCTCCGGGTACTCCGGCTTCCTCCCACAATCACAAAAACATGCACGGGTTAGGTTAATTGGCTACTCTACATTGCCCGTAGGTGTGAGTGTGTGCGTGTGTGGTTGTCTGTCTTTGCGTGTCGGCCCTGCAATTGACTGGCGGCCAGTCCAGGGTGTACCCCGCCCCTCACCCATAGTCAGCTGGGATAGGCTCCAGCTCCCTGCGATCCTGATGGATCAAGCGGTATAGAAGATTTTTCAAGAACATGCACCACTAAATTAAAATATCATGCTACTGAAATGAACAAAATGGGATTTAGCTGTGCCCTGCAACAACCCTGTGTTATGATCTAGTTTTACACAGTGCATATTATTTAATAAATTATTGTTTTGGTAGCTGGGGCCCAGAATCCATTTTTGTCTTAGGGCCATCAACTTTGTCCATTGGTTTTCTTGCCTGGATGCCTAAACTGAGATCAGTCTTTGCCGTAGTTGTGGCAGATGAGAAAGTTATTTCAGAAGGCTCTGACAAACAATTTATTTTGTCATTTAGGTACAAGAACTTGTTGCTCTCAGGGACAGCGGAGGAAAAAAAAAAGGTACTTCCCTGTCAGCTGTGGCACATAAGGGCAAGGTCTTGGGCAGGGCGTAAGGGAGGGCACGGACAACATAAATCTGTCATAAGTGCGTTCTTTTTCCATTTAGGAGAAGCACTGTGGCTACATGTTTAGCTCTGTCAGCCTTCAGCAAGAAGATGGCTCTTTTGTGGTTGAAAGTGGCAGCTTCTCTCTGGATTTTAGGAGACTCCAAATTGCTTCTGGTTATGAATGTGAATGTTGTTGCCTCAGGCGCAGTGCATTCTGGGTTAAGCTCCACCCTCCTTTGACCCTCTATCAAAATATGCAGATGGATGGAGGGTGTAACTGAAGGCTTAATCTCAGTTACAAAGAAATTAACAAAAACTACTCTTTGCTCAGTGACTCTGATTACCAATAAAACTCCACAGAAACCAATTAACATCCTAAACACTGATGTTTATTTGGCTACACACACACACACACACACACACACTCGTAAACAATTAACACTCCCTCTGTTTGACATTTATTTGGCCGTTCATACTTGCTGCCTTGCTTCACTCTGTCTTTTCCAAGTGAGAAATGAGCAGCAACCCCCTGATCAATGGGACATTCATACAGCTGCGTTACATTCAAACAACTCCCCCTCGATGAAATGACACAGCAGCCTGTGCGGCGCCATAAATTTGCCCTGTTTAAACACTTTCTCCAAATTCTACTGGGAGGCAGCACTCCTGTCCTTTATTTAAGGGAAACGGATGTGAGAAAATAAGGAAGGAGGGGTGTAGAGAGGAAAACGTATGGGTTGTGTTTGTTTTTGATTCCCCGTGAGGAGATTCAAAATTCTATGTGAATTAGTCTACTTGTGTATATATATATGTGTGTGTGTGTGTGTGTGTGTGTGTGTATTGATGTGACTGTGTGTGGCGGCCAAGACACATATGGAGACCATTACGATGCCCGGATACAAGGGACTGCCAATTTTTGTTCAATAAGAACACTGTGCATGTGTATGTATGTGTGCCATTAGATTTTATCAAAGTAACTTTCCCACCATTTGAAATTCATAGTGCACAACTGTAGTCGAGTTACATGAGCTGTATAAAATAGAAGTAAGCTGTGGATTATGGTATTCTATGTATGGTCACTGGTCAGTAATGGTCTGGCCGCCGGACAAAAGTATTTTGGGAATCAACAGTTTGCGGTTTGGATGACTGTGAGAGGCGCTTAAGGGTTGCGCTACAGTTGTGGGAACGTGTGGGAGGGATAATAGGAGCAGGAAGGAGGGAGAGAGAAATGCAGTTAGATGAAATTAGTGAAACACAAAGAAGCGACGAAGGTGATGGATGAAAGGGAGCTGAAGGGAGAAGCAGTGAAGGAGAAGAGGTAAAGAGAAAATCAGGGAGGATGGTAAGAAGGGAAATGAGAGAGGATGATGTTTGATGTTTTTCTGGTCAGGAATGATAAATACTGTTCTTGGTTGCTTTCAGGGTCCTACATGCAGATGTCCAAACTGAAACAAGAAACACCTAGAATCAAAAGGGAAAAAAAAAAATGCATCCTGTAACCCTGCTCTGTGACTTCAAACTACCCGGCCTCCACCATATTCACTGTCATGCCTTGTGAAGCGACAAAAAACAGAAAAAAAACACCACCATGGGCTTCCACATTTGGTCTAAGTCGAACGATATATTTCTGTCTGAGATATGGGTGAGTTGAAACAGAAGTTGGGGTTTGAAGACAAATAGCTTCAATTTACAGTAGCAAATTAAAAGTCTTATCTTGAGCAGTCAGAGCATTTTTCCATTTCCCTTTACATTAAAGAATTCCCTGAGAAGTCCTCCTGGAAATGGGAGAAGTAAAACTTAGAAAAGTGCATGAATATCTAATGGAGATTTGAATGAGGTTTAACTCATAGCTTTGTCAGCTGTACCGCTGGGTTGGAGGGCTTTTGTGGACACTAGAGTAAGTGACCAGAGAAGGGACACACCTTTCAATCACTATGCTGAAGAGTCGCTTTTAAGTACAGTTGAATCCCACACCACACACACATCCATACACACACACACACCTACACACACACTGACCCCTCTTTACTTGGATAAATAATTGATGTTTCCAGTTAAAGTGTCAGAGCAGGAGCCGTAGCCAGCACTTATTTATCGTCTTCCACATCATTAACAATGTCTCTCTCTTCCTTCCTCTGTCTCTCTGAGCAAACATGGGGATTTGCTTTCATAATAAACATGTGGCTGTTTAACTTGAGCACACTGACATGGCACTCCAAGGAACCCACAGTGATAAATGCTCTGACATGGAACTTTATTTATAGTAGAGACAGAGAGAGAGAGAGAGAGAGAGAGAGAGAAGGCAACGATCAAAACATATTTCTACTTAAATGTTTTATTTTTTTCCTTTCTGATTATGTCTGGTACGATTATGTCTTGGAGAGTTCAGTGTACGAGCAGTGATGCAGGAAGTTCGTGTAAATATTGAATTAAAGCTTATAGCTATGAGGAGGACTCTGTACTGTCATGAATGTGCTGCAGAATTGTACGAGTTGTCCTTGATTTTTTTGTTTTCAGAAAACAGCTGCATTTCCAGCAAACTGTTTACTGAAAGGCTGAGATGCCGAAAATTCAATCAGTAGATGAATTATATTTTAAGGGTAAAAAAAAAAAGAACATTATTGACTGGATGTTGGTGTAAACTTTATCTATTTCATTCTCAGCAAAATAACCATGACCTCTCCCACCACTGTGAATCCAGACAGAGATTTGATGCTGCCGGTGCTGATGATGGTTGGTAAAACCATCACATGTGCTGCTAATTGGACTGACGAAGGAGAGGGTGATTAGTGACTGGCTCCCATGTGGGTAAGTGAGAGGCGTGGCAGATTTGAAGTCAAACTGAAGTTTGAATTCTCCTAACTTTTAATGTATAGAAAGATAAATTTATTTGTACAGCACTTTTCATCAAGAAAGCAAATGTTGGCAAAGTGCTTTACATAAAACATAAAAAGGCAATATTAAAAGACAACATGAAAAGATACAAATAGGATTTAAAAATGAGCACTATAAGATATGGAAAAATGATCCCAAATTTAATTAGGTAAAAGGCAGTGCTGAACTTTTTTGGTTTATTTATTGTTAAATGAGAGAAATAAAAATTATAGTTTTTTTCACATTTTCAAGGATAAACTAATTTTTCACTCTAAGGAAACAGCGTCTAAGTTTAAAGCCTTTTCGATGGGAATTTTTTTATTTTTTCAACAAGCTTACCAAATGTTAACTGTTTAAATGGTTTGTTTCTTCACTGCCTTCAACATTTGGGAGGACCTATTGTGCTATTTTGTTTGTTTTCCACTCTGAAAGTGGGCTAACTAGCTTCTACTCAGAAAGAGAAAGATAGTTTTGCTAATTTAGGCATTGATTCCCAACAGACCAGACACTTGTTAAACTCCCATACACTCAATGTTTGTTTGAGTGTTTGTCCCATGAAAGAAAGGGATTTATCTTAAATTAGCTGCTGGCAAAACTGACATCATCATAGTCTTGTAATCTCAACAGTCCATACATCACCTTATAATATGAGTGACGACACAGAGGAACATATGGGATAACATATGGAGTCAAGGAATGGCTTTCGGGGTGTTCAAATCAAAGATTATAGTGGTTACAACAGTGGCTCCCCTGCTAGGTAACTGCCTGTGTGTCCGTTGGAAATGAGGTGATAAACTATTCAGAGAGCTTGCCCACATGGGAGTATCAACATCGTCAGTCCATTCCAAAAATTCATGAACACTAGTGACCAATATGTTGGCACTGCAGAAAAATAAATCAAACTTGAATTTCTTTTTTGGTGATTTTTCTAAATTTTACTTTAAGTTTGAAAAGAAAAAAAATAGTTGTACTTAAAAGTACTTCCACAATGAATGTGGCAAGCTCAAGCATCACTGCCTCCCATGCGTTATCTTTGAGGAGCGGTTCTTTTGTGGTCTACTCGACAGGATAAGGTAAACCAGAACGAGTATATATCTTAACCTGTGAGGATAATACAGGGAGGAAGAAAAATGTCGAAAAGGACAAGAGTCATGAGGTGAAGGAAAGGTGTAATGTATGAAGAAGTAGACTGGAATATTTGAAGTAGTCTTCAGGATCTAACCTTCACTCAGCTTTGTGTGTGTAAAAATACAACTAAAAAGGCTACCTGAATGTAATGTGAACAATGAAAACACAGGAATTGATTAGTACAGAACAATCCTACAGTCGCAGCTACTCTTGCTCATATGTCCTTTCATGTAAAGATTACGACAATGAAATAAATTTGGCAGTGCTCTGATGCACCAATTAATGACCATACAAGCACAATATTCAGACCAATCTGGCCAAATCTATATCCTTACTGATACCCCATGTGTTTCAGTCAAGAAAAACTCCTTATGCCAAGCAAGTATGCAGACTTTTTTGCAACCTTGAGGAATTTTATCAAGTTTTGACATCTCCCTTCAGCATTTCTCACTTAATACGTCATGATTAACAAAAACATATCTTGTAAACCCAGTGTATACCTTCAGGGGGGACTTGGTAAAACATCCAAGATCAGCACTTCTACTTATCCTGAAAGCTGTGATGAATAAGAACTTCAGACCCCCCTTCCCTCCGCGCGCTCGGTTTCTCACCTCCCAGTGGATTACATGTTAACTCCTCTTAATGTGTGTGTGTGTGTGTGTGTGTGTGTGTGTGTGTGTGTGTGTGTGTGTGTGTGTGTGTGTGCGAGAAATGTGTGACATTCCTTCTGTGAAGCTATCCATGAGAATGTTTACATGCTAGTGCAGATTTCCCACTAATTCCCCCCTTCATCTCCCACGACTACACTCCCACACTTTACAGTTCAGGTAAACGGTTATCTCATACGAGTTCAACTTTGACCCTAACAGGAAGCTCGACCAGATATGAATGCCCTCAGTGAAGTGTGAGTGTGTGTTTGCATGATGGTTTATTGTGCACAGGGAATGGGGGGTAGGGGAGAGTGCAACAGAGAAAGCAGAGAGCTGCATTTTTTTTGAGCTTATTGAATAAGTCGTTGATTATGGCTGGAGCCAGTGGCTGGAGAGAGTGTGTGTTTTCTGCCTGTGGTAGTTAATGTAATTGAGTGCAGCTGTCGGGCCTTTCTGCACAGAGCTTTGTGTCTGGGTAAGGTCCAGTGTTACAGCATGTTTAGCCAAGACATGCTTACATAGTGAAACAGAGTAGGAACAGGGCATCTGTGTTTTATGAGCATGCACGCGCGTGAAAGTTAAGTAAAACACACTCTGAGTTATATACACTACACAAACACACATATGCTTACCCACTGAGACTCCCTGACTGGTAGGGGTTTTACATGAATGAAGACGTGCTTGCCAGTTAGAACAGCAGTGAACAACTGGGTAGCAGCTGTGCTGGCGGAGCACTTGGTGAGAAAGGGCGTAAGGAATGCTGGAACAATAATATAAAATCCAAGTAACAATCTTCTCAGCTAAACAGCACCCTGACAAAAAATTTGCAACTCATTATATCAATTTGCAGGAGAAAAAACAAAAAAAACAAATCAATGTTCTTCAAGCTCAAACAGCTTAGAAAGTACACTCGCATTGTTTTAAGGTCAAGCATAATGTAATGCATAGCTAATCTGAGGCGTGCACACTCTTATTGACTTTTGCTGCAGTACTGACCTACAAAACAAGAACGGATCCACTCCCTTGTATTGGGTCAGCAATTTGTGAAACCGCAGACACATTTCCAATATCCTTCACTCCAATCAGCCATCTTGATTGCCCTAGTTATTTCATTTGATTCAGTGAGAGAGAGCAGAGCTGAGACAAAAGCAGAGAGAAGGAATGAGAAGCAGAACGCCTTCATTACAGGGTAATCTTGGCTCCTGTTAGCTTTCCAATCAGTGCTTATTTTAATAGGGCCCAGACGGGCAGGAAGAGAGTGTCAGTGGTTTTTGGGGATCAAGGGGTCATACATGTGCTGGATTAGATGTGTGAGTGTGTCTGCATGTGTGTGTGCCGACTCAAACTCACATAAGAGTGGTATAGCTGATTCAGACAGAGAGTGATAATAACTGAACAGTGTTCAGACACGATGAAGACGAGAGATAAAGCTGCAAACACACAGATGGAGGGGAGGATAGCAATTAAGCTGATTCAGGAGAATGGAGGCGAGAGAATGAAAGGAGGACGGGGGTAAAAAGAGCAGCAGAAAGGTCGTTAAGTCTATGAGCGGTGTTCAGAGATAGACTTGGAAGAAGGTGAAAGGGAAGAGGTGGCAGAAGAGAGATCAAGGATGAGGATAAAAAACAAAAGACTGAAGGAAGTAGTGGTTGCAGTGGCAGTGGGGAGATGTGGGGATGGGGGTTTGGGGGAAACTGTAAATGATTAGCAGAGAGAATGGGTGCAGCAGCGGATGTGAAGACACGCTAGAAGATACGGGAGTCAGAAAACTCCTTGTGGTTCCCATGAACTCTAAGTCCTGTGAGACCTCGGTGTGGGGGTGAACTCTAGGGTACGCTACTTCCTGTAGAGCTTTAAATAGACAGCGATGGAAAATCCCACATAGATGAGCACAAAAAAAATAAATAAATAATGAATGAACAAACCTTTAACTCCTGCAAAATAAATCAGTGCAGGCGCAGAGGTCAACAAAATCGTCCAAACCTTGTCAAGCATCACAAGGAGTTCTATTTAGCTGCTTGACTTCACATGGGGAAATGGAGATTCTCCCTTTTATCATACGGCTAATGGAGCTAATTTGTTCCACTGAGGGAAGTGTTCCTTATCCACAAACACAGCACTGCAGGAATGGTTCGATTAATGCAATGAACTGCTCAGCAAAAGGAATACTACAGAGGTTTCTGAACTTGTGGAGAGAGCTGTTTGGGCAGTGCTGGCACTAATTAGAGTTACCTTCACTGGGAGCATTTTCCTCTAAATATTTCAGATTAATCGGCTACACAATGCATACAGTAAATCTACAGTCTTTACTGTTGAATATATTCATGCCACACGAAACATTAAACCTAGTGTCTCCTAAAAAAAAACTACACTCAGGCAGGTGGAAACATTGAGACCAAGCTTGCTGAATTAACATTTGGTATTCTAAAGTGATTCCATTACACCACGCTTAATTCTTTCCCCCTTCTCTGTATCACAGTTACCTCTTGAGGGCAAGAAATGATTCAATAATACAAGAAAAATGAGTGGAGTTTTTCTTCCCACTTCTGGGTAGGAAGTGATTGTCTTCTACAGTTATTATTCTTTCTTTTCCCTAGTTATGCTTTGAGAAAATGGCCAGTTCCTAAAAATAGCAGCCATGCATCTTTTTGGCAGAAGGAAAAAAACTTGTAGCCATGTGTTTATTTCTCCCCAGGACATATTGTGGAGAAGTGAAGCTGACGATGATTTGGTGTGTGTGTGTGTGTGTGTGTGTGTGTGTGTGTGTGTGTGTGTGTGTGTGTGTGTGTGTGTGTGTGTGTG
>JBBMJY010000020.1:21467980-21480008 GCA_037833715.1 Toxotes lorentzi | reverse complement strand
GAGAGAGAGAGAGAGAGAGAGAGAGAGAGAGAGAGAGAGAGAGAGAGAGAGAGAGAGAGAGAGAGAGAGAGAAGCAAAAAAGAAGGATAGTGGAGGAGAATAAAGAAATAAGACATGAGAGGTTGTTAGGAGTAAGTAGATTTGATGGGGAAAAAAGTGGGGGAGGGAGGGACAGACATGTGATACAAAAAGAAGAGAAGAGAAAGAGGTGGGTGGATGAAATAAATAGGAGCCACGGAGAAAATGAAGCTTGAGGTGACATGAAACGTATCGATTCATCGAGAGAGAGGAGTCTGGAGAGACACAGAGAGAGGGAGATGGACTTACAGGAAGGAAACACAAAACAAGAAAAGCAAAGGAAACTAACAGAGAGTAGCGGGAGAGTGAGAGAGGAGCCTGAGAGAAATAATGAGAGTCCCTTACCTCCCACAAAGACAGCCATGTCTGCCCTACCATCCCCACCCCCCCTGCCTCCCTTCCTTCCCTCCCTCCCTCTCTGTGGCTGCTCCTTTCATGCTGTCACCCTGTGACTGTCTGAATAGCCTTTTATTATTCAACAGTCTGGGCAGGTCACGGGGTCATCGCTCAGCCCACCACCCTGCCACCAGCAAACATCCAAACATATACACATACTCTCAAACGTGACCCTGCGCTCGTTCTCGTGCACACACAAAAGACAGGGGAAAAAAAAGCTACTTGTGGATGCAAACACTCACAAAAGTGCAAAATGGAAGCCAGGATACTCTCAAAGCTACGCTAACTTCAGGCACGACAAGTTGACGTGACAGTCCCTGATGCATTCATTATAACACTTGTCCACCCCTTGTTAGCCTACTATATCTATCTGCCCATTGCATCTGTAGTGCTGGGAGCTAGTGCCCTGGCATTTTCTAAGCGCATGCTCATGTTTGTGCATGTGTGTGTGAAGGTATATGTCTGTTTGTGTGTGACAGGAGGAAAACAGAGATAACAGTAGCCTGGTGGTATCAGCTCCATCTTATCTCCTACACAGCCAGAAGCAGGTATACAAGCTAATTGGAAAGTGCCAGACTCACAGTAGACTGGTGAAACACATGCTCACCTTTGCAGCAAGCAAGGCAGACGAGAGAATTGGCAGCTAGAGCGCGCGAGAGAGAGCGAGACAGAGTAAGAGAAACAAGGAAGAAACAATTGATGGGAGAGACCGAAATGATGCGGTGAAAATGAGACAAAAGGAAGACGAAGTGGAGGGAGGAGTGACAGAACAAGAGGAAGAGATAGAGATGGAGATGGAGAAGGGGGGAAATTGTAGGAAGACAGCAGAGCTCAGAGATACAATATCAGCGAGACAAACGGCAACTAAGGCACAGTTCACTTCTGAAATACCACAGGTATTGTGCCTATTCTGTCTGTAACTGTACTGTCAACACTGAGCTTTGGGAAAATAGGAAAACAAATAGCATCCTCTGCTTTACTCTACAGTATGTGGCTTTCCACTCCACTTGGTAATGAGTCACTCTGTCAAATCCGCTCTCAAATATCAGGCACGATGCATTTACAACGTGACATCTCGTCCCGTATACTTTCCTTGTGATGTGTTTGCAATATACATCACAGCCTGTCCAAAAAAAAGAAAAAGAAAAAGACATACCACCTCCTGGAACAGCCCAAGCTGTGGCGCATTTCATACCTGGTGAATGAATGTAGTCATTGTAACTCTATGGGTCATGCTAACTTTGCACTCACCACCTCTTTTGCTGAGAATCTGTGAACTTGCCTGTAGATCAAACAAAATGTGTAACCAGTTGTGTTTATTGTTGATAGGTCACACACACATTGCATTCCCTGACATAAATGTATCATTTTACATTTTAGATAATTAGATTATTTGGAAAATCTGCCATTGAACTTTGCTTTGGTCGTTTCCTTGGCAGAGAGTATAACTACAGTGGAAAAATAACCCTAATGGCTATTGCAGGGGTCTGCTGCCTGTGTTTACTTTGGCCCGGATACACGTTGTTTTGTGAGAGTTCTCGTTTTCCCAAATCTTTATAACGGACGTGGCAAGAGCAAAGACAGTGCACTCACACATATGGGAATTTTCCTTTGATAATACCAGAATTGTTGTCGTCTATGCCGCCACCCTTATTCTGATTCTTATTGCACCAAATTATCGCTGTTACACCAACTAAAATTCCGTTAACACATTAACGTCATGTGACTGGGGCTCCAAAGTGTGTTGTTGCCTGCTGATGTCACACACCTCTGGAGAAGGCGCTCTGTTGTGTGTGTGTGTGTGTGTGTGTGAGAGAAATGAGGAATTTTTGTCAAGCTAGCGTGTAGCTGCTAAGGCGCTGAGATTGAAGTCATACCTGCAGTACGCTGCGGTTCATCTTGCGTGACACGCTACCTTTTTGTTTTGCTGCCAGTAAATTCTTGAGGCCATGAGAGCAATAATAATGCAATATTAATAATGGAATCTAGGACACCTATGGCAAAAAAAGACATTAAAATAATCATTTTGCACATAGTTGCACTGCTGGCAGATATACATAATTGCCCTATATATAACAATTACATTCTGTATAACCAAATGTTTACATGGAATCTAGTGCTACCATTACGAGGAATACACTGAATCTGCTTTTCATGGTCTTTCCCGACATAGGCTGTATGTCATTTGTTATTTACCTGGAAGCAAGTTGACAGTTTTTTTTTGTTTTGTTTTTTTCACATGACAATTAAATTGGACATTGTTATTCTATGTGTATTCTATGTGTGTCATCATATTTGTGCCAACAGCGGTGTGTGGGTGCCCAAAACAATGGAGCCACTGTCCCTCAAACTGTCTGTGCACGGAGCTTCCACACATTATTACACTAAAGACATTTTTTGCAGTGCAGTATTTCCATTGCTCAGTCTGTCTTTCAGTCTTTTGAGTCATTACGTTGCATCTCCTCAGAATAAATCATCAGGCATCGCACAAGGCTAGGAGCAGGTGAAAAGTTGTGATAATGGTTATTGATTAGCACTCTTGCACACTGTGTCCCGTCTTGTTTTTTATCACAGATGAAAGCCATTATCCCTCTGGGGCTGCCTCGTGTGCTCACTGAAAAGGAATGAGTGGGAGAAAGATGTTAAATGCGGGGTAGCTATCGCTATATATAAAAGTAATCAAGCGTGAACAAAAGCTGGTGATGATGTGGTGCGTGTGGGAATTAATTTGGCTAATTATGATGGATGCTTGTTTAGTATTTTTTTAAAAAGAGAAAGAAAAATCAGAGGCTATGATAATCAACAAAATGCTCTCGTGTTTATTTTTAATTTTTCAGGATTCATACTGTAAGTATGATTGGGTGTAACCTTAGTTTGTGTGTGTGTTAGTTCATTCTTGGAGATCTCTCCCTCCTCTTCTCTCCTGCCTTTGATGAGGCCCCTGGGAGCGACGGTTTGCACTTCAGCAACATGTTTTGGGTTTTTTTTTCTCCTCCTTGTATCGGAGTTTGTCGAAACTAAACCCACGAGAGAGCCTCCTCGCCATTTGCTGTTTATTTGGCTCAGGAAAAAGCTCTGATGTGAATTAATTGCTTGTTAGCTGAGAGGAGCCAATAATAACAGCCTAGAAGTGATGCAGACTTGACAAGACTTGTCTGATGATTAGTGACAGTGACTATTCATCTGCTGTGGAGAATTTTTAAAAGCAGAATACAAATGAATTTTAATGACACAAATTACATTTTTCGTTAGCATTTTCTCAGTTAATGAACAAATTAATGCTTACTTTACAGTTCATTGAGTTTTCTGCTACACCCCTAATCATTTTCAAATATAATTCTATAGTTTTTGACATTTCTTTGATCTTTCTCTTCCTTTCTTGCACTTCATAAAACCATTATGGTATCAAGCAGATTGAAAATAATTGCCATTCAGGTCAATAAGCGTGGATTACCTAGCAGAGTTTGTAAATGACATCTTTTAAAGGATTAGCTCTCAGCTAAGTCTTCCACATCTCTGTGAGAGTGATTGACAGATCAGACATTAATGAAATGCATGCACAGATATGAACATGCTCAGGTGAGGCAATAAAAACCAAATTAAATTCAGTGGTATTCACTTTAATTGTCAAGAGAATGAGGAGTTAAATTGTCTACAATTGGATGCGCTTCATGAAATGTCATTTCTCCAGCCATCTCTCCACATATCCATCCATCATCCCTCAGTCAACTTTCCCACATTTTGTACATTTTCTATTTCTCGTCTCTCTCTTTCCATCGTGAGTGTTCCTCCCCTCCCCTCTCCCCCTCTCCCTCTGCAACTCGCTGCCTGCTGAGCTGATTGAACATTTGCTGTTCGCTGTTTGGACTCTGTCCCAAATCCCCTGCATAAACTTGAAACACCATGTTAAGCATCCCTCAATAGAGTCCAACAGCTTGTGAAATATGTGGTCAATTTGTTCATGTTTGTAACAACGCTGCATCCCGAAGCGCTTAGGCAAAGAAATGATTGTATAAATCCACTTTATCTCCTTACTTTGTATAACCTTTGCAAAGGTCTGTTTTTTTTTTTTATTTTCAAACCAAAGCAACAAGAGCTCAGGTGCAGCTCGGCTGGTGTATAACTAATGGATACTCTGAACACCACACACACACACACACACACACACACACACACACACACACACGGAAGCCACACCTAAGCATGCACGCACATTTTAAAGCATCCAGCCCTTTCAAGGTTGTCACAAATCAATCCAGAGGTGTGTTTTCATTAAGCGAAGGTGAGAAGTGGAGTGTGTGAATGGGAGTGGAAAGAGGTTTTAATCATGAACATCTGAAAGGCCAGGGGGTATACCAGAGAAGCCTCCATCTCTTTCTTTTCTTCTTTGCTCTACTCCTACGCCTCTCCTTCTCACACATCCCTTCATTTCACTTCTCATCTTTACGCTTTGAGTTCCTTCTTTGTTTCCCCCCACGTCTAATTCCACATTCCCTTCTAACCTCTTCCCTCTCCACCTTTTTAACCCCACCCTCCCTTTGAGAAGCTACTTTCCACACTTCTACACTCCTTGACCCCTCCTTGCTCCTCCCTTCCACTTCCCCACATCTTCCTCTCTTCATCCAGGCTTTTATCGACCCCTAACATATTTCAACTTTTGCCTCCACCTTTCCACGCTCCTGTCACTTCATCATCCCTCTCCTGCTTCTTTCCCTCACTCCTTCAACACCCCCTTTCCACTCCTCTTTATCATGACCCCACATCCATTCCTCCATTCCACAGCTGCCAGCTCTCAGAACCTCAAGAACCGTAAATCTGGTGCAACCCCAGGACGTGGGTCACCAGGGGACACTTAGAACACTCTAGTGAGGGCCTAACCCCTGCCAGAAAATCTCCTCATGCATGCAGGCGAACACAAGCCCATACACACTTACTTGAGCACACACACATACACACAGACAGGTTTTATGGATGTCTGGGCTTGAAACAGAGCAGCCTCAGTGTAGGTCTGTGTTATTACAGCTCATGTTCTTACCTCTAATCAATCCAAGTTGTTAGGATTTGTGTGCGGGGGAAACAACAGGGGCTTTGTGTCACACAGACCAGGCAGTGCTGCGGCACTTTCTCTGTGCCTGGTTTTCTCCTACATCAACCCACACCAATCAGAGTCTGGTGTGTGCCAGCAACTTTCTGGAGCTAGTTATGTAGTGTTTATTCGTGTGTGTGTGTGTGTGTGTGTGTGTGTGTGTGTGTGTCCAGGGATTTCTGGTTTGAGTTAGATTGTGTGCTCTGCGGCTGATGTCGCTGTTTGTTCTACTTCTTTAAGACACTCTTTACTTACAAGCTAACATTTCCTAATTCAAACATGATGAGAAATAGCCGCAAAACTCTTTGATCTTTCTTGTTTTTTTCTCTCTCTCTTGGTCTGTGTCAAAGACCTCGACCTCATTACAAGTTCTCAATCAAAACCACACAGCTAGAAAAAAAAAACCCAATTTTGTCCATGTATCAATCAAAAAGCGATTTGCTTGCAGTCTTAAGTCGTTCTAATGCAAATGTTGTGATACTCTTCACACGTGCTCAGTGACATGTTCAAAAGGCAGCTGTCACTCTGTGTACAAAACGGATAACTTGGGGATGATGGCCGCCTTCATGTGAAAAAGCTCGGCATGTCCTCATTACCAGCCTGACGCGCACGTACTGTCAAAGAAATGGTTCCAAATGGGACCAATTCTGTTTGGATGCGGCACGTCTCCTGGAGAGTTCCTTTTCTAAAACACTAATCTCTGGACCACAAATTAGCTGTCAGTCATCAGCGGTAGACAGACATCATACCGGGGAAAAGGCAGTCCCCAACAAATCAACAACATGTCAGTCACACACACACACACAAACACATGCTTACAGCTATTGACACAAGAAGGTACACACTCACAGCGTGCGTGTGTCTTACATGCAACAGCGTTTCCTCCTTTAGACTAATAGGCCCAAGCTCTGTTTTCTCCATTAATTCAAGGTGACTCTTGCAAAGCATTAGAAAAAGGATATGACGCTGAGGGCTCTCGAGGGCCCTCCTAATTAATATACATTTGCAATTTATATTGCCTCATTGAATTGCAATATAATTTTATAAAGGCCCTCTTATCATTCAAGAGTCAAGCAAATGTTTCCAAGCATCCGCCTGACACCCATGTCTGCTAATATTAGATGGTGTCTTGACAGATTGTGAAGTTTAATGACAACATTGGATAAATGGTGAATTTTCCACTTCAAGCCAGACACTTTGATTCTTCTGGCTTTGGAGTTTGAGGACCATGGTTCATGGGTATTGGGGCAGTTAGGCTACTATTGAAGAAGGCCTCTTGGACACACTATTAACAGATCAAGTATCCGAGTGGGCTTAAAATGAAGAACTGTCTGGTTTTAATGAACACACATAGATATCATTGATCTATATGTATTTGTATTTTCTGTGGAGGTACAGAAAATGTACATAGATGTATTTTTTATTGTTAATGTGTAGACATATTGGCAACTTATGTGGTTGTGGCAATAACATAATACAATGTATTTTTTTGCATGACATATTGATAATTTTTCTGATCAATATTTGTCTTTTGATGATGTTGGTTTGATGATTACTATCAGTCTGACTGTTGTTTAATAAAGGTACCACCTACGTATGTTTCAAAAACAATGAACAAAGCCTGAAGGACTGAAACATGTTTGTTCCTTTTAACAGGCTGTGCATTAGCCTGTTAAAAGATTTATATACTTATCTGTGCGTGCCTACAACTTTCTCACCATTATCTTGCTTTCGGGTCAGCACCCTTTAAACTCTGAAGACGTTTGGGTTGCACATGCCAGCTCTTTTGTTTCATCACTTCAAGCAAGACAATCAAACCCACCAAGGCAATCAAAAGATGACAGTGCATGCATGACAGGACGTAGATCTGTTGACACAGATTTGTCAGATGTACAGATTGTTGTGGCACTTATCAAGTGAAAGAATGGTTTGACATTTTTGGAAACACGCTTCTTGACTTTCTTGCTGAGAGCAAAATGAGAAGATCAATACCACTCTCATATAAGTCCATTAAACATGAAGCTACATTAAATATTAAGGAAAGTTAACCATCTACCAATACACAGCTTAACTTAGCACAAAGACTGGAAATAGAGGGAAACAGCTAGCATGGCTCTGTCCTAAGGCAATAAAATCAGCTCACCAGCAGCTCTTCAACTAATTAGTAGTTGAACATTTTGGAAAATATGTTTATTTGTCTCCATGTTGAGAGTTAGATGAGAAAACTGATACTACTGTCATGTCGTACGGTGAATATTTAGCTACAGCCAGAGGCCACTTATTTTAGCACAAACACTGGAAACAGGAGGAGAGCTAACCTGGCTCTGTTCAAAGGTTACAAAGTTCCCTTACCAGCAACTGTAAAGCTCAGTTATTAATACATTATATCTTATTTGTTTAATTTGCACCAAAAAAAAAAACAAACCAAAAATGTTGTACTGTTCCTTTTAACAAGTTACATTTTTTTGTATTTTGTAAAACCACAATTTGTGGATTATAAACCTGAATTATAAACCTAGTTATTGGACTTTAGAGGTTCTAGTGAGTGGATTTTGGGTGGTCATTTTGCTTCTAGTTGTCTTGTGTCTCCTTCTGTGATTGTTCTGAATCTATTTGTGATCATTTTGTGTCTCTTCTTAGCCAATTTACTTCTCTTTGTGGTATTTTTTCATCTATATTTAGTTCTTTTAAATCTATTTTTGCTCATTTTGTGTCTCTTTGTAGTCATTGGATTGACTTTCCAACAAGAATAACAAACACTTCATACACTGGGTCTGGTCCAAGGGCCCCCAACCTCTTGAGGCCCAGGGCCTGTGCCTAGTAGATCCCGTTCAGTACTCCATTTGTGAACACAAATTTCCTGAGCAATGAGGAATCATTATGGCAAATTCAGTAAAAATGTTTGTGTTTCGCACCATCTGACTTCATTATAGCAATGTCAATGTGTTTCTAGGTCTCAGAAATTAGATTCACTGTGCTTTGTACAGCAATTATGATAACCAATGGAAAGCCACAACAAAAAAATAGACAGAAATCACAATAAACCAGAATTATCTGAATATGACTGAAATGTACGCAGAACAAAAGTAATTATAAGGAACTAGTGATTATACAGACATGTGACAGATTGAATTGCTTTGACCTTGATGGGGCAATTCAGTTATGTTTCCCATTATCTGTGAGGCTGAGCCTTATATAAAGACAGAGAGTAAGAGAAAGAGAGAGTGGTGCAGTCCTGAGTGCTGTGGTGCTGATTGCTTGTGAAACCTTTGTGTTTCTCTGTGCCATGTCTTGGTGGGGCAAAGCACCTCGCTGTCAGTGCCATTCAGTCAGATAAAGTGTGTGTCTGTGCGTGTGTGTGGGTGGGTGAGTGTCTGGGTGCTCATGTTCATGTGTGTACACAGAAAGTCAGCTAGGTATGAATCAGAGAGAGAGAATGGGGCCAATGAAAGAATGACTGGATGATTAGACACCCAAACTTCTCCTTCATGTCAACCAACAAACACAAGAGTCACCAACCCAAACACTGCAATAGAATAAAATAGAAAAATCTAATAGAACACAATAGCAGTTTGTCATTTGATTTGACAGCACAGAAAAAGGCAATTCTACTGGGGAAATTTAACAGCTGAAACAAAGAGAAGCACTGACAGTTCACAAACTTCCAGGCTTCTAGAGCAGAGAGTAGAATAGAATAGAATAGAATAGAATAGAATAGAATAGAATAGAATAGTAAAGTAGTAAGTTTAAATGACACTTTATACTGGTCTTGCAGAGGAAAGGTATGAATATTTTATACACCCCTCCTAACACATAAGTCAGTAAAAAAAATCCTAATAACAGCCTGTTCCTTTCATTGGGTGCTGAGCTGGGGGGCTGGCAGTGCAGTGCAGCAATGCACCCACTTTAAAGGTGACCAGACACATTCTTTCTTTGCCTCATAGTTCTGCCTGGGCCATAAATTTGTCGCCCAACTGTTGACATCGCTTGCAATATGCTGCGCTCGGAGTGTGATCACCACATGCACCGTGAGCAAGAACAAGGCAGTTCACTCCTTCTTCTCTGCTCGCACAGATACACGTATGCACACACACAATGGTGGTCAACAAGTCATAAAGTGAAGCTCTATGGACCCCTAATGAAAGCAAGGAAGGGGGGGGGGGGGAGAAGACGCTCGGATGAATAACAATCATTGCACTGATGGGGGTGGTAGTGATTGTGTGTGTGTGGGGGGGGGGCGTATAAACTTCTCCCTCCCGCAGCAGTGAAAGCCAACTCCTGGTCTCTCTGTGGTCCTACTCCTCCCTTCTGGAATGGAATCCACCAAATCGCCGCTAATTGAATAAGTGACAAAGAGCGGCCAGACGAGGCGACAGATGCTCGCGTGCCTTTACAACCAAACCACCAGCATCACCGCACACATGCGTCCGCGCGCGCGCACACACACACACACACACATATTCCTCCTGACTCCAATCTGAACCGGAGTCCAGAGGCGCAGTTCTACCTCCGCACCTGCTGCGCGTATTGACTTGAGGGAGGAAGAGAGGGGATCGGAGAATATTGCTTGTCACGAATGTTAGCGACAGACGTTTAATTCACACTATCACTTTATGGCTACAAGGCCCGGACACACGGAGCCAAATGTTAGACACTGCATAATGAAGAGAGCTGCACCCAGGCACTAGAGCTGTTTGTTTGTTTGTGCTGATAGCATGCATTTGTGCAGGTACTGATCTGGGCTTCAGGGCCGCCTGTGGATCAATAAAAATATCTTTGTGGAGTTGAAGGCAAGAGAAGTTAAACAAAAACTTACCAAATCCAAGAGACATGGCACCTTTGCACCTGCTGCAGCGGATGAATATTTTTAGCTCAATTATTGGTGTTCTTAAGCATGAAAAAGGCCGTGTTTGTTCGGCTGCTCTGGTTATGTAGCGTGCCTAAATGTATTAAGCCTCCATCTGCTTTTTACTTAGATTATACCCCCATACATTAATTGTTTTATTCTTCGCAGTGTTTAAGACCCCAGCGCACCCCCACCCCCTCCAAATCTGCCTCTTTCTTTTGCTCCCTTCTTCCATAAACTCCGGAGCTGACTTTGTTCTCCAAATGTGATTAGCTTCTCTGGGACGCAGGGAGTAATTGCATTACTGCATTGTGAGCATTTGGAGCTATGGAAATGTTGGGCGCCCGTATCAAACCTGTTTAAATACCAAGCGCACTATGGTGAAAGATGTGCAAAAGAGGAGTGAATGCAAATATTTTGCAGACATGGATCAGGCGATGAATAGACACAAGGAGTGAGTATAAAGGTTTTCCGCCAATTTACGGCTCCGGGTTAAAAAGGAGAGCTTCTGGTTGGTGTCCATGCACGTTTGGAATATTTAATAAACCATTGTTTTCAGGCAAATGCGCAGAAGGCTTTAGAAGTTGTGCAAATGTGTCGCGTTAAAAGATCAGCCCACGCTGAATAACCTGGTTCAAATGGATAACACCATCAAGTCCTGAGACGTGTTTGTATTGCACTCTTTATGCAGACAGCTGGTGGTAAATTATTCATTAGTTTAGCAGATTCTGTATCTATCTATTTCTTAAGGTTAATTATGGTCTTCGGGAATGATTCTGAAAGTGCTGACAGAGAAATCACTTCAGCTGAGCGCTGGCTGAGGGTGAGCGGGGCAGTTAGAGTTGCGTTCTTGGGTTTCTTCTTCAGGTGGTCACCAGTGCTGCCACATCTTCAGCTTCTGTTACCATGTTTGATATGAGTATATATGGGGGTTTTAGTCACCTGTTGTTGCAGTAACTGAAGTTCCTATTAGTCGAGCACGCGCGCACACACACACACACACCACAACCACGTGCACGCGCGCAAAATGTGTGAATGGATCTGGAAAAGCTGCTTGGTACTCTACAATCCCCCATGACAACTCATTTCCTCACAGTTGTGTGGGGTTCGGGGCTCCGCTGGAGCCTTGTTTGGTCGGCTGTAATCGCCAGGTCCCGGTGCCAAACAAACCGCAGCAGATGGTCTCCAGAATGCACGCTCCCAGTTGTGCACATTCGTTAAACCTTAGATCTCTCCCCACTCTTTCTCTTCCTCTGTTTCCTCATCTCTCTCTCTCTCTCTCTCTCTCTCTCTCTCTCTCTCTCTCTCCCTGCCTTTGCCTGTGCATGCGCATTTACACAAATGAGACTCCTTTTCAAGGGAACTAAAAATGTTATGCCCGAACTGGTGAGTTTGGGATGCAGCGCTCGTTATCAAACCTCCATCCTGCGGGGAGTTTGAAGTGATGTTGAACAGATTTGTGCACGGGGACAGAGCTGTTCCTCGGCGTGACCAACTCTTTAAAGGCATTCATTAGAGTCCGGCTCCCTTTCAACGCGATTCGCCATACAGCTTACCCGGCTTATACTCTCACCCATAGACAGCCACAGATGAGGCGCATGTGAGCGAAATATATATATATA
>JBBMJY010000020.1:21455119-21467880 GCA_037833715.1 Toxotes lorentzi | reverse complement strand
TATTGCACTCAAAACATCTACTACAAAGTGCCTGTGCATGGAGGGGGTAGTCAACTGCCACTTGAAAGAGCAGAAAAAGGCTGGATACAGTATTGAGCTTATGGAATGCATATGCACTGATGCCAAAGCATCCAGTGCGTCAGTCATATCGTAGTGACAGCTGCTTGTGGCTGGGTTGGGTAATGTGTTATGTGTCAAAAGTGCGCCTATCAGGGCTTTAAAGGTGGCAGTGATGATTGGGGGTGACTATATCTTTGTCTCGTTTAATTTAGACTCTTTTCTCCGTCTCCATGCTGTCTGGAGAGAACAGACCCGAAGCGAGAAAGTCGTAAACCTTCCTGTGGTTTTATAGCAATGAAAAACGTCAGGGTAAGCTCTTTGAATGAATGTTTTCTTCTCTAGTTTATTTTCTCCTCTGTCCATTGTGGAGGCATGGTCTTTACTCTGAAAAGTGGGGAAAGTGAACCCCACAGGGCGGGGTTTTTGTTTTTTACCCCCGACTTTCTCCTTTTTCCTCCCCTCTTGCGCCTCCTTCTCCTCTCCTCTCCTCTGGAGTTTGAGTGGCCACCAGCCAGCTTTTCATGCGTTTGTCTTTCCCGGGATGTGAAAAGGGGGCCGGGGCTGATGTACAACTAGTTGGTTTGAGGCGGGTTATTTTGGGCAATTCTGTGTGCAGAGGCACCTCAAACGGAGAGAGGGAGCGGAAGAGAGCGCACGGCGCACAGACCAGACGCAGGGAGGAGAGAGAGAAAGGCGCACTGATTTCAGTGGCACTCAGCTGGTTCTCCCGCACACTAGATGCTCGCAACGTATCTCTATGACAAGGGGGGACAGATAGAAACAAATTTGGATGCTTTTATGGAAATTAGTGAATCTTGAGTTAGCTTGTGTTTAACAATAGAATGTTTTTTTCCCTCATCGCTCACCGGAGAAAGCAATGCAGCTGCTGATTGAGGGTGGACAGCATTTACTAAGTTAAAACTGGAATTTCCTTGCTCTGCAATTTGGAGCTAATTTTTTGGGGGGGTCTTTTTTGGGTTTCCACGAAAATGCAACCAGGAAAAATGAAGAGATTCATCCTGACAAGAATGTGGAAAGTTGTGGTTGTTTTAGCGCTGGCAACACAACACGTCACCGGTAAGACACTGAAATATCAGATTTATGAGGAGCAGAAGGTCGGCACGGTTATCGCCCGTTTGAAAGAAGATGTCGCTGATGTTCTGGCTAAACTTCCAAGCTCAGTGTCGCTCCGCTTCAGAGCAATGCAAAGAGGGAGCTCGTCTTTTCTCACGGTGCGCGAGCAGGACGGAGAAATCAGCATCAGGACCAAAATTGACCGTGAGAAACTCTGCGAAAAGAATCTCAACTGTTCTATTCAATTCGACGTGCTGACACTCCCCACGGAGCACCTGCAGCTGTTTCACGTCGAGGTGGAAGTGCTGGACATAAACGACAACGCACCCCAGTTCGCCCGCGCCGTCATCCCCATTGAGATCTCCGAGAGCGCGGCCGTGGGAGCGCGCATTCCCCTGGACAGCGCCACAGACCCCGACGTCGGCGAGAACTCACTGTACACGTACGCCTTAGAGCCCAACAACTTCTTTAGGATCGACATCCAGTCCAGGACTGACGGGGCTAAGTACGCAGAGCTGGTGGTGCTCAGGGAGCTGGACCGGGAGGTGCGCTCCAGTTATGAACTTCAATACACGGCCTCTGACAGGGGCGTTCCCCCAAAAACGGGTTCGACCCTCCTCAAAATCAGTGTTGCTGACTCAAACGACAACAGCCCGATTTTTGACAAGTCGTCATATGTCATAAATCTCCCGGAGAATTCACCTGTTGGTACTTTGCTCATTGACTTAAATGCCACTGACGCGGATGACGGCACGAACGCCAAAATAGTCTACTCCTTCAGCAGTCACGTGTCCCCCAAAATAATGGAGACGTTCAAAATTAACCCCGACAGCGGTCACCTGACCCTCATCAGGCGCGTGGACTACGAGACCGTTAACTCCTACGACATTGATGTGCAAGCGCAGGACATGGGTCCGAACTCAATGCCCGCTCACTGCAAGATCCTGGTCAAAGTGGTAGATGTGAACGACAACAAGCCAGACATCAGCATCAATCTCATGTCCTCTCAGGGGAACGGAGACGCAGCTTATATATCTGAGGCTTCTCCTTTGGACACCTTTGTAGCCTTGGTGAGGGTGGAGGACTTGGACTCTGGCTTGAATGGGGAGGTAGAGTGTAAACTTCATGGTCAAGGCTATTTCAAACTGCAGAAGACTTATGAGAACAATTACATGATTTTGACCAATGTGTCTCTGGACAGAGAAAAGAGGTCAGAGTTCAGTCTGACGGTGGTGGCAGAGGACCGGGGGACCCCCAGTCTCTCTACTGTCAAACATTTCACTGTGCATGTAACTGATGAGAATGACAACCCACCACGGTTTGAGAAGGGGAGATACGAAATCTTTAAATCAGAGAACAATGCCCCTGGAGCATATCTGACCTCCATCATGGCCACTGATCCTGACCTGGATGCCAATGGACAAGTGAGCTACTCCATCTTGGAGAACTCTGTTCATGGGAGCTCCATCTCCACCTACGTCACCATCGACCCCTCCAATGGCGCCATCTATGCACTGCGTACATTTGATCGTGAGGATGTGAGTCGGATCTCCTTTGTGGTTCAAGCCAAAGACGCAGGAAAACCTCCACTGCTGAGCAACACCACAGTCATTCTGAACATCCTGGATGAGAATGACAACCCTCCAGTCATTGTGGTTCCCCAGCTGTGGAACTTCACTGCTGATGTGCCTGCATCAAAGTTCACAGAGGCTGGGCACTTAGTAACAGTGGTCAGGGCGACTGATCGTGACACAGGGGTCAACGCTGAGCTCATCTGTTCCATTGTCAGTGGCAACGAGGAGGGTTTCTTCCTTATTGACCCAAGAACATGTGAAATCCACGCCAACACCAGCCTGGAGAACTTCCCCCAGGAGAACGCTGAGCTAACAGTCATGGTTCGAGATCAGGGAAGCGAGAGCCTCAGCGCCAAGGCGGTTCTGAAAATCACCCTCTATGAGAACATGGAGAACCACGTCCAGGAGATGGACCAGGGGGAGTCTTCGCTCGACGCATCCCTGATTATCATCATCTCCCTGGGGGCCATCTGCGCCGTGCTCCTGGTCATCATGGTGGTGTTCGCTGCTCGCTGTAACCGTGAGAAGAAGGACACCAGGCACTCCTACAACTGCCGGGTGGCTGAGTCAACCCACCAGCACCATCCCAAGAAGCCCTCACGCCAAATCCACAAAGGTGATATCACCCTGGTTCCCACAGTGAACGGGACACTGCCAATCAGAGCTCACCACCGCTCACCTTCAGCCACACCCCCCATGGACCGAGCCCAGATGGGGAGCAGACAGAACCACCACAGCCGCCAGTCCCTGAACAGCCTAGTGACCATCTCGTCCAATCACATTCCAGAGAGCTTTGCCTTGGAACTGGCACATGCAACTCCACCAGTGGAGGTGAGAACATACACACACGCACATACACACACACACACGCACATATACACACACACACACACACGCACATACACACACACACATATACACACACACACATACACATACACACACACAAACACACACACACACTTAGAAGCAAATTACTCTCAGAAATTTCAAATGTGGTCCCTCAGCCCCTTTCCAAATTTTCTCTCTCTCCTCTCTCTCCCAGTTTCTCTCTCACACACACTCACACACAGACACTCACACACAGACACTCACACACAGACTGTCACACACAGACACTCACACACAGACACCAGCCTTCTCATCTTCACAGAGCTGTCTCCGTTTGAGCAAATTAACTCATCTCCATGTGTGACAGTGACTTAATCAACATTGCCCTGTAGTTCAAACTTACTCTCATTAAAACTGTTGATGATTATAGATGTATCTTTGTCTTTACCTTGTTTACACCTTGTCACCATTACCTCCATCATAACCACCACTCACCCCTCAGTCATATGTGTCCATATTCATCTAGACTCACCCCCCCAAACTACCCCCTTTTTTTGTCATAACGTCATCCATTTTGTCTCATCCATTTTCAGCAGCCTCTCCACCATCCATTTTGTGTTTACTCATCCATTATTTTGTCTTCTTTGTTGTCTCCCTCTCTCTCCTATTTTTCCCCTCCTCAATTTCCCATCTGTTATTCATCCCCCCTTTTCTGTTTCTTTTTGTTTGTTTTATTTTGTTTGTTTTTGTTATTTTTGGATGTAGCAAGTCTCACAGCTTCTGTCCATGCTCCATCAGGGCCAGTACCAGCCCAGACCCAGTTTCCGTGGCAACAAATACTCCCGCAGCTACAGGTAATTTACCCCCCCCCCCCCACCCCCGTCCCCACCCCCCAACCCCCCTTACCTTTTGTTTACTTTTTAAACCACTTGTGTTTCATTGTGTACTACATGTTCCAACAACCTGTTGTGAAGTTCTGCCGTCAGTTGGTCAGTTACATGTAGATCATGGTTTGATGGCGTGTAAATGTATTTTTCCATATTACAGTTTCTATTATACCAATGTCATTCAGTTCAAAAGTATGCAAGTCATTTGTCTGAATGTCACAACAATTTTCTTGGTACTTCTTTTCTTAAAAAAAACGCCCAGAGTGTAACGTGTGCATCCATCACGACTTTCATCATAATATTCCCCTTATGATCTCCAGGTGATAGATTTATTGATGCCTGTAGTGGCTGTTGTGATAGATTTATTGATGGGATCTACCTGCATGTAGGATTTATGGGCAGAGCCTTGTCTGGGGATTTGACAGATTCCACCAGCAGCCTTAAGTTTTATATGATGGATTAATTTGTCATTAGTTCTCTCTATAAATCGAAATTGACTTTCAAAACAGAATGCATACAGCTTTGTGTTTGCAAAAGGTGAATTTGCAGCATCGCTTTTCAGATATGTTTGTAATCTTTTATCAATGGCTCCACGCAGGTATGCATTACAAGACATGGACAAGTTCAGCCTGAAGGACAGTGGCCGTGGGGACAGTGAGGCGGGGGACAGTGATTGTGATATGGGGAGGGAATCCCCCGTGGACAGACTGCTGCTGGGGGAGGGCTTTTCTGACCTATTACACCTCGAAATGCACCATCGACTCCACCCAGGTGAGCTTTGGGAAACCCACATACTCTTACAGTTTCCCTCACCACAACAGCTTTCTGGTTTCTTTTTTTCTTTTTCTTTTTTTTTGCACCTTTCTCACCACGACTCACCAAATTGGTTCCACTCAGCTGAGTCACAGTCCTAGCACCTTCTGCAGAGGTATCTCACGCTCAACTATCATCTCACCTTGCCATACTTTCAGATGAATTTTGTCTGGGTTTGATCCACCCTGAGTCAGTTCAGATTTTACTTCTGATCTGATCCTCTTATGTTTTATGTTAATATGAAATTCGAGGAAGATTCTCAGACCAAATTAAACTCAACTAGAATTGACCCAAGCCGCCCTTCAGACCACACCCAGCCTTCTAGTGTACCTCCTGACGGCACCACAGACAGCGTCAGGCCTAAGCCCATTATTTGTCTGTACACCTGCCTATACAGCCACTCCATTCACCCTGTTGCCAACACAATCCCCATTGTACTCAGCCCCATTCTTCCTCACAGTCCTCATTTCCACGCTCGTTATCACACTGAGAGAGGTTACAGTGTGTCTGGCTGTTTGTGTTACTGTGTGTGTGGTTGTGTGTCTGCGTTATCTGCCCCTTAGATAGAGTCGTGTCTGTAAAATCCTCCCTGGAGCGGAGATGAGTTGCCTGTCACTCATCTGTATGCGTCTCAGGGTGCTGTTTTTTTTTTCTATCTTCTTTTTCTCCCCCCCCCGGTGAGTGACAGTGGTGCGCTTTCATGTCTGAACTGAGGAGAATTCATAGTAATTGCTTTTAGACTGATGTTATTCTCTCTCTCTCTCTCTCTCTCCCTCTTTCACTGACTGTCCCTCCCTCGCTCTATCCTACAAGCCTAAGAGCTGCTTAGCATCTCTCTCTCTCTCTTTCTCTCTCTCTCCTCTGTACTTGTTAATGTATTCTCTATCTTTATTGAGATGGATAAAGGGAGGGGTGGTGGACATGGACAGTCTTTGTGTATCTCTTTTTTTTTCTCCCTTTGAGAAAGACTTGGAGGTGTTGTCCCCCCCCCCCCTTCCTCTTATGTTTTATGTTAATATGAAAAAAGGGGAGGGGAAGGAGATAATGGGCTGAGAGGGAGGATTATCCCTGTTTCTCTCCAATAGATTTAATTTGTTTAGTTTTTTTCTATTTAGATTGGCAAATGTGGTTATTCATGCTAGATATGATAAAAGAACTAAACATTCAAATCCCTGCCTCAGCCGCATAGTCAGGAGATGTGTACATGCTCGGCAGAGCAGCCAAATATTACATTAACATCTGCCTGTGATGGCATTTGAGAGGGATCTGGCAGTTATTTATTTATTTATTTATCCAGTTCCTGTGATTGTTTTCGTACCTGGCACTACCCGGACATTCGTGCTGTAAGCTGTAAATACCACCAATCTGCTCCTCCAAGCAGGAATATGAAGAGATCAGGAGAAACTAACCACTACCAGGCTGAGCAGTGATTTTGATTTTAATGAAAGACAGAAGCACTGCCATATGAAATATTAAATAGGTATTGTACATGAAGCACTCTAACAGCATAAGGCATGGTTTGTCAGACTCAACAGCATCCGGGCTTCTCTTTCCATGCAAAAAAAGAAGAAAAAAAAATTGGAACCACTTCCTCCTGCTGAACTGTATCTCTCTTCACCTATAACACAGGTCAACAACTTAAACAACTGGTTTGCATGAGTTGCTTTGTTTCACAGTCACTTCCTGTGTCTGTGCAGTAAATGTCTTTAAAAAGTTTTCTGTAGCTGGACCTGCTCCTGACTGTCTCTGTCCTGTTTTTTTTTCTTTAGCTATGAGACTGTGCACGGATGAATGTCGTGTCCTGGGACACTCTGATCAGTGCTGGATGCCCCCCCTCTCCTCACCCTCTTCCTCCTCTGACTACCGCAACAACATGTACATCCCCGGGGAGGAGTCCTCCCAGCAGCCACAACTCGACGATGACCAGTCCTCAGTTGACTCAGAACGCCGCAAGAGCTTCTCCACTTTTGGCAAGGAGTCTGGAAACGAAGAAGCCGGGGCTGGGGGAGTCGTCGCTGGAGGAGGAAGTGATGCATGTGCAGCTGGAGGAGGGGCTGGCTCCCTCCTCACGGAGATGAACTCTGTGTTCCAACGGCTGCTCCCCCCTAACATGGACTCGTACACAGAGTGCAATGAAACAAGCCCCCCGTCGTCCTCATCGACCACTGAGAGAGGAAGTGGACGCAGTGGCAACGTTGCTGGTAACCATAGTAACAACGCTGTTCCTCAGGACAACCGGAGAGGGTTGTTGCCAGGTGGGAAAGGTCCAGCTTATCCTCCAGGTGTGGCTGCATGGGCGGCCAACACCCACTATCTAAACCCTGGAAGTGGATCTGTGGGGACCAACCACGTTTCGTCGTCCTCTTCTTCCTCTTCTTCTTCATCTTCGACCTCAACCTCCACCTCCACTAATGGACAGCCGCCACACCTCAAATGGCTGCCAGCCATGGAGGAAATCCCAGAGAATTACGAGGAAGATGACTTTGATGGAGTCTTCCATCAGAGTCACCAAGGTGGCAAGCGCAGCGAGAGCCGCCACGAGGCCGGCATGGACGCTAGTGAGCTGGTGCACGAGATCAACAAACTGCTGCAGGACGTCAGACAGAACTAGAGAGGAAAAAAAAATAGAGAAGGCGTAGCATGGTTTCACTGTGCGATGGGAGGAACATTTCAGCACATTCTGGGAAATGCTTGTTCTTTGTGCCAACATATATAAACTACATGATGACTGTCTCTTGTTCACTGTAATGCTTGTCTTGTTTATTTTTACCAAATATCCTCTTTGCCGCTCGGTGCTGAGAGACTCACACAGAAAAGTAAAACATGGCACTGAAGTTGTGATCGCAGTGACTTAAAGGCATCAAAGAGAGAACAGATTGCTCAGTTGTCATTACAGTATCTGCGAAAGTTGCTTGAATGAGTGATTTCAAACGGAAATCCACCAACAAAATCTGTACCCTTTCTTCATTTGTAATGTTTACAGCAGCTTGAACAGGCTCCACAGGGAGAAACCAACAGTTGTGTGATCTAATTTCTGCTTTTACAGTGTACAGTATTGTACAGTGTCTGTGGAAAAAGGCAAACTCACTTGAATATTGTGCTATGTCTCTGTTTTGTTATTATGGAATGTAACTGTACAATTTGACCTTTGTATTTTAAAAATACACTTTTTTCTACTTCTATATATTTATATGTGTCCATGTATGTTTGTACAGAAGAAGAAAACAAATGTCTATTTTTTATATTTGTCACTGCATGTCTTAATATCACTTAATGTTTCTCTTTTCCTCCGCCCTGTTTATTTTATAAAGCAACTGTATTTAATTTTGTTATTGAATGTGTGTGTGCGTAATAAAAATAATCACATTCCAATGCAGTTCCATGTTGGAATTTGGTTTTGTATGGTAACATTGTGACCAGTGGATGATAAATAAAGTGGAGGGATTCATAACAGGGTTGTGTCTGAAAAAAAACCTTGGTGCTTGACGCTTCTTTCCATTATCATATGACGTACTTTAATCAAATTGCCTGTTTCATTTCATTTCTCATGTTTTCCTCACTAAGTGCTTCCATTTGCCCCCCTGTCTTTTAGCACCCCCTAACGTCCAGCATCAGAACTGCAGCACTCTCTGCATGCACAGCCAAAATCTGCTGTGTACTCTGCAGGCAAACTCTCCCCAAGCCTCATTATACCAGCGTTCACATGCATGATTCTTCTAATAAACACGCCATCAGCTGTGAATTTAGTTCTAAATGATCTCTTTAGATTAAAATGCATTTAGACGTTAATTTAGTTTCAGAGCAGAATATTCTCTGTCTCACCACCTCTCTCATCCATGAAAGCCTCACGCTTATGGTAAATATGCTCAGCAAATGAACAGCATCTGATAATAGCTGCACATGATGAGAAATCAAAAGCATGATACTGTACAACACAGCCATATGGACTCGTAATACAATTAAAAAGGTGATAAGTGAGAAGTGAGCCCCCCCTCCACTCACTCTGCTGGTGATCATGGGGGTTAATCCTCACCCCATACACTCACAGGCAAGAACACACACGTGCTACACACACAGTTAAGAGAAGATAGAATATTGAGTTAAGTTGAAAAGTAGGAATCTTCTACAGCTAGGACTAAATGAAACAATTAACCTCATGAGACAGAGCTTTCCTTCAAAACAGGGCCACACACACTTATGAGAACATACAGTAGACTGGCAGATGCAGCTGCATGTACACGTGAAAACACAAACACACACTTACCCTCACACACACAAGCAAACACTTTATAATGAGCTCATTTGTCTTCATCATTAAAGAGGCCAAGCCTCAATAAACAGCAAGCATTAGCTGTGTGTGACTGAACCAGCCTCAAGCATGCTAAATGCTACAGTAGCTTAGCATCCTGTAAACCAAACTAGATTAATATTTGACTGTAGCACAGGAGTGGTGAGCTAATACACTGCTAATGGATGAAGTATTGTAAAGAGATGATTTTAATATTTTCTTAGTTAAGCATAAAGACTGGAAATGGGGGGGACAGCTAGCCTAGCTACTAGCCTTTTAGCACCTCTAAAGCTCAATAGTTATATCTCACATTCAGACCAGCTCTTTCATCTTGTTTCCAGTCTTTACGCTAATGCTAAGCTAGCTGGTTGTGAGCTGTAACTTCATATTCACCTTAGAAAAATTAGAGTGGTATCAACCTTCGCAACTAACTTTCAACAAAAAAGCAAAGAAGCCTGAATTGTCAAACTACTGCAAGTTAATCGTTCAGAGTACGTAAAAGGAGAAAATGGAAAATGTAAGATATGTAATGTCTTTCATAAAAGCAGCATCTGTGGGATTTATTCCACCGTATGTGTCATTTCAAAATTAGATTGACAATCCATGATATATGCATCTTTAACAACAAGAAATTTCTTTAGCATAGGGTAATGGTGTGTGTAATAGAAAAAACAAAAAAAAAAATACCCGCTGAAATATTCAGCAGTGCTCATTTATTACCACTCACGTAATTAATTTTACACAAATACAACATTGGCACTGATATGATGTTGAAATATGAACTCCAGCTTATTATTGTTTCCGTAAATCCACCATTAAATTGTTTGTCAGTCTCACTTGACTTTCACTCATTTTCATTCTGAGACCTGCTCTCTTCCTTCTTCTCTCACTCTCCCCCTCCATACCTCCATATCTCACTCTCATCTTCTAGCTATTTCTGTCTGTCCATCTGTCTGTTTGAGACACGCATGCACGCACACACACACACACACACACCCATAAATATTCTCCTTTACACACAAACAGGCACACAAGCACATCCAAATCCCAGCAGCATTCTCAGCTCATAACACAGCCCCATGTCCCCACAGACATTAGAATTTGTATTGCTCTTCTCTACTTTATCTCATCACGCTACCGTCTGATTCCTCCCTAATCATTATTTTGCTGATTGTCTTCTCATTATCAGCACTGTCACGCAAGTATTAAGTCACACCTCTTCTGGTCTTATTTACTTTGCTTAAGACAAACCATAAAAATCTGAACAAACAGCAAACTCCTCATCCTCCTCACTTCCTTTACCTCCAAAATGTGTGTGTTGATTGTTATTGTGGCAGGAAATGAAGAGGGTGAAGGCCTATGTTATGCACAGATATTGGGTCTGCTGACATGAAGTCCGCTCTCCTCTAAAGTCAAGCACACCACAGTGACCCTCAGCGCACACAAGCACCGCCAGTGTCAGGGAAACAGGATATTGGCAAGCCTGTAATATAAACAGAACTCAGGTGTATATCACAACAAGTCACGGTGATAAGACTGCTGTGATGGAATGTCTTGTCCTGTACCTTATTGTTTAAGGAGTATCATAAATATGTCTTAGTCAGGTCCAATTATTTATCACACCCTTATACGAGTTGCCAGCTAGACCTCAACAGTGAGGTTTTTTTTTCCCCAGCCGAGATATGGAGAAAGACAAAGGACAAACATGGATGTCTATGTTTAAGCACTCTGTTGAAAATGATGAAGATGATGATAGTTTAGCGAAAATCAGTGGTTCCCAAATACTTTCTGTCAAAAGATTTCACACCCACAGTAAAAGACACACGGCTCTTTTGCTAGATTGACAGCACACTCATTTTTGGACTTGAATGACAGATGCATTGATGCTTTATACACCACTAGACTACTTTGTTTTCTTGTCTATATGACACAGCTCCATTCCTCAGCAACATGAAATAAAGCAAAATATTTTATTATTTGAATTTTTTTAAATTTCATTTGTCAATTATGTGAGTGGCTGCCAACTCTCTGGTTTGTGACCCCCTTAAATCAAAGTAATGTGTGCTTGCAACCTCTCTTCACAGTTCATCTGCTGCATGTTGTGCGCACGAGTTATGAAGTGTGTTTTTTTTTTTCTTGTCAAAAATTTGAATGTTTCGAAGAGGCCTAAAGAGGTGAAAGTACACATTATTTCACAAAAAAACAAAACAGAATAGGCCCAAAAAATAAAACATAATTTTTGCGTGAAATTGTTTTTATTTCTTGTTCCTTATTATCTTAAAACCCACTCAAATTTATCCTGGTAACCCTTTTGGGTCCCAGACTGTGAACAACAGTGTTATCATTTTGATAATTCCAATTTATTCTTTACATTTGATTTTTCCAGCATGGGAGCCTAAATGCCATTTCAAAGCCTACTGCACAATATCAGGAACATAGTAAGTCTAAAAATAGTTCAATCAGCCAATTAAATACTTATAGTCTGATTCCAAATATCATCTTCCAGTCTTCCATTCCCAAATGAATCAGGCTCAGAGATCATTTTCACAGGAAAAGAAGGGGTGTTTGACTTGACGCCTGCAGTGAAATATGGTGAATGCAACTCATACCCTTATGTGAAAAATATATATTCACCTTTAGTTTCACTATGTGTTTACAGGTGCGTGGAGCATCTGTACACTTTACCTCAAATGAATGGTCTGAGTGTAATATGATAAGAAAATATTTTTGTAACACAACAGTAACGCATTCAACTATTGTTACAATACAGAAAAGATTATTATACCTGCACAACTTAATACTGAATGAATTATGTGAAATTCCATTGTGACCATGTTAAGAAGCCATCAGCAAAGGTTTTGTCCAGCAGATGGCACTGTGGGATCTATCTTCCAACAATAAGGGCTACGCTTTCACACCACCACTCAGACCACAAGATACTGCCACACCATCAACAAGCCCTGCTGAAGAGCTGTAGAGTGAGAGAGAGAGAAAAAGTGCTAAGGCTGAGTCATTTTGTTATTCTAATTGCATCTCAGTTTATGCGTCTACAGGTTTTTGTCCTCTTTGATTTTATGCAGCCAGGACTTATGAGATGATAATTTTTTTTTTTTGGAAGGGAGTGAGTGTGCACTTGCACTCGTCGTTGTGGCAGTAATGTGTGTGTGTGTGTGTGTGTGTGTGTGTGTGTGTGTGTGTGTGTGTGTGTGTGTGTGTGTGTGTGCATGCGTGCGC
>JBBMJY010000020.1:21444123-21455019 GCA_037833715.1 Toxotes lorentzi | reverse complement strand
TGTGTGTGTGTGTGTGTGTGTGTGTGTGTGTGTGTGTGTGTGTGTGTGTGTGTGTGTGTGTGTGTGTGAATGAGTGCTTGTTTATCTGCCTGTGTGAAGCTTGTGGGTGTGTTACTGTGAGTCTTTGCGTGTGTGTGTCCACGTGTGTCTATGTGTGTGGGGGTGGTTGGGTGTGTTTGCTGTACTCTCACCATCTAATAGATATCCCCATCCAGCTTGCCATTTAGAATTGGAGAGCAGCCAGTTGTACAATGCTCTCCCTCACTGACTCTCTCTCTCCCTCTCTCTCTCCCTCTCTCTTCAGACAATTGGATTAGTGCAGAGTGATAGAGACTAAAGACAGAATCTCTCTGCTGCAGCCAGTAGCTTGGCCTTATGCCAAATCATATAGACAAACACACATACACATGAATGCCACATGCACATACACACACAGCCACTGCTGTCATTCTACCCCGAGGCTAAGCTAGCTAGTTTGATATCCAGATGGCTTAATTACTGCAAGTGTATGGACAGTCACACTGGTGTATGTGTGCGCGTGTACACGTGGAATGGGAAGAGAGTGTTTTGTTGTGGGTTGTGACCTCGTGTGAATTATGCTAAAGTAAAAATGTATTAAAGCGACAGAATAATGAGGATGTATGAGTATGGAGTTTGATGCAGATTCAGGTTGCACCTTTAGGTTGTCTTTCCACTGAGAGACAATGTATAAAAGAGAGAAAGAGAGGGAAAGAGCGAAGAGTCATGTTTTTCCATGAAGAAACTAAAAGAGTAGTCTGCTAGTTAGCCTGTCAAGTTGGTGACGTTTAACCTGAGGAGGACCTCGGCGTGTTGGAATGCTAATAAAATACATATTAAAGAAATAGTTTGACATGATGGAAAATAGGCTTATTCACTTCCTTAAGAAGAATTTGAGGAAGTTATTGAAAATGTGTCTCTTAGAAATTCTGTTTCTATTAAACTAAACTGCAGCTGCAAATATGTTTAGTAGGAATCATACTCGCTGACTGGATTATATTCAGAGGCAACTTCTTTTCTTTTTTTTTTTTCTTTTTTTTTTTAATGAATGAGACACTACATTTATTAACAGTAGCAGAGATGCCAAGAGGTGGTTGGGGTTGATGGCAGTAGAACAAAGGGCACAACTGTCACAACAGAGACTGGGGTTTGCATGAAGAGTCCCATCTGCGGTTAGGTTTAGGTAACAAAAGTGCTTAAGGTTAAGGTTAGTGAAAGACTGTGGTTTTGGTTAAATGTAAATATGTTGTCACAGAGAACCTTTTCTGTATCAAATCAGACCACAATCTTTTCCCAACCTTAACCAAGTGCTGTGAGTGCCTAAAGAGAAAAAAGCTTAATAATGCTTTAGTGACAACAAATAGATATTATACTGCAAGATCTGGTATACTGGTGGAAAACAAATACATGTTTGTTAACGTTTTAGTTTTCCCCTTTTCCCAGAGTGTCAGTTCCTTTAGATAAAGCACATTTCATTTTATGGGGCTAAATTTTAGTGGGCTAATTTACATTTTTACAAACGTCAGTGTGATTTTGAATGAAGGTTTTCTCTCTTCTGAAGCAGAATCCAGACACTCTGCTGTCCCATTATCTCTCTATACCCACAATATGTATTTGGCTAAATATGTTTTTACAGCTGCAGACTTAAGTGAAGGGGGAATCCTCACCAAGAACAGGTTCAGTGTTTACCAGCTGGCATGAAATGATTAATTTTGCAATTGCATCTTTTCTTTCTTTGTTCATTTTGGAATCTCTTTTGAATTAAGCTTTAGCAACATAATTGGTGTTTAGTAGTCCTGCTGATAAAATAATTGAAACTGATTGTTATAAAAGAGAAACAAAAAATATCAGGCAACGGAGAGGATGAAGGGAGAGAAGGAAAAAGACAATGGTGGTGAGAGAGGGATACAGACAGAGAGAGAGGTAGTGCAACTGCAGTGTTATTTCCCTGATGACCTGTCTCCCCCCATGTGACCTACTTCCACTATGGGTTACGTCAGATCCCATCCACTCAGTAATTCATCTCCCTTTTCTGTGTGTGTGTGTTTTTCTCTCTCTCTCTCTCTCTTTCTGTGTGTGTGTGTGTGTGTGTGTGTGTGTGTGTGTGTGTGTGTGTGTGTGTGTGTTTGTGTGAAGGCAGGGAGAAGTATGCATTATGTCTTGTATTTTAGGATTATTCGTCAAACTTTGCAGCAGCGTAGAGATCCGTTGTGTGTCTTCCTTCCTGTGTGCAAGCATATGTGTGTACATGTGTGTGTATTCATACATGCAGTGTGTGTGTATGTGTGTGTGTACATGTGTGTTCCCAATAACAACAATCAAACAACCTCACTACAATGCTTCTTTCTTGTCTCGTTGAGGATGCCTCATGTTCTACTACAGCTCCAGCATGGTGTCATGTATTCCTCAAGTAAACAAGTGAAGCTATTTTGGACATGTTTTTGAGTTGCACACAGTTAACAGACAGCACGTCTGTGATGTTTTTGCCACTTACAGCACGTGTCAAACATGCTAGCTCGTGACTGTTGAATTATTTAAACGTGTAGAAAAATGCCATGTCCTATTTCAAACATGAATAAGGAAACTGTGTCTGAAATAATCAAACTCAACACAGTTCACAGTGACTTAGAAAGGAATTTGTGGGTTGGAGGGTGTCACTGGAAGCTACAGCACAATGAAGGAGAGATTTTTAAGGTTACTTTAAACTCACAATCCTTACGATTTCAGCCTGTGCTTCATTTAGCCTTTAATAATGGTAAAGATACACTGATCCGTCAAAACATTAAGAAAAGGTAACTAGCTTGAATGTGGCTGATCAGAGTAAGTGCGTTTTAGTAATATAGGTCTCAGAGCTGTGTCCAAAATGACAGATATCGCCCACAGGGGGCAGCAAAAAGGCTTGAGTGGGAGAAGAAAAGCAGCTTATGTTTCCTGGACAGCCAAAAAAATTGTGGCCAGATGTGGTAAACCTGTGTGAGCTGATAACAAAACTGTAACTTTCCTCAAATTAATTAATGAAAGAAACAAATGTCATATTTCCATCATGTTTTTCTCCATATTTCCATCATCTTCATTCATTTGAGCTTTGACTGGTGCTCTTTCAATTACTCCATCTCACTGCACCCTCCCTGGTTTAATGGCACCGCAGTGGAGAGTTAGCGCCACCAACGGCACGTTGCCACACTGTCATGAAAGCTGACATATGGATATTTTCAGTAGTATCTTACTCCAAACCAGTAAAATCACTGTTTAGAAATAGACTGTATGTGCCACTTATCTTTGCATTTCAATTTTTTTTTACTCTCTTACTCTTTAGCAGCTAAATGTGCCCCTGTGTTCAATGGCCAAATGCTGACTTTGTCTGTCTTTCATTTGGTGGTGGGCAGGTGTACCATCAGTTTATCAGATCTGTTTCACAGAAAACAGCTGCTGCAACTTCAGCAACAGGGTTAATAAGACTGAAAAACCAAAGGCTGGAAAAACAAAAGAATGATCCAAAACAGGCTAAAAGGCTTCGTAGCATTTTAGAGTGAAAGTTAAACTGACATTCAGCAGATTGCCCAAAGCATGCCTCCAAATAAATGCTAACGTTGCTCTGTGTGTTCTGGATTTATAACCATCAGAACTGCATGAGATAATAAGTCAGTGTTGTGTTTACGTCTTGAAAAACAAAGAAGAAATCAGTTAATGCAGCTTTAAGGATTATTACGTTACCATTTTAGTGTACTTTCAGGCAAAAACAGCTTTGGTTGAGCACCATGTTCTTTCATATGTATGGTGATAAAAGGATGACAGTTATGTTTAGATGACTAATTTTTGACATCTGACTAAATTACATTAATAGCTTACACTGACACTGAGATGAAATTTTCCCTCTCACATCAAGTTCTCTGCGGATAAATCATGAAACCTTTCATGTTAAGACGGGACATTTTTATTTGAAACATTACATGCTCTATATTTATTTCTTAATATTCCACGCAAAGGTTACCTTGCTGGTGGGGGCAGCTGATGATTTAACTCCCACCTCATCCCGAAGAATAAAAAAAACAAAGTTTTCTCTCTTTCACCGTCTCCATCTCTCTCTCTCTCTCTCCTTCTCCCTCTTTGTCAGCTCCCTGCTGTCAGAGATCTTTCTTAAAAGTACATGTCAGAAATGGAGGGAGAAGATGAAGAGGTGGTAATGGTGGCAGATGTTATGTTTGAAGATGTGTGTGGGTGTGCATGTGTGTGTGTCTGTGCGTGCCTGTCAGTGAGGTACAGGTGCTCTTGCAGTGCAGGAGAAAACGGCAGGCTCAATCTGGGGTCGGCTGATTGGCCAATTAGGGACTGTTTCCATGTGACATGCGGCAGTCAATTTACTCTCCCTCCACTGTCTGTCCCTCTCTCTCTCTTTCACTCTCATCCTTAAGTGCCTTCGTCTTTACCACTATCCTGTCTGTCTCTTCCAGTATCTCTTCCTCTTTTTCTTCCTCCCATTCAATTTGTTCTCTATCCTTCACTAACCCAGTCTTCTTCACTTTTCACCCCCACAAAACCCCTCCACCCCAAACCTGCCGCTCCTCAGTCTCATATTCCTCCTCCAGCTCCCTGTTGCTCCTTTGTCATCTCCAGTATATATCTCTCTACCTTTCCATTGCTCCTCACTGCCTTTAACACCACCTCCGTACCACACACACGCATGCACACCTACACACTCCACTACATACACCCCTCACATCCAGATACACCATCCTACTAATGAGAGAATTGAAACTTGGCTGAACTGTCCTGCAAGAGCAAACACTGTATAGGCAAACTGTACTGTATCTGAGAGGATGCACTGTACCTATGGTACAGAATCTGGAGTTTAGTGTTAATATACAATACTAGATTTTTTTTTTTCACCTAAGAGCTGATCTTTTTTTTTTTAATCAATTATAAATTCACTTTAGTTGTACTCAGTTCAAAATACGTTTTTCATCCCTCATGAGACAATTGGAAGTAAGTGAATTTGCAAACAAAATAACACATAGCAATTCATTTACAGATACAGATATAAAACAATCTAAAAATACAAATATTGGGAGGAGTTGAAATTAACAAAGATTTATAACACTCTATAACTGGCCAACAACGTCTAACACCACAAAGGCCTATATTATGCTAATAAGCTGAAGCAGATTGTTAATTGTACCATTGCTGTTCACAAGTCTAATGCTTTCTGAAATAAAACTAAACTCTGTTCTATGTGTTGTACATAGAGGCAATCTAAAATATATTCCTGATAGCATTAGGTAACAGAATTCAAAAGATGCATGTGTGCCTTATGTGCCTTTTTGTGGACTTGTTCAGTGTGAAGCTGTGCCAGGGATCTTTATGGTTTGCCAATAATCTACCTCACAACAGAAGTAAACCAGCAAGTAAATGAAAAAGTTCAAATACTTTTGATAAAGGATGGATTGCCAGTCTTCCCTCATCTGCTCCAGTTCAGTTTATGTACATCACATCTATACATGCTATTTTCACTGAATCTCAATCTGTCGTCAGACACAGTTCCCAAGTTTTTGTAGGGCTGCAGAGAGGCAGCAGTGTTTGTGATCGGCCAGGTTTCATAACAATTGGCCAGTGAGAACTCATGGCATGCTGTGTACACATCTTTAAATTAAAGTCAACGTGAAATGCAAGTGATTAAAAATAAAATGAACTGTGATATGAAATAATATACGTTAGCAGATAAGCACAAGGAATAGCAAAAGTCAAATTTAAAATTAATATATCATTTCAATAAAATTCAAAGTAATTTTAAGTTGACCACTCATTACACTCGACCTCCATTTGTTACTGACTAATCTCCTGTGCTTTCTGTGCTGGTGCTGCTGGCGCCAGCTCATAGTGGCAGGTTCGTCAGCTGTGACTAGCCAGCTAATTAAGCTGCTGTATTTAAATTAGTTTAATGTTTTCCACTGACTACTTTTTTTTTAATCCTAAACCCTACAATAGGATCTTTAATGTGTATGTGGTGTCTATATACAGAACACAATATCCTCCTAAGAGACTGAGGTTTAAAACTGCAAATTAATCCTCACCAAGTGATGATCCATATATTGAAGACTTGGTAATAACTATTGTTTTTTTTTTTCTTGTAAACCTAGTTATTCCTAGTATTATAAGCATGATAAGAAAAACGTGTGATCAGAATGTTATTTTTGCCATGTTAGAGGCTGTTTGGTTTACAAAGTTGATCAAATTCTTAAACAGTAATTTCTCACTTTTTAAAATAAATGGCTTTTAGGATGAACTGATGTGTCTGGTAAATCTCAGTAAAGCTATCTTGTTAACCTAAACGCTGTTAGCATCCAGCACAAACGTCCACACAGTGGGTGTGCTAGACATAACAGCAACCTGTAACCTCACACAGTTGCACAGTAACTTAATGATGTGCTCTGGCCTTTAAGTAGCATCCTGTTATTTCTGTAGGCAGTAAGCTAGTTAGCTGGACATGCTAGCAATTGCAAATAAAGGCACTGTGTAGTCTATTCCTTACACTTTTTTTTCTTGTTCTTGTCTTTTTAGTTTGGGAAAGTTGGAACAGCTAAAGAAAGAGAAGAAAAGAAAGAAAAAGAAAAGAAACCACCCTCCAAAGTCTTTAAATGGTGAGTATGTCCCTTACTCCAGCCCCCTGCACATGACTTCATCATGTAGAGAAATCCAAACTTGAATGGCCTGCCATGCCTAATTATGGTAGCTAAGCTACGACTGGACACTCGCTCTTCAGCAAGGGGGATTAGCGCTGTGCAATTGGCAAATTGAATTATCTTTTTTAAACGAGATTCCAATGCGTATTTTAAATGCAAATTTACTTCACCGATTTATAATTGCTTTTTAAATTAGTCAATATATTAATTGATTATGATTAAACACAGAAAAATCTTAAAATTGCTCCAATGGCACTCCACTCCACACTACATAGGAGAAATCATAGCTTTCCCTAAACACAGATGAGGGCAGAGAGGTAGAGGACAGAGAGAGGAAGAGGCAGGGAGTGTTTTGCTCATCGCAACCACTGGCTCTTAAAGGTCCTGATCCCTAAGCCAGTTCAACTATTTACAGGGGAGGTGAAGCAATTTCATCCATGTTGAGGCGTGGGCAGGAAACTGTCAGAGAAAAGGGATTATAGTACCAATCTTTACATCCACCATCCGTCTGGTTATTTGGCAGCTGAGCCTTAACCTTGTGCAGCGGGAAAAAGCTGCTCTTCAGTGTGATGTGTTTCCAGTGACTTTCTGCAAAATAATGGAAATTCCAATCTTAATGTTAAAGAAATGAGGGAGAGATACACAAAATTACCTTTCCCAAGTTCTTGTATATTAAGTTCACTGCTAAAGCTTTTCATTACGACCTCTACTGCAGCACGATGGCAGTACAGTTCAGTAGCTACAAATCAATACAGAAAATGCAAGAAAGAATAACCACCAGAATAACCACGACCTAACAACAACTTTAAAACCCTGTTCATCTTCTGGCTCGCATTTTAATCAATACCACACAGCCGAGCAAAAATCAAGTAAAAGATGTTCCATGGTCGTTGCAGGGAAACCTCGCCGCAAAACCATTTAACGTCCTCATATCTAACTAAACATATTGTTGGTGGGACCTTTTAGTCTCGGCTTTGTTGGCATTTTGGCGGACTGTCACTTGTGCGCCACAAACCATTTTGTTTTTCAGCATCTCCGCTTTTGACCATCTGTGTTGGTAGCCTTGCTTTCCGATGCTCGGACAAGTTAGCCTGCCAAGGGCTCGTCTGCACATTGAAGTGAGAGGAGAGCAGTGATGTGTTTGCTCTGTCAGCACTCCACAGTTTTACTCACACACACTCAAGCACATATGCAAACACAATGTACACATGCGTGCATCTCGAAAGCACGGCGCCACTCAAAGAGACACAATTATTAGACATCCACAGACTTGTGTATGGACACTTGCTACACACACACACACATGTCTGCTTGTTACCACTCCAGCTCTTGCCTCCTCCTCTGGTGCCCCTTGTTGCGGGCTTTGATATTGTTTCCAAGCCTGGTTTCCTCTGACCCGTTTTGATGCTGGTGTCTAGTTGTCTTGTCATCACCCCCTCTCCCCTCTTCTCTCGTTCTCTCTCTCCCTCCTTTTTGGTTGAGACAACACAAGCACAAGGAGCTACTCACCACTCAGCATTCTTAATCTCTTTCCTTCCTTCCTCTCTCAACGTCTTATTCTGTCCTACTGTCTCAGTGCTTTTTTTTCATCCAACCTCCTTCTCCTTCTCTTCTGTTCTGATGTATTTTTCTCTCTGTTTCTTTTAATTTCTTCTTATGCTTTTAATTTCCTTGCCTGTGCCCCCATTCATTGCTACTGTAAGTAAGATTCAGGCCGTCCTCAACCAAACATCATCCATTCATTCATTTTTCATTTGTTTCACTCATGGTAATACAAAACTCCAGGATTCACCAAAAAAAGAAGAAATACAACTCTGTTTTCACGTTGCATGGCCTGAAAGCAGCAGGCAGAAGAAAAATCTTCAACATTAAGTTCAAAGCAAAGTCATGTGAAAGCATCAATATAAAGACAAATATATTTCACATGGTTTTGTTTGAAAAAATGAGGAGCACCCGCAGTGAGTGAGTTTTGTGGTGAGCAGTCAGGGCTTCTCTAGACCAAGATACGAATCTAAATCAATCTACTAATCAATCTGGACTGAGGGTTACTCATTACATCATGTATGGGTGTATTTTCTTGTGTTTAACAGTTGTTAAAGTTACATTTGGACATTTCCACATGTTCCTTAGCGTGTGCACATGCACAGTATGAGACATTGGACGAGGCCGCCAGGGTCTGTGTGTGTGTGTGACGCCTGTAATCGGTTTTTGGGTGGTTAAGAAATATGAACATGTATCACGTGAGGTTTTTACTGAGGTTCTGTTAATTTAACATTTAACAACGCTTTTTTTCCCTTTATGGACAGTGATGTTGATTGTGGTTAATTATGCAGTCATGAGCTTGGGTCCCAGGGACTCACAGAATTTCAGTTTTGGATTCCAAGCGGGATAAAAAAACAGGTTAAGAGCCCCTGATTTGCCATGAAAATCATTCTCTGTTGGAAACCCTAGTTTTTAACATGCATTACTCAAACAGGAATAAATAGTGCATTTATTGGGGACTGTTTTAAGCCATGGATGAATACTCATTTGGTGCACCATGGTGCCTATGTCATCATGATGAAGGACGATATCACCCAGTGCAACAGTGTGACTCATTGTGTTTTTAATAGTTTTTTGGACAAAAATGGGGCTCTATGGCACAGAAGAATGAATACTTGTTAGTGGTATCAGTTTATTGTTGTTTTGGTCTTTTCAGGGGATTTGTTGACAGTACAAAAAATATAAAATATCACTGCTTTTATTCTTTAACGTTCTTTCCAGTATCTTTCTCTCTATCTGCATTTGTCTTTTGTCGGTTCCTTCTACCATCTTATGGTTGAAATGTCATGCTGTGTAAATAACCTTGTAAAAAACAATCCATTGAACGTGTCAGTTATTAAATGTGTCCTACTTACTCACAAGATTATCACTCAGTATCAAACACTCATTCACCGCACATACACATTTAGATGTTTGGCATTTATCTGACACCTTCCTTCATAATACATTACAACAAGTGCAAAAGAGAGGAACAGAAAGATCAAAGCAGCCAAAGAGATAAGAAATATCAAAGTCAGACGCTGACCCACTAACCTCCTGGAGAGGTCTTCAATCCAAACAAATGCCACTGACCATGCTTCATGCTGATTCAGGCTGTAGTCTAGAATTACAGACAAGATGGAATCCATTGTGGTCAGGTGCAGATATTCCATACGCACCATCAGGGCAGACTTTTAATTCTGTTTCATGATTCCCTTGTGACATATCGCTTTCTCTTTTGTCTTATTTTCTTAAATAACACATTAGTCTCAATCTCCATGGAACAACAGTGTCAGGTTTTAGATGACAATGTGGCAGTTGAAAGGGAAAAAAATAAAAATTTCAAAGATGAAATCAAAGCCCAGGGAAGAGGAGAGGAGAAGACAAGAGAGGAAGTCAGCCATGCTGCTACTCGCCAGGAAACAAAAGAAGTAATGGGCAAATTACTTTTTCCTGAGTATCTTCCCTGCTACTTTACATATAACTGCATTTGTGTGCTTCTGCTTTATGTCCTTGTTGTCCTTGAGCATGTCTGTGTCCATTATGTGCATGCTTGCACTCACCAGTTCATCAGACATAGATCATTTGGGTTCGGTCTTTCTCCATTACCCCATGGAGTGACAAGCTATGAAAGCAAGCCACACAGACAGAGGTCACAATGTAATTCAGCAAGTTTATTACGCTGGTCACCAGATAATTACATTATTATACGAGAGCAGACAGGTAATGCAGCCAAAATGACCAGGCAGCACTTTTATTGGGGAAGCGGGTGTGGTGGTGGTGACGGTGGTGCAGGGAGGGGTGAGGAGCAGATCTTTGAAAATCTCTGTAATTTCATCTAATAGCGTGTGCTGATTAGAAAATTACACTGCTACTTTGCTGTGGTTGTGGACTGCAGGGGATGGAACCTTTTATAAAAATCAATAGGTTTGATTTTAAAAGGACGCTTTTTTTTTTCTTTCATCAGACTTTCCTCATTAGTAATTTTGTGTTTTGCAACAACGTGCCAACAAGTTAATTTTGTGGATATTCAGGTTAATTATTCACATGCAGCCATTATACAAGTGCAGATTACCTGCCACAGCAGAGGGGCTGGTATTGTGAGTCTCTCTGTGTGTGTGTGTGTGTGTGTGTGTGTGTGTGTGTGTGTGTGTGTGTGTGTGTGTGTGTGTGTGTGTGT
>JBBMJY010000020.1:21380712-21444023 GCA_037833715.1 Toxotes lorentzi | reverse complement strand
TGTGTGTGTGTGTGTGTGTGTGTGTGTGTGTGTGTGTGTGTGTGTGTGTGTGTGTGTGTGTGTGTGTGTGTGTCCTAATGATAAAATGTGGTCTGTCTGCCTGCCTGCAAGATGCAGTCACAAAACTTTTCAGGTGTAAGTTGAGAGGTTATGTAGTTGAGATCAAAATGAGTGATCTCATTTGGAAGATGAGTGTGGTCCAACCCATGACTACTGAGCACTCATGGGCCCAAACTTCAACACATTTACGGGCATCATGTCTTTTTGTGTGGTAATACAGGACAGACACACACACACATAGGAGGCTCTGAAACCACTGTAGATCCTCTCACAGCTGAATGTCCTCTGTTTTGATGGAAGCTAGTTAGTTCAGGAATAATTTGTTCTGGAAGGACGCACATCCTCAGGTTATTATGAGACACACCAAGTTTCCCAGTGTCCCTCTCATGTATCATCCAGCACACTGACGCACACACAAACACACACACAGTAGGTGCTTTCAGCAATAATAACTGAGCGGAGGTCTTGGCCCTCTTTATGAAAAGAATCTGGCCCCAGGATTGGATATGTCTGCTCCAATCAGATGGTAGCATTTTGAGAATGATTACAAGAGCCACAATAGTCTTAATTGTGGCCCCGAGCTCCAGCGATCTTAATGACTTTGTGATGTACCAATAGCTGCGTGTGTATGTTTGTGTATGGGTTTATGATATAAATGTATTTGCAGGATGGGAAGACAATGTATTATAATGACACGTGTAATATTCTAAAGAGGCATAGCATTCTGTGGATATGTGGGCTGAAGATTATGTCTCAGCATCCTTTCTGTATGTTCATGTCCTTGCATTGCACTCTGCCTCTGCATAATATAATGATGATTTTATAACATAAAATCATAATGATTTTGGTGCTTATGTGTTCTGTGTACACAACAGTAGTTTCTCTGCTCTTCAGTGTGGGCTGACTTTTACACTCACACAAACAGAGATGGAACTACATTTACTCAAGTACTGTACTTAAGCCTAATTTTGAGGTACTTTACATTAGTAGTTTCGCATTTATTTTTCCATTTTATGCTGCATTATACTACATTTGGGAAATGTTGCCATTTTTACTCTGCTACACTTAGCTGACAGCTGCAGTTAGTGGTTGCCATGCAGAAAATGGCCTCTCTTTTTACTTAAAGCTGCATTCATTGGTCTTCAGCAATGCCTCCAGGGAAATACCTCGCTCCTTAACTGCTAAATGCCCCACTATTTTGACAAGCTAGTCGCTAACTTTACTGTTTAATGCTGGGGAGGTTTTTTCACAGCTTTCTGGTGAGAACAGCTTCTGCTGCTGTTGTTGCTGCTGCTGGAATCAAGGCTGATGAGAGCAGAGTTTCAGGGCCCGAAAACCAAAACTATAAGCTAAAAGATGCTCAAACGCTCCCCAGAGCTAAAGGGAACTACAGAGTCAGGTGATGATTCTCTGTGAGTTTGTTACTATGAGCCTTTCACATTACACCTCCCTGAATGTTTTATATAAATTATAGCTTTGTATAGCTTCAGTTAAAGGATGTAAATACCACCACTGAACACAAAGAAACACCTTTAACTCTCAAGAGTCAGCATGTGTTGAGTGTTTTCCACAACTTTCCGTCTCACCAGTCCAAGTCCACGTTCAGGGTCATTCAGAATGGATATCCTGTTTGTTCCAATGGGCCAGGATAACAATGAGAACCATGCAGACTCTGACAGTTTGGGCTAAAAGGGAGCTGCACGCAAGGTGAGGCTTTTATTCACTAAGTAGCTTGTACCTTAAGTCACAAATGTTCTAGATTCATTAAATGATCTAGTCAATACTGTGTGTGTGTGTGTGTGTGTGTGTGTGTGTGTGTGTGTGTGTGTGTATGATATGTATGTATATTTATTCTGTGCCTACATGAGTTTTTTTTCTCTACACAACATTTTGTGTGGGTGAAAATGTGCTGATTTTGACAGGCTGACTCTGGTAAAAATGTTACCGTGGGGGTTTTGTGTTTTGTGTCAGTAATAGAAAGCACAGAGAAATTCTTTCCACTCTCTATCATTGTCAAGGACTCTTCAGCAGGGCACCTTGTTGTGGACAAGTGGGCATGAACCCAAGTCTGCTCTCTTAACCATCACACTGGTAAGAGTTTTTGACCGTCCATCTATCCATTTTTGCCACTTATCTTGGTAAGGGTTGAGCTGGAAAAAGGGCAAGTAAAACAAGCCAAATGTTGTTTTTCTGGCAACTTTATTCAGCTGCTCCTGGGGACTCACACATCACTTCCAGGCCACCTGAGAGATGTAATCCGTTCTGTGTTCTTTGAGTCTTTCCACTGGTCCCTCCTTCAAGTCAGCCTTACCTGCTTTGTGTCCAAAGGGAGACACATGAGCTGCATCCTTGCCAGATTCAACTGGCTCCACTCAGTGCTCAACTCACAGGTCCTCTTGGATTTCTGCACATATCGCCCTCATACAGAGACTGTGCCAGAAGCCTGCAAAGAAACATCATTCTGACAGCTTGAATCTTTCTACTTATTCTTTCAGTCACTGGTGGCCGTAAGTGAGGTTTGACAGGGAGGCCTAACACTGAGTGGCTATATATTGAGAGCTCTGCCTTGTGGATCAGCCCTTTATTTACCAGCACAAGCCAATAAGGACTGGTATTGCTGCAGACTTTGCACCTTACCAGGCTTACCAGCAGTCATTCTGAAGATCCCTTGTACGCTCATGTGACACTCATGAATAAGCTCTTCATTCCCCACCTGAATGAACATGATAGCTTTTTTTTTTTTGTGCTGCATTGGGGATCCATAAAACAGAAGTTACATAGAAACATATGTAATCAATAAAATATGAGGTGAAAAGAATAGCATCATCTGCCAACAACAGACATGCTTAAGGCAACAAAAGGTGCACTTTTATATTCAGTTTACAAAAGTCCAGCACAGAAACGTTGAGTCTGACTTTGTATCCACAATACACCTGAAACCAGTTAGCCGATCAATTACTTGAAAAATTGTCACAACAATTTGATAATCTATTGATCGTTTCAGTCAATTTTCAAGCTAAACTGCTGATGAGTTATCAGCTTTTCAAATGTGAGGATGTCCTGCTTTTGAAAACATATTATCTTTTGTTTTGGGTTGCTGATGTTTTTTAAGCCATTTTCTGACTCTTTATAGACACAATGTTTAAGAAGAATTGTTAGTCAGTTTAACTTTAATTTAAAAAAACATGTAACTATAATCAAGCAGAAGATTCAAAGGGCCTTCCATTTGAATCCTGGGTGGGGGTGATGTCAAGGTGGGATAGTTTTGAGCACAGGCACAGAGAAAGGGTTGAATGGGGATCGATGACGGGTATAGGCCAGAAGGAATCCTGGAGAGCAACCTAGGGAGTGAGACTCGAGGTGGTTACTCCAACAACTCACACTGTTTGCTGTCTTACCAGGAGTTTGACAAATTTCCTCTTTGCACTTTCACAGACAAACTGCTGTGGGACATGATGCCCTGGTGCAGGGGTTGGAGGCGTAGGGAACGTGGTCAGTCTCCACCAGCTGTGAAAAAACAAAGTCGTCTTATTTGCATATTGTGTCTCATCAGCTGCCATTGAGTCGTCATTAGCTTTGCCTACATTCAGTTGCGAAGCCTTCATTCGAGCACGGAACTGGACCTCTCCAGAGAACTGCGTGTGCTGAGCTAACATTATTATGTTATTAGGTACCTCCATACTGAAACAGGCAGGCTGCTTGTTAAACCACAATATCTTGTTCTCTGTATCTTATGTAATACAGTTCATATGACATGAGGGTGTTGTGGCTTTAGAGTTGTTTAAAGGCATCTATGCCGAAACTGTGCTGAGTAACAAAAGTAGTATAATGAGAAAGGATGATGAGAGGCTGTATTGACTTCAGTGACTGTTGTGTGAACTATATTGTTTTGAGAAATGTGTGAAACCACTTTAATTAAAAGCACCTACAGTAACTCTTACATGTAAATTTTGCAAACAGTTTTGCAAACAGCCTTGTGGAAACGACACTTGTGTCATATCCACCACGGAGTGTAACCTGAGGTTATGAGCACCACAAAGATGTCAGGTTCCGCCTTTGAGCCAGGGCGGTCTTATTGTGGAAAATTTGGTACTTCCAGTTTTATTTTGTTAATGTTTGAAGTTCCGGTTGTTCACTGCTTTTCCTCTTGTTCCAGGTGTCTTGACTTCTCTCTCCTCGTGTGTTCCCTCCACCTGCTGATTACCCTTCCTCCCTTCATGTAGTTCACCTGTGTGTAATTGTCTCCCCTCCTCCTGATGTATTTAGTCCTCGTCCTCCCTGCACTCGTCACCAGATTGTCTTGTGTGTTTCCGAGTGATCCTGCCAAGCTTTCCAGCGCTTCTCTTGTGATTATTGTTTCTAGATAGCGCCCGAACACTGAGTGGTGAGAAGGCTCTATTGTATTTCTAATGTTTATTATTATTGTTATTATTATTATCATTATCATTATTATTATTATTATTCCTCCCAAACAACTGCATGTTTCGACCCTTTCCCATGCTCAAAAACTCACCAAAATTTGCACACTCATCAGGTCTGGCAAAAAATGTGATATTTTGTGGTCGTTGTAAATGGGGGGGCAAAATGGCTCTGCAGCACCCCTTGAAAATTTCAACACCATCCTCATATTGGGCTTAGTTTGTCGTAGGTGCATGGAAATTGGTACATACCAAGATGCACCAAAAAGTCTCTTGACCATGACCTCAACCCAACAGGAAGTCTGCCATCGCGGTCGGAAGTTGGCAATTTTGGCGAATTACACCATTGGTATGCGGACGAACTCGTCCTAGGGATTTTGCCCAATCGACTTCATATTTGCTGGACCTCACCTCAAGCCCATGATGATCAAAAGTTATTAAAAGGTTTTCTCTAAGTTAAAAGGCGTGGCTTCTGTGGCTCGCCAAAGTTTGGTGGCGTTTTGTGAATTCGCCATGAAATTTTGAACGGCTCTCACATCCACATACTTTATCCAAACATCTTCAAACTTTATGAGCATGATGAGGGCTCTGCCCTGAACGCCTCCATATGTCAAACTTCCGCATTACTCGTGGCGCTCCCTGCTGATAACAGGAAATGTCCTGTTTTTACTCTGACGTGGACTGGGGAGAAGAGCAGGAGAGAGGACACAGCTGGTCCAATAGATCCAACGAATGCAGCCTTCGTCTCTTCCCCAAGCCGTTTCAGCTTCTCAGTTTATTGTTGAAGTAGACGCCTCTGACTCCGGCGTAGGGGCTGTTCTGTCCCAGCGCTCGGAGGCAGATAATAAACTGCACCTGTGCGCTTTTTTGACGTGGGGAATAAGGAACTGTTAGCCATAAAGCTAGCACTGGAAAAGTGGAGGCATTGGCTGGAGGGGGCAGCTCAACAGACAGTTTCCTTCCTCCAGCGCCATTTCTGGTGGCCAGGGCTGACCAAAGACAGTAAAGAGTTTGTGGCAGCATGTCCGGTGTGTGCCCTGTGTAATGTCAGTAATCAACCTCCAGTAGGCCTGTTACACCCTTTAGCTGTTCCGTGCCGTCCTTGGTCTCCTGTGGCTCTGGACTTTGTCACTGGTTTACCTCCCTCGGGAAAGACAGTTATTCTGACTATTGTAGACCGCTTCCCTAAAGCAGATCATCTCATGGCTCTCCGTAAGCTCCCCACCGCTGCGGAGACAGCCAGACTAATGATTAAGCATGTCTTTCATCTGCATGGGATCTCTGTGGACATCGTCTCTGATAGGGGGCCGCAGTTTGTCTCCCAGGTTTGGAGAGCGTTCTGCACTGCCTTCGGCGCCTCTGCCAGCCTGTCCTTGGGCTTCCACCCTCTGAACAAGCCAATCAGGACCTGGAGGCCGCTCTCTGATGTGTCTGCCTCCGCAGCCAGTCTTCCTGGAGCACCCACCTCCCTTGGGTTGCGTATGCATACAACTCCCTCACCTCATCTACCTCTGGTCTCTCTCCCTTCGAGTGCTCACTGGGCTACCAACCGCCACTGTTTCCGGAAGAGGAGAAGGAGGTGGTGGTACCTTCGGTCCATCATCAGTTCCGCCACTGCAGACGCATCTGGAGGGAGGCTCGGGCTGCCCTGCTCTGCTCATCTGAGAACAACAAGAGTCTGGCTGACCGACACCACTCCCAAGCACCCACCCACCTGCACCAGGAGGCGCATGTTAAGGAGGGGGAGATGTCAGGTTCCGCCTTTGAGCCAGGGCGGTCTTATTGAGAAAATTTGGTACTTCCGGTTTCACAAGCGCTTCTCTTGTGATTATTGTTTCTAGTTTTTCTTGCTATTGATTTTTTGGATTACGAGCTAGCCTTCTCCCTGTGGTACTTCTGCCTTTTTTGGACTGACTTCCCGTGTACCGAACTTGGACTGATTAAACTGTGTGCCTGTGTCCTCTCCCCACCCCCCTCGGACAAAAGAAGGACGAAAAATGGAGGACTTTACCGAGAATTTTAAATTTGTGTATTCATGATTTAACAAGCACCTTGCTCTAAACTAAAACAGGCTACTCACAGTACTACTAACTTGAAAATTATTTCACTGTCAAAAGATGAATGTATTTTCTTTAACACTTTCTTTTGTTTCAAGCACACCATTTTGCACCCGGTCCACTAGTCAGTGTGCTTTCACAAGTTCTGAAGTTTGACTATTGGGCACAGTCTTTTGCAGGTGAAGCAAATTAATCTGTTATTATCTGGAGCACCAAATGCACTCTTCCTAAAATCCATGTCATACGGAAGGGATGTGTTAACCACGACACGCAAACATTATCCAGAGCCATTTCAGGATCATCTTATCCACCCTTTAGTGCTTTTTCACCTGGATAAGAAGCCAAATTGCAGGGTTAAGAAGGGCTCTATTAATGACTGCACTTTTAGAGAGGAGAGAGAGGCAATAGACAGAGAGTAAGGCAAGGCAGACATTTGCAAGTCTAATAGCATCCTGGCTGTAATGAACAGTGTTTCTGGTCATCCTCAGAGCAGGGAGGAAATAATAGCCTACAACAGGTTAGAAATAGGCAATGAACTGAGAGTGAGGTTGTCAGGTCAGTAAAGGGTGCCAATAATGAATACCAAATAGAGGAGGATCAATAAACAGCTGTGTATTTGTTACAAGGGGACATGGTGTGCTTGTGTGCGTGTGTGTGTGTGTGTGTGTGTGTGTGTGTGTGTGTGTGTGTGTGTGTGTGTGTGTGTGTGTGTGTGTGTGTGTTTCTGTATGTGCTTGTTTATCTGTACAGATGCACCTTTTAGAGAACAGCACACCAATGATTTTACATAGCTCACTGTGCTTCATTTTTCCCAAACAAAATTAAAAATTGATTTTTGCATGCTGACGGTATGCAATAATAGTGCATGTATGAGTGTGTTTGGGTGTGTTTGTGTGTGTGTGCATGTCTTTCTGTGGTTGTTTAGCCAAATTTTGGTTTAAAACCATCATTGTGAGGACATTTTGGCCAGTCCTCGCACCTTCAAAGGCCGGTTTGGGGGTTGAGACTTGGTTTTAGGGTTAGGGTTAGAATTAGGGTTAGGGAGTTAGCTATTAAGCTGTGATGGTAAAGGTTAAGATAAGTGGCCATGGAGATCATTAAATCAGCAAGTGTCCTCACAACTTGTGTAAGATAAGTGTGTGTGTGTGTGTGTGTGTGTGGGTCTGTCAGTCTAGTCTCTCGGTGCCTGAGTATGCATGCATGTGTCCGTGTCTTCCAATAGGTCAATACCTATCCCATTTGTATTTGATTATCTGAGAGCAATGTGTTGCATCCTTAATACCTGACTCCCTGTGTCACCAGAAGATGGCAGTAAAGCCTTTCCTCACCCAGCCAGTCTATGTGGCTCCTCTTTCAGGGAGAACTGTGGCATCAAAATAGAGGCCTCTTTTATAGCAGAATCACAGAAACCAAAGGTGTGTTTCTAAAATCATATCTGTTTGAGCATACTTTTTTCTCCTCTTTTCTCTTTTTTCCCTTCTGTTCTGATCTGTTCTCTTCTCTCATTTCATGCAGACAGGTGACAAAATAAAAGGAAAAGCCTGAAAAATGAGTAGAGAAACAGAATAATAGTGCTCCCATCCACAGAGCACGAGGGGTCATTGCATGGTTTGATGAGTATGAAAATGATTGCTACGTCCTTCACGGTCACCAGATCTCAATCCAAATGAAAACCAATGGGAGATTTTGGACTGAGGTGCTAGACAGCGTTCTCCACCATCGTCACTGAAACACCAAGTGAGGGAATCTCTCTTGGGGGAATGGTGTTCATCCCTCCAGTAGAGCACCTTACTAAGACACTTCATGTTGGTTTTTCCTCTGCTTTTTAATTTGTCATCCGTCTGTTTCTTCATAGTGTGACTAAAACTGAAGTTTCCCCTATTTCTGTTTGGCATCTGATGAAACTCTACAAAAATAGGTTTTTAATTGATGGCGATATTTATATGGCAGAAAAAATAAGGTGTTGCACCACACTGAAGATGCTACAATATTGTACAATTGGCCTAGATCACAAAAAAAGGGAGAACATTCAAATATCAATCCTCTCTCTCGCTCTCTCTCTCTCTCTCTCTTTCTATCACAGGTTCACAAAAAAGCTGGAAAACAAGACATTAGGGTTGTGCAAAATGTAATTCTAGAGGTAGACAAACAGCATGTGTTTAATACTGTCACCATAGCAACAGCTCACAGTAGGGAAGAGCAATCACACACACTAAAAGCACTCCCACACACACACACGCACACGCACACACATACATGCACACATATTACGGACAGAGTCGTATTACAAAGCGTACAGCTGATACTACAACATGGACAATGCATTATACCCGTGACAGATAGATGGTTTGTTTAATTTAATTCATCATTTACACTGAGGTGTGCAAGGATTGTGCACATGTAAAAATCTAAGCACATGCATGGATGTAGCCACTGTAGGTGCATACAAGGCGTGTCATGTGGCGTGTTTGTACTTGCATGCTTGTGATTCATTAGCACTAGCCCTGGCTGCTGTGGGTTAACAGACACAGCTTGTTTTAGCCCTTATGTCAAACTCTGGTGACAGCAACAGCGCTGTTTACGAACTAATAAGATTAGTGTGGTGGAGGTGAAGGTGTTTGTCACTTTGCTATTTGTAGAATGACCTTAAACAGGTTCAAAAAGCAGTGTTTCTGGATGCATTTATGCAATATCATCACAGGTGATACTCTAACCTCGATTCTTGTCTTATTTATTGCACGTTGTTATGTTTTCACTACATGTTACAAAGTGTTGACTGTTGCACTAGTGAAAAAAGTTGGGAAACTGAATGAAAATAGGTTAAATTCTGACATTTTTCTAATACTAAGCCTTGCTGCAAGCACAATTGCATGGATTTTGTTAACAATACAACAGCCTTAATTTGAATTTTTTAATTTTCTTTATTCTTTATTTTTATTTATTTATTTATTTATTTATTTTTGGAGAAGCATGGCCAGCAGACAGTATCAGCCCCTGAGAACTGCAATCCTTGTCACTTAAAGCGTTTTCCTGTCTTTTAAAATGATTAGAAACGCTGATGTGAGCCACGGTCACATACCCCTCCTCTCCACAGCTGCTTTATAAATAGAACCTGTTTAGCTGTAAAAGCCAAAGAAGTGCTATTGAACAGTTAATCCCATAAAACCAACAGATTACTGAATATTCTTTGCCAGTCAAAGCAGTAGTCCATTAGCCTAAAGTGCCTTCTTAGTCTCTACATGTTTCCATAATACTTTTCCCATTAATCCGCCCTCACTCTTTGTCTGTCTCCCTTTTTTCTCTGTATTTTTTTTTTTACCATACATTACTCACATTTGGCTTATGTCCTAATTATTACTTTAACAGTTATCACTATATCACTCTCATCTTTATTTTCCTCTCTTCAAAGATTTAAGTTTTCTCCTTCCACATTCTTTCATCTCTGTTCTTCAGCAAGAGAGCTCCACAAGTGAAATCTCAACCAATCTGCTTTGCAAGCCAATCCCTTTCTCCCTCTCATCCTATAAACTGCCATCCACCATTAAGCAGCACTTTGGAAAATAATAAATTTCAGCCATCGCCATTGGAAGAAACTGTGAGGAGAAACAGGGCTCCCGCTAGACAACATCCTCATTAGCCACAGAAGAGAAATGGATGGAGGGAGAGAGCCGGGGAGGAGAAGTGGAGAAACATCTTAAGAGGAGTTACAGACAGATGGACCAACTCTTTGCCATTGAGCTGAATGGGTCTTGGAAAGCAGAGAAAAGGAGTATTTGTTACTTCAAGCCTCTTGGAGGGCCTCTAGTGCTTCACAAGGCTATATGTTCAGTTTACTACGGTAAAAATTAGGCACATGTCGTACACACATACACATTTTCCAACAAATGAGATTGTAATGACATATTTTTAGCACCACACAGGCATTATGGGGTGAAATCATCAAGAAAACAGACATAAAATAGAGATTTCCGGAGTTCTGACAGTGCTGCTAATGTCAGTGCAGACATCATCACCTGTCCATATGTGTGTGTGTTGGGGTGGGTGTGTTAGCATTCATGTATGCTTGTGCTTGCTTTGTGGAGCCATGAGAGAGCAGAAGTCCAAGGTAAACAAAAGAGCAAACATTTCATTATCAAATTTCTCTTATTTTTATGCCTGCTAAAAATCACGCTTACTCGTACTGAACTCATGCCCATCTCATTTTTACCCCTTCCCTCTCAGATCACAGGAATAAGCTGGGGATGACAAACAGAGAGAGAGAGAAGAAGATGGAAAGGTGGATGGCAGGAATGAGGGAAAGGATGGACAGCGTGAGGAAGGAATATACCTCTAATAAATCCTGTCCTTCCTTCTGATGGCGGAGGTAGATATGTCTTTGGTTATCTGCTGTTCCTGCCTTCTGGCAGAGGACTGAAGTACACACAGTCACAGTTACACACAGACACACATACACACACACTGGACAGGACTAGGCAGTAGCCAGTGGTGCCTGGCTGTATCGATTAGAGGAGTAACACAGTTATTTCTGCAGGTCTGTCTCCAACAGCTGTCCCCCTATGGCTGCGGGTGAAATGAGGATGGGGAGGCAGAAGATAGGAAAAAGGTAAAGAGGAAAAAAAAAAGCACAACAGCAGGGGGACATTCCAGGAGAATGGATGGGAAATTGGAGTGAAAGGGATGGGGGGTACAAATATACAGATAGAGGCACTGGGGGGAAAAAAGCATGGAAGGAATGAGATGAAAGGCTGGGAGAAAAGTCAAAATTACATGCAAGGAAAGATGGATGATGGAGGCAAGCGGGAGGGGTGGATTGAGGTACAGTAAAAAGAAGGAGCAGAGAGGAGAGGTGGAAAGGGAAGAAAAAGAGAAAGACGAGAGCATGAGACAGATTAAAGGACATGAGCTCACACGGAGAAATAAAGTGAAATAGAGATGCAAGAGAGAGGGCTAGATTGTGGGAGACAGTGGGGGGATGAAGAAAGAGATTAAGGGGGAAAAAACTGGAGAGACGAGAGAAAGAAAGAAACCATCAAAGATTTTTTCCCTCAACACATGTCCACATTGGATGTGAGTTTGTGTGAGATGCTTCTGATCAGTGCTGGTGAGGAGATTAAACACTAACTCACCTGGTGTGTGAGTGTGACCACTGTACTGATTGCACCGGAGTGAGTTATGGATTTCTGTTTGTGTACAGTAAGTGTGCCTCCACTTGGGTGTGTGTGTGGATGAGTGCGTACGTTTCTGCACATTTGTGTGTGCATGCATATCTACGTGTGTGTGTGTGTGTGCATTTTCCAGGGGTAATAGTTAACTTCCAGAGTGGAGTGCCCCTGACAGAAATACACAGATGTGGGATAAAATTTACAACTGCCCTCCCACTGCCTCCAACCTTTTTCCTCAACCTTCCTCATCCCGGCCACCCTGATGGGCCAAGGTCAGCCAATTACCCTTCACTGACCAGCAGGCACACACACATACACTCACAAAGCGCATGGCACGTCAGTTCGTGTGTGTCTGAGTGTAGTGTAGTGGACAGCGGCCTGGCATGCTAGATTCATGGGGAATATGTCAGCCATCAGCCTGGGCATTTCAAACAATGCCTCACAATGTGCTTGACAGCCCTGAAAAACAGCCTGGTGCTTGGAAACTGCCAGCCCATCATCTCAACTCCCTCATCTGGGCTCTCTCTGGCTCTCCATCTCTCTCTCATTCTGTTTGTGTGCTCATCTCTCGGCATCTCTCTCTATATCTAATTTTCTCTCCTAATTCACCCTCCAAGCTCTCATTTTCTGTCACATGCACTCTCTATCAAATATCTCCCTTCTATATTTTTGTATTCCTCACATCCCCAAATGTTACCCCCCCCCCCCCACACACACACACACACACACACATAAGCCCTTTCTCATAGAGCGCTGTCCCTTTTTTCACAGCTTTTTCCCCTAATTCCTTTCCTCCTCCACTGTTCCATCCTGTAAAACAGCACCAGATGCCCCTTATTAGGAGCTGAGCGGCAGGTCACCCGGTAGTTAAGTACATAACACACACCGACATGGACACACACACACAGGGTAGTTATGTACATGATGGTATTATCTGGCCAGGCGGTGATATATCTTGGTGAGACACCATCCCATAAAGCTGCAGGGACATGCAGTCCCTTTCTCCTCCCTGCTTCCCTCCAGTCACATGCGGTAACAGCCGACCCTGATTCACAGCATTCAATTTACACTGGCTCGTAAGAGGAGGTGATGGGTTCTTGGAGGTTGGAGGAGGGCTATGAGTAGGTAGTATATGTGAGACAGAGAAAGAGGTGGAAGGAAAGTGGAAAAGTGAGTTTTCACGTGAGAAAGGATTAGCAATAAGCCATACACTGCAGACTGTTTCTAATACCACTGTGATTAGTTAGAGTGATGCCATTACAGATAAGGATGATGAAAAATGTAGACATGTTGCATTCAGATTAAACTAAAGTCTAAATAGACAATTATGTAACGCTGTTGATGCCGAAATGCAACCTCAGTGTCCTCTCACTCTTTCCATGTGTTTAGAATTGTGTGTGTATTTGTGTGTTGCCCTTTTGTATCTTGTGTGTGTGTGTGTGAATGTTTTGAAGTCTGCACACAAGTGTCAGCGCGGGCACTGAAAACAATCCAAAGAACAGGCTGACCCCAATCCCATCCCCCGTATGAATATATATCATTCCAAAAACCCTGATCCATATCTGCATCCTGTAATTCTAAATTCCCAGTCCCCCACCCCCCTTTCCACTGCATGCACCGTGCTATGCATGTGTACTGTAAACTTACAAATCTTTTTACGGTTCAACAGCTCATCTACATCTGAGAATTTATTTGAAAACATATTTTTATTCTTGCTTCTACTGAAAAGCTTTTTCAGATATTGGGGTTTTTTTATGTTCCTCAGAGAGAATTGTGCACTGATGGCTCTTAGAAGAAAACAATAAAGAAAAACCTATTTTACAGTTTTCTGAACCGATGAATAGACACGTGGTAATGTGTACTTTCCACTGAATCCAAGGTCATATGTAGCCAGCTGGTACTTTCCTTGGTAACAGGAAGGAAGAATAACAAGAATATGTAAATGTTATTCATTTATTTATTCATTCATTACTGTATTGATTTTACTGTACTGAGCATTTGCATGCAGGCAAAGTGTATAAACAGGTAGTGGTAATGTTATGCAGGCTTTTTAGTGTGGTAGACTTAGCTCCATCACAGTCTCTAGACATGTATTACGTGATATTGCTCCCTTGCCTACTGGCATTATAGTGATGTGCATGGTGGGAGGTAGTAAACAAATAGCGTAGCATCTAAAACATAAGCCCATTGGAATGTCAAAACATCTACTCGTATGAGTGCAAAGCACATCCATGGAATTATGAATGATGTGAGCCGTGTTTGTTTATTATTGTGCCCTGACATTTAAAAGAAATTTATAGGTTTGAATGTATCCAATCAAATGTGACTATGGAAGAGGTAATGAAATGTTGTGCTTACTGTCAGCATGACAGATAGATATACAGTGCATCCAGTCCAGAGTGGTATGCCGCTCATCTCTTAGAGATTCTGATAGATACATTTTTGGTGTGTGTGTGTGTACACATATTTTTTTTTTTTTTTTTTTTTTTACATTATTTGGATAATTGATTGCATGTGTAAATGACAAGAGCTTTGCACACATATCACTCACAGGCACGAGGCCTGCTGAGTGAAGCCTGATCTTTTGACACATCAGCATATAAGAATGATGGATACACATGTGGGCCCGATAGTTGACATTCATACTCAGCTGATAATTCATGAGCTTCATTGTGCATGGATCTCCCTATTCTCTCCAAGACTGACAGAGGAGTGGAGCACCGGGGTGCACTGAGGAGATATTTAGCATTCACACTTTAGCATGTGTGTGTGTTTCAAATGGTCAGTGACACCCACCACGGGTGATTCATATTCACAGTGTACATTTGTGCGGTGCAGGTAATGGTTTCTGATGCGTGCTGGATCATTGAGATTCATTGCGAGCATGGCGCTGTAGCTGCAAACCTATCAATAGACGGACGGGGGAGGGAGTGAGGGACGTGGGACGGAGAGAGAGAGGGACAGAGCAGAGATTTGGCTGTCTTCTCTGTCATTTCTTACTTGGAGAGGGAGACCCTTGGGACCCCCCTTCAGTAGCAAATGGACAGAGTACGTGCACACCCACACACACACACGCACACGCTCACACACAGATGCACACAGCGGAATGGGGACAGTGTCAGTGGCAAATCAGTGAGACAAAGTCCATATCAATGATATGTGCCCATCAGGAGGGCCACCCTGCTGACATATTGGCGGGCCTGCCATCTAAATTGTTTATGACAAATATTTGCGAACTACTGCACAGTTTCTGCCTTCTTACCATTCACAGTCACATTAGTGTCAGGGAAAGAAGGACAATGAGAGACAGATAAGGAAATGCAGTGACACTAAACACATGAGGAGCGTATATGAGGAAAAGATAAAGGTGTGTAAATGATAAGGTCTAGAATATAAAGAGACAAGAAGCATTCAGCTGTTTGCTGAAACACCACAAATACACCCCCCCATCTTACGCACACACACACACACACACACACACTGTCTTCCTCCCTCTAGATCTTTTTCTTTACCCCAATTTCTGCACACTCCTCTACAATACTTGTGATGCCTCAGAGATTTGATGTCTAAAGCGCCCTTCTAGACACACACACAAACACACAGATGCACATGGCATATATACAGAACATCAACTTTCTTATGAGGCTATTGTTCTAGACCTGCTCATCCCAGAAAGCCATCCTGGCAGCATCAATGTTTATGTTCTGTTAGAAGAGATTTTACAGTGCATCATATATCCGAACATCTCCGTGGCCTCCTTATATTAGAGGCTGCTTCAGGTTACAGATGAGTGATCACAAATGGAATAGAACTGAACAAGACAAGGTCAACAGGTGGGAATTCTGCATGTTTTATTGCTGTATTTCTACATAAAGAACTGTAGATAACTCTGCATACTTGCCTATGGAAATCTGAAGTGCCCGGTGCAAGGCTGGGTATATATTAAAACATGTTGGAAATTACTGAACTGAAAATATTATAGGTATACATAGTTATTCATGCATCTGAAGGACAAAAAAAAAAATAGAACTTGCTCAGCTGGCTCATTACATACGATTTAGGTCATTGTTTCCCCAATAGCTTTTACAAGCATTAAGGCTTCACTCAATTTTTATATTAACAGTGGATCAAGTGACTATGTCTGATGTGAAATGGTCACTCGTGGTGACAAAATAAAAAATAAAAATCATCACCCAGCTTAGCAGTTTTGCTGTCTGTTTATTATTTTATGGACCACAACATCACTGTTTAAGTTCACTCTTAATGTTCCCATCAACCTTGTTTCGTGATGCAGCTGTTTGTAGTGCAAAAACTCTGATAGAGCCAATATGTGCTATGTGGCCAACACCAAGTGACAAACAGGCAAGGTTAGTGACGAGCTGGAGAACTTAGACAATTTAGCAGCTAAAGAACCATCCAGCCCTCAGGGGTTGGTAGAGACCAAAAACAGAAGTAAACAGAAAGTGGATATTGGCCAAATATTGCATGTGTAAATAAGGAACTTTAATTACAGGTTTGCCATATTAACTAAAATGTGATAACATGGCAGTGTTGTGCTTATGGCATGTGCCACTGTCTCCAAGGGGACAAAATTCAATTAATTATCAATTATAACAATTATTAGTATTGATTATTAACCCTAATGTTCTGTTTGAGGTTCTGAAGACTCTACATCCTCTGTAACTGCTCAAAAACGTACCTGACATTGTATCATCAGCTTGATACTTCATGTATTTTCCTAATTTTATGAGGATTGCTAATAAACATGATTTTAAAATGAGGACATGTTACAGATGTCTGCTGCAGATAATGACACATTGTTTTTCTTTGGAGTCTCAGAGACCCCAGCTATAAAAGATGGTTTAATATTATGAATTTTCACAGCTCCTGTTTGTGTGATTTGTGTTTACAATACTTTCACACAGCACTATCTCAGATCACTAATAACTCTATTTGGATTTCTGTTGGAGATTTATCGGAGTTGGGTTCTAAGAGGCCTAACAGGGAATTAAACCTCTCTGAAGCTGAACTGATCCCAAACATAAGTAACGTCACCTTCATCAAACGTGTAAGCCCAGCAACAGGACGGGTTATCACTTCAATACAAATCCTGCAGTGGATTCTGTGTGAACCCAAACAATAGGAAAGTAAAGCCAATTTCAACAAAACACTGAGGTTACCTGCCCATCAGTTAGCTTATGTTTATTTTAATGTCTCTTATAGTGAAAACCCATTTTTAGATTTAACTTCAATGTTATTAATTAGCAATATAAGTAAAGTTTTACATCTGTACAATGCATAAGTATAATGTATAATATATAAAATATAATTCCTCCTTAAACTGAGATTCTACCATAATTACTCAGACTGGTCTGAGTAATTCTTAACTAAACTAATTCTTAACAAACTGGTCCTCCTTAAGCAGTGGTGGAGGAAGAACTGAAGTTTAGTACTTAAGTAAAAGTACAAATATCCCGCAAAACATTTACTCAAGTGAAAGTGGAAGTACTACACACAAGCATGCACATGCACTAGAGACGCTGGGGCAGGGGGAGCTGGGGTGAATCGGTGCCTTGCTCAGGAGCACCACATCCATGGTTGCAGAGGCAGGGGAGGCGCGTCTCCTTCAACACCACCATATCCGTTTTTTTGCGCTTGGCGGAGGGATCGAACCCACAATCCAAAGTCCAAAGCCGCACTCTTAACGTACTGTCCCCCAAATTTTGATAAAGAACATAGATATACTGATTTATGCCTCTGCTTATGTCACTGCTCACAAGCAACTATACAATACCTGCTTAAATACGGCCAAAGATGGCTGTCTGATTCTGAGCTGGAGGGCTCAGGCTCACGCTCAGCCGACGTCGGCTCTGGGTTCATGTTGATGTTGCATGTCGTTTCTTCTAGCTCGTGCTGCTACCAAATGCACGCTCTGCCATCATTGGAGGTAATAGAGCCACCTGATTGGTTGGCAATGGCAAACAACGCCTCAACGCGATCAGTCTATTTTTTTCATGCAAGATTTTGAGGAAATTATGTTCATAACATGTAACGAGTAACGGCATAAACCATAGAAATGTAGTGGAGTAGAAAGTACAGATAATTGCTGCAAAATGTAATGGAGTAGAATCAAAAGTATGCATTATTATTTTTACTTAAGTAAAGTACAGATATGTAGAAAAAAAAAAGTACAGTAACAAAATACAAATACTTTGTTACATTCCACCACTGTCCTTAAGTGCAATGGAGAAGCCTGTTTATTCACAAACCACTTTTGCACTACATTGAATTGCACAAAATCTCAGGGCTTTTTTTTTTTTCAAAGCGCAGTATATTCATTTTGAAATAAAATAAAAGGTTACCTCACATTCATTGCTTAACATCATTCAGAAGTGAACTTTATTTTCATACCAGTAATCATTTTGGTCAGGCTAGGTATCATATATTTTTTTCCAAATACTAAAAATGAAACACTTCATGTACTGTGACCTTTGCTGAAGCTAGTGATGGGATTACTGCAGAGCAATGATGGCAGGTACAGATGGAGCGCTTGTACTCCTGTTTTGTTATAGCTACTCACCATGTTGATGCAAATCTTCAAGTACAAGTGGCCTTCCTCTTGGGCAATGTTAATGGTTGCAGTGGGCCAAGTATGTTTTGCTATACTTAAATCTAAGAAATGCAGAAACGAAGGGTGAATCACTATCCTTCAAGCCAGAAGAGGGAAGAGTTTTACCATACTGTGCCTCCTTCTTTAGCAGAAACTCTCACTGTATAGTTTATTTGTATAATCCTAATATTTTACATACCAAGGAGAGGAGGAAAAATTGTGATTGTGTGTCTTAACATAATATGCAAATTTGAAAGTATTACGATGTAAACCATATGCTGGATCTGGAAAGTTACACGTTCATTCATTCAGCTGGCCTCTTAACCCCCTCATTAAAAGACACTTCAGGGTCGCTTGCTCTGGCACTGCTGCATGTATACATCCACAAATATTATTTTAGAAAAGAATTATTAGAAATAAATAACAGTTTGGAACTAATACACTGCAATACAAAACAAGACAGTTTCTTTATTTTACTGCCTTTTTACACAGATTATGAACTGGTGAGGATGTAGACTTTTGCCTGAGACAACACAAATAGCTAGCTAACTACAGGTAAACTGGATGGACGTAGACTGTCGTAGACTGACGTAAAAACAGTAGCCGAGGTGGGCGGGGCTTACTAATTGAAGTTGTAAGGCAGGCGTGCGGTGGCCTGTCAATCAAACTCAGGTCAGTGAAATCAGGCAGTGGAGGTAATATATTTAATTTAAAGAAGAAACAAATGGAAGCAACAGACAACAGTGATAACTGAAGCGAACTTGTTGCGACGGTGGGACTACAGAACAACTGTTCTGGAGCTGACACTAATGTTAGCTAGCCCTGTTGGCGACGGCTAACGCTAACGAAGCTAACCAAGAAATCAACTCAACAAGCTAGAGCAAGCTACAAGCTCAACTACTGCGCCGTCGGGAGGGAGAGTTTTCCAGGCTGCGAATGAACTAAGAACTGATATGTGCCATTGGAAATAATACTGTGGTGTACACCTCTGTGCAGAGGAAGCCCAAACACAAGCCCAGGTTCAAGGTAAGACGGCTCCCTCTTGTTACCGTGAGTTAATGTTTATTGCTGGTTATAATGAGCAGTTGACAGGTAATGACAGTTTGTCAGTTTGTCTATGGCTTTGCCAACTGGTTGATGCTGGTGGTCTGTATGGGGTGTCAGTGTTACTGTCAGGTGCCTGTTAGTTATTCAGAGGTGGCAGAATGCAGACTGACTGATTTGGATGGAAAATAGAGCAACAAATAAGAGAGAAGGTCGCCAGCAGATGCTGGGTGAGTGATTCACTGGTGTTTATAGAACAATTTACTCTCTCTTGGATGCAGTTGATTTAATTTTACTGATTAAAAACCTGTCTTCAGGCGTACAGCATACATGAATGGGCCGCTGCCTGTATACAGCGGCCCAAGCGGCTCAAAGTTAACATAAAATGAATTCACTATGAGGCTTAGGTCTGTCTCTGGGTTTTTGCTCAAGTTTTGTACATTTTTCCACATGTGCATGCTCCTCACTGATCTACATCCTGTGCAAATGCAGACTTTTCTCAGTTTTCCATTGCAGCAAAACAGAATGATTCCTACTGTACTTCTTGCTATTTTGTGCTTGCACCTAAATATTTATGTTGTAAGGGTAGACAAGGAATTGGAGATTATGTTTAAGGAAAGTTTCATGAGATTAAGCCACTTTTAAATGAGACGTTAGTGTTGTAAATCAGAGGGGCTAATTTGAATGACTCTGATAATCAAATACAGTTCTGAGCTCTGTGAGCATCAGTGCGTTCTCTACAAGATTGTGGATTAGTTAATCATTTTAATAAATGTGATTTAAGCAGTCTGTGCTGGCAAATCATCCCTTTGTCTGGGTTTAGAGTATTTGAAATATTGGCTTCTGAGTGCAAGTGTTACATTTTCTAAATTACCCGTTTATTTACTCAGATCCCCAAGTGACTGAATAAATCGGTGTTATTACTGCAGTACATTCTGGTTAAATTTTGCTTTTGATGTATGAGCTACTTCCTGCTGATAACCAAGCTACCCCACAGTCACTGCATCCCTTTTGTAAAATAGAGATGACTAAAGACATTGTTGTAGATGTCCACCAGAGGAGACAGATTCAAGTGTAAGAGTGAGTGTGTGTGATCTCTGGCTGAAGGTCGGCTGTCTGTCATCTCTCCGAACACCCATGGGTCTCTGATATCTACCTCACAGCGGCCATACAATAACTGATGGTCATTTTCTTCTCATGCACTCCTTTTACACATTTAAAACTTTCATCCCTTTCTTTCTTTCTCTCCTCTGTTTCCTTTTTTCCTCCTTTATGATAATCGGGCCCAGCTGTGCTCTGTCTGTCTGTTAATCTCTCCCTCAGTCCCACATTCTTTGACCATTTCACCTGATCCCATAAGCATCATTTTCACTTGATCTTTCCCCTCTGGCTACACATTACTCATCATCCTCTTTGCGCCCTCCTCTCTCAGTCCTCCTTTTCTTTCTCATAGTCTTTCTTCAGCCGGTCACCTAATTTATTTTTTTTTACTCAACGAAAAATAGTTTCATTTTAAAATAAACCCGTCTACGCTACACTCTCCACTTCTCGGCCCTTGTTCGTCTCTGTCTCTCTCTGCTTGCGGCCCCTTTGGTGACATAATTTAATATTCGTGGTGTCACAGTAAAGAGAGAGGAGGCTGGGGTTGTCAGCACGGCGCAAGGGCCCACATTGATTTAGCACTAGCATCACAGAGGGAGCATCTCTCTTTATTTTATTAGTAGGCTACGGTCAATCTGGTGCAGTGACAGGGAGGTGGGGCAGTACGGCTCAAATAAACAGCTGGAAGGCAGGAGTAGAAGTAGCAGCATGTACAGTATTTACACTGCACTCACAGAAAAACCATGCAGGCCCTGTTTTTGTGAAAGTATTTTAGGAATCACAAGATAATTTGTTTCTGCTGTCTCTCTGTTTCTCATCTCTAATTACTTAGTGTCTGCTGTCTATGCAGTAATTAACAGAGGTAAGCGTAATGTCTGCTAAGCAATGTGTAATGTACGTGTTTGACAACAGTTAAGTGCTGCAGTCAGGGCCTTAATGATAATTGGCATTTGTGGTTCGGTTGGAGTGGGTTTGGATTAAGAGTCTATTTCTCTACACTTTACGTCACTTTGCTGTGTGATTACCACAGAATTGTGCCTGACTCCAGCTCCTTTGAAATCAATATTTCCATCTGCTGGGTGATATTTTTGCTGGGTGATATTTTAGCTGGGTGTGGGTTGTCAGATGTGTTGCAGACATGTTCGCAGGTGTAAGTGTTACATGTGTTATATGTATGTGTTTGCGTGACTGTGAAGACACAAAGACTGCAGGTGTGGAGCTGGGAGCAACACAGGCCACACTGGTGACATAGTGTTTGTACGCAGAAGTCACTGTGGTCTCCCCTCTACCCCCCCGGTGTGAAAAACATGCAAACATTGAACATCTTGCCGTTAGTGTATTCACATGGAAAAATTAATAAATAAAACATCAAAAACACAGTTAAAAAGTTAAAGACTTTACAGACAGCTGAAGAGAACAAAATTTGCCTAGACAAGAGGTTTCCTGGTGTTGAACCTTGGATGTGTTGTTTCCATTTTCACACATTTTCAGGAAAAGTCATACTTCAGATTCTTTTTGAACTAATGACTTCATTTTGATTGCTTTTCACCTTCCCTGACTGAAGTCCTCGAGACCTCTGTTAGTTTGGTACAAATGTAAACCATTTTTAACATAAAACACTTACACATTGAACATTCAAGTGTTTTAGTAGAAGGGCAGGGCAGTGTGGCCTTGCGGCATATTTGAAGCAAGGATGGTAAAACTTTTTCTTTCAGTTTTTAACTTATTCTTTATTCCATCAGAGTCTTTGGCAAATATAATTAAAATGTTGGAAACAATTTTGGGCTCAAACAACACAGTCATAGCAAACAGAGCAGATGATTTTACACAATCAATATACAGACAAATAATGTGTATAATGTAACAATTATTATGTGCGTGTGTTTTAGAGGGTGTGGACTCATTGCATTAATCAAGCAATCATAGGGTCCCATCTTTTGGTAAATGTTTCCTTTTGAAACCTCAGAGAATATGGAATTTGTTCCATACAATAAATTTCCCTGACTCTTTCTATCCAGGTATCATATGTCGGCGGCTCTGGTTTCATCCACTTAGCGGTAATACAGTTAAGTGCTGCAGTCAATAATATTTGGAGAAGATATTTCCTACCCTCCCCCTCAAATCCTCCTGGATAGACCCCCAGTATTGCCAGTGTTGGGCATTTTATCACACCTTTACCAAATACAGTGTTGAGGGCTGTAAACACATCATCCCAAAACAACATCTTGGGGCAAGTCCAAAAAATGTATGGTTACCTGTATCTACACCACAGTTTCTCCAGCAGGAGTTAGTGTTTGCTGGGTTCATTTTAGCAATGATTTGTGCGTTCTGAAAAATCTAGTAATTACCTTCCATAGGTTTGAATTAGTCACTGAGTGTGCTTCTGTGCATGCGTGTTCCCACATATCTTGTGTTATGTTAGTGTTTAGTTCAATCTCCCATCTCATCTTAATTTTGGATGTATCATCAGTAATTTGATGCAGGAATGCTTTGTAAAGGAGGCCTATACAATTCTGAATCTTTTCCCCTAGTTGAATCTTTATTAAAAACTGCTCAACTGGTGAAGGCACCAGGACTTTGTTCTAGTCTTGATGTTTGGTCAATTGCAAATACCTAAATAAATCTGTTTTAGGAAGTAAAACTTGTATTCCTCTCTCAATTGGTCAAACGACTCAAAGCATCCTTTCTTACAGATATTATGCAGATATAGCTTGTATGTTGACCAATTCTCAAAGCCTGCATCTACGGAAGAGGGTACAAAACCTTGCATGAAGCCAATATTTGTCAATGCACAAATTTCCTTAGGAATATTACTTTTTTTTTTGTCTTTTTTGACTTTTATCCATTCGCTCAACTATTATCTTCTTTTTGAAAACATAAGTTGTATTTTTTTTTTTTTTCGAATTTTCCATACAGTTTGTTGATGCAGCCTGATGATGGTGAAGCCTGTGGTGAATCTTTAGCTATGTTGCTGTTAAAATGACCCCTCATTTTTCCACCTTTGCTTGTTCACACTGAACCAAACAAAGACAGCATAATACTGCCCCAGTGTATCGCAACATTCCTGCCTTGAACAGACTGTATAAAAGCGCCCTTCTTCTTCGTTCTGGCAGACCTGGCACAGTTTAGAGCATTGCTGCCCCCCACAGCTGTAGTTATGTTATTGCCAATTTAGATCTGTCAGGCCTTCACTGGTCAGCACAGTATAGTCAATATGAATACAGTAGGGCAAATTCATATGTGTTCTTTCTATACTGTTTATTCCACCCAGCCTTATCTAGTAATATGGTGCTTGTATATGCTATTTTTGTAAATACCTTTGCTTCTATTACTGGTTGCTTGTCTCAAACAAGTGTTTCACTTTAGTCTGCCGATAGCTGCCGTTCCCTTCATTTGCTACTGAGTACATCTATTACTTGCCTGTAAATAGTATGAAGTGTACTGCATTGCTGTCACTTGCACTGAGCAAAGCTCGTATGGACTGGAGCATTTTTCTACACAATTGCATGTTAAAGAGCATGTATTTTTACCAGTATGACTCCAGTCCATTTGCTATGTCCTATTTTGCTTTATTATTCTGGCCTTCAGCACCAACGTGAAAAATAAAAACTTCCACTACTTCCAGTAATTAACAACCCCCATGTTCCTAGACATGTACTATCGAGGACTAACTGATGAATTGTATTAAATTAAAATCACATTTGAAAGTGAGAGTTTTAACTGGTGAATGTGGCAGTTTATCAAAAATGAGAATGAGGTTTATCAAACATGGATGTTTCGTACACTGCTCTTTGCTAATGACAATCAGCATCATAGCTTGGTGAATTACTTTATTTTACCAACATCAGGATCTGAACCCAAAGTCACTCAAGCTGCAGCCAAATAATGTTTTGCATCCCCATACTAAAGTTTCACTTGCAGTGTGCAGTAAAATGCTGGTGCAGGACGGTAAAGAAGAGCAATGGGAGGCTGAGGTGGATAAACACAGAGTACAGTAAAGAAGGAATTGATTTTGATCGACTTAATTTTAGCCAATACCAATGCATTCAAATAAAACAAACAAAAAAAATATTTAGCCTTAGATTACTAAGGCTAAATAATTTTCTCATCTTTAAGTCAAATAGCAGTTGTCAGAAAACAAAATGATTCATTGTTGCTTCAGGTCTTCATGGTAAACTTAGTTCTGCTGACACTGTCTCTATGTGATGGCTTATTTTCTCCTGACAGAAAAAGAAAAAAAAGTCAATAACAAAATCTGTAATGTTTAATAGGCTATACACAATCACAAAATATATACTCGCAGGGAGAAAGTCTAAGTGTGGGTGGAAGGCCAAAAGAGAGCAGAAAAAAAGGAGCATTTTACTTGATGTGTTTATGTTAGATGAGTTGAGGAGAGAATGCTGTAGTTTTGGGCATTGAGGTGTTAGTGCTGTGAAGTGAGTGTTGTGGGTGACAGTTTTAGGGAATGTACGTCTCTATTTGAAGTAAAAAATTCTAAATAAGTCATATAATTTAGGTCCGAATTCGTTACAAATAAGCCGTATACCCAAACCACCTTCGGAAGACAAAGCAGGACCTCATGTTTTTACCTAGACTGCGTCAATATATGTCGGTGGGGATTCAAGAGTACAGCAGGTGATGGAATATGTCACGCAGCATTCGATTCCACGTGTATTTGTGTCAGATGGTTGTGGAGGGATCGATCCGCTGTGCAAAATGATGTATGCTTGTTTCATGATGAGGTACAGGGCCAAGGTTTTAGCCTGAGAGCTCTGTAATTCATTACAGCTATGTGAGCGTTCCTGCGAGTTTGTGTGTGTGTGTGTGTAACAATGCTTGTGTGATTCATAAGACGGAACCCGCCCGGCTATGAGGGAACTCATTAGACTCCTGTCGTCTCGCCTCCCGGTAGGAAAAATACCTGGCATCTGGGAGTTTATATTCCCTCTTCTTTACAACTCGCGCTCTCTCTTGCTCTTTATTGCTTCCACACTCTGTGCCACAAAATCCAAGAGCAATCACCAATCAATCTTGTACACTCACCTGGCCCTCTCTCTGCTGCTAACCCCCACCTGCCTTCTACTGTTTTCCTTCACTGCACACTCAGCCTCCTCTTCAGTCACATTCAAGCACATCCTCTTCTCCCGCTTTTGTATTATATCCCATTAAGGCTCATCAGACTCATCGCCTCATCCTTCTGTAATCATGTCATCCTTGCATTCTTCCCATCCTCTTTACTTCACCCCAGTCATCTATCACTCTTCTACCTTGCATCCTCCACCCTTATGATCTGCTTTTATAAAACTCCCAAGTGATTGCTTGTCACAGCTGATTGTGTGACTCTGACACTTCGTTCCCCTCGCTCTCTTCTCACATACCCCGTACCTATAATTTCACTTTGTCGCCATGGAGATCCTGTCTGCTTGTGCAAGTCATGTCACAGGTTTAGTGCAGGTGAAAGAGGTATGAAACGGGCTGCATTTTCATGACAATTCACGTCACACAAGAAAGTGAGCCAAAGAAAAGAACAATCAGAGAAAACCAAAAAGGTATGGGAAACAGTCACTTTTTCTGAATCCATGAAATATACTTGGAATACAGCTACACGCTCTACTCCAGAGAGGACTTATTTTGAGAAATAAGTTGCTCTATGTTTAGCAGTTTGAAGGTGGAGAATCTTTAAAAAAAAAAAAAAAAGCTGAATGTGGGACACAAGTTGTTTTATATTACTGGCAATTCAGAACCACAGTAAGACATCTCTTATTCTATGAAGAATACAGATGACTGGTCAGTTCAGAGACTGTCCTTCAGGGAATAAAAACAGTCAATCAGTCATTTCAGAAAATGCCCCGTAACAACATGTGTTTATGGTCAAGTGGTAAAGCCACTCTTGGACTCTTGCCCTGTGTAGTGCAACATTGTTATAGAGCCACAGTGAGCAGAAGTGAGTGGGTTAACCTAACTTAAGACATGCTGCTTATTTCTTGTTTTCTACCAACAGTCAGTGGTGAGTTTTTTTTTTTTTTTTTTTTTTAAACTATGGCCCAGATTGTTCCCCGGCCTTGATCAAGTTGGTCAATTTTATGTTCTTATACTAACCCAAACCACACATTTTTCTAACCTTAAATATGTTGTTTTTGTGCTTTAACATAACCATAGGTTAACCATAAAGGTGTCTGAAAACGGTTTTATTTTTGCAAAGGATTTACAAAGCACATGTAAATCATTTCTTCTTGCCAACAGGATCAGATCAGGTCATTTTTGTAGGGCAATTAATTACACATACAGAATAGATGTCTAAAGTGCTGCAGCAACAGTTACTTTAATTATCAATTAATCTGTAACTATGAATTGATTATTTGATCTATCAGTCACCAGAGAATGTGTTGTCGATGATGAATCGACAACACGCTTAATGAAGTTATGTAAGTTATTCATTTGGCCAAAATGTAAAAGACTCTCCAGTCACAACTTCTGTAATGTGAAAATTTGCTGCTTTTCTGTTTTATTCTCTTTTTTGACCTTTCTGAAGACAAAAAATTTCTAAGTGAATTTGGAAAATCTGTTAATTGCAGCCATACCTATTTGAAGAAATGTTAATGAAAATAGTGAAGAATGCTCCTCACAAGTTCCCAAAGGCCAAGGTGATGTTTTCAAATTCCTTTCTTTTGCCCATCAAACAGACCAGAACCCAAAGATATTTACAGTGATATAAATCAGAAGAAAGGGAAAACCAGCAAATATTGGGAATTTTTCCTCCATAAATAACTTAAGTGTGTCTCATCTTTCTGGCTCTACCCTCATTGTGCTGGGTTTAATTTCACCACATTTCTCCTCCTTTCACCTTCTGCTCCTCCAGCTTCTCTCCTCTGTCCCCCTTTATCCACCCCTGCTCCTCCGTGTCCTCTCTTTAGCTGCTGCGATCCACAGGGTAATGGTGCTTGTCGTCTGGAGTCTGTTCCATCAATATGTGGCCCCTCTGTCTTTGCTCCGTGGGTCATCCTGGGTTTACACTCCCAGCCGCTACAGCACCCATCCTCTCAGCCTCACCCTCTTATCAAAAGTCCCTCCCCGCCGTCACTGCTAACTCACCATTTTGTGTACTGCAAAATGTCTCTGTCATCCATGGCTCCTTTATAGCTAGTTTAAATCATCACTATCACAAAGCTGTTTGTGGTACACAAACAAATACCATGTACCAACAGCGAAAATTGGAAGTGAATGTAACACAAAAACCTGAAACAGCCTTTGTGAGGACATTCTTTTTGCCGTTTTCTTTTTAATGGAAATATCAAAATCCCCCAAGATATCACATCAAGCAAGGAATCTTGGGGTATGTCTGCTAACTGCAGAGCCCGCAATAAGACCTTTACTGCTTTGAAGTAATCACCTGCAAGCCACACAGGGAGAGGAATAAAGCATGCCAGGCACAAAAGGAGAACTCATAACCATTAAAGTCAGTACAGTAATTGAATGAAAGGTGGGCTGCTGTTTTAGTGGCTGGGGCGCAGGTATGTGCCCAAACGAGATCGCAGGATGCCAGGGCTTTTTGGTTGTTACAGTAGGTGTTGCATCATTAGATTTTAAGAGCTGATTCAGTGTTTGGATTGGGCTTAGTCAGACGTGAAATGGCCAAGGAGGGAATGCTGTCATTATGGCAGGTAATTTCACACAATGATGGATTGACAGAAAGCACAGCTTATACATTCCTCGTCACATCCTCTCGAGTGCATGTGCACCTCAGTGTGTGAATACCTGGTTGTTTGTGTTTCTTCTGTTTGACTTTGGCCGTGTGTGCACTGATGTGGCTCAGTGTGTAGGTGAAGACACTCCGCCAGGCATTTCTATCAGCTGGTAAATTCTTATCTTCGCAGCCCACATTAACACAATTGCACATCAGTATGCAAGAAAGGATCTTTGTGGTGGGAAAGTGGAACAGTTATAAAATAGGAAAGATCTGTGTGCGTGCACAAGCATATGTGTTTGTGCGCATTTCTCAGCATGGGCCTAGAGAGCAGGTTGTCAGCCACCGTGGCATATGGTGTGCACCCAGGTGATGAGCCAGTCTCCAGTACAGGCCTTTTTTTTGTGTGCGTATGTGTGTGTGTGTGTGTGTGTGTGCGTGTGTGTGTGTGTGTGTGTTTGTGTGTGTGTGCATGCCTCTCTTTCACTCTGATGACCATCTGTGCCCAGTTCTTCAAAGCAGCCCTTTCTGCAAAGCCCCATAGACAAATGAATTATTAAACTGCTTTTCCAAATGACACCCTAACCATTTGTTACCCCCTCTCTGGCGGGGCAGACGCAGACTTGAGGAAACAATCACTCAGAGTCCTTGCCCGTACCCTCCCACCTGATCCCCTATCATCTCTGCATGCTCCTCTCTGGTCCACTTTCTTGTTCCCATATACTCATCCTTGACATCCTCTTGTAACTGTAGCACTCCTTCACTTCCATTGTCTGCTTATTTGATGTCTCTCTGTCCTTATTACCCCCACTGCTTTGCCTCTCAAATGACTCCATGATTAATTTGGTTGCTCCCTTTTTCTCTCTCTCTCTCTTACTCTCTGTCCTTCTCTTTCTCACTCTCCCTCTCATTCTCTCTCTGTCCAGAAAAGTCAATCTTTCTCCCAGCTCCAGCCTCAGGGACTGCGACCGCTTGAGGAATCCAATAAGGTTGATTAAGTGATGACAGTATAATTACAGCGATGGCACAGGCGCAATCAATCCCTTGTTTCCTGAATAGGATAAATGAGCCGACCTGGGTCATCATCGTATGTGATAACTTCCCTCTGCGCATACTCAGATGGAGGTTGAGAGACTAAGTGAAAGAATCAAATGTGGAGAAAGACGCAAGGTCTTTTTTTTTTCCAATAAATGTGTTTGACAGTTCATGTGTACAAGTACAAAGTACAACTTCAAAAAAGTGTTTGAAAGATATGTACTTGCCAATGTCTTTATCACTAAACTACATTGACTCCACTGACTAAAGGGAAGCAGAAGATGACCCTTTAATAATAGGGTCATCTTAGTACGACAGCTCAGAAAACTGTACTCTCTGTTAGAGAGCAATTTGAAAAGGCTGAGAGTATGAACACCTGTGAGTACATGCAAGCTGACCAGTAAAGTTGTATTCTTTGTAGTCTTGTTCTTCAGGAGAGTGATTTCTCTAAGCAATCATGAAAGACTCAAAAACTGGAGATACAGCATAATGCCATTCATTATGAATGGAACCTTGAAACTATACCAGAGCTGCTCTGGAGCACAATGTGTGGAAGCTGAGAACGGTACAGCTTTATACAGATGTCCACTGATGGACAGGAAAGACAGCCAGTCCCACTAATTTTGATTTTCCTCATGAAACAGCAGCACAGAATAATTTTTTACTCCACTCAACTTGTCAAAATTAAGTTTTTAAAATTTTAGTTTGTGCACATTTTGATAATGAAACACAAATTTGTGTTTTGTTTTTCTTGCACAAATGTGTAAAATAATGGACAAATGAAAACCAAGACCAAAAAGGTCTCATTCATTTTTAAATGGGGTCCTGATGTAATAGACCTGTGCTTGAAATCTGAAAATTTAATTTGGAAATTGTTTTTTTTTTTTTTTTGTTTCAGTTTCAGTAATATCCTAATCAGGTGCCTACGTTTGCACAAGGTTCACTAGTATTCAGTACATCTTCATGCAGTCAGTCTAGTTAGATGCCCAACCTGAGTAATTAATGCAGTATATAGGAAGGTGCAGGTATTACGGTAGTGTACCGAATAGGCTGCACAACGGTATTGATGCGTAGCCCAACAGGGGTAACTAGTCACCATTTAGCTTGACTTGTAACAATCACTTGGCTGTGGAAATGTGGATGTGTTCTCTTTGTTTGTGTCAGTTCTGGTACTAATTTAAATTTCTACTTATTTAATTTCTGCTACACTGTATATGTGTGAGTGTGTTTGTTTGTGGGTGTGTGGTGGGTTCCACTTCATTTCATTTTAACCCCAGTGAACTATGTGCAGTAGAAAGCTCAGTTTGCTGTGTTTAGGTTTTGTCGAGAAAGAACCATGTGAAATGGACGAAACACAGTGTTCTGCAGTAGCTGTTTGAGGCTCATTTCTCATTTTACATTTTACCTTTATTTAATGCTCAGTAACATCTGATGTAAATATAACAGAACAATGGTTAATGGCTTAAATTTAATAGCACATTTGTACCGTTAAATGTATAAATATAAATTACTTAATTTATCTCTACCAAAGCCTAGGACACTGAATACACTTTTTTTTAAAGTCACACTTAAAGTAGGTTCACACTACAATGAACCTACTCCAATATTCATTTTAAAGCTCTTTACATTTTACAGTGATCAGCCTCAACATTAAAACCAGTTAGCGGTTTTATTGTTGTGGCTGATCAGTGTATGGATACAGGTTCTCACACTTGACCCCAGCTGTAAAGTTTTAACAGAGAAATTAGTAATTAGTGTACATAGACATCTTTGTGTCCAAGATCTATTGAAAACCTCTTCAAAATGGCTAAGATGTGATTTTAAATATTTCACGAACTTTTTTTTTAGTTTATTATTTTGAAAGAAGCAATCTTTTGGAGATTGTTAATGACTAACATATTTACAAGTACTAACAACAAAGTGAAGGAATTTTAATTTGATAAAGAAAACAGAGGCGTGGATATGTATGTCCAAAAACCTTTGGAAATATATGCAAACCTCTCCAAATAACAATATGAGCAGTATTTGTCCATGACTAAGTTTGTCTGGGTTACTTTAAAACTATTTTCATCTACTGCCTGGCATGGCTGAAATTCAGCTCTCCAGTCCTCTGGCCCTCTGCAGGTCATTCCACTCTATGAACAGAGAACTGTGATTATACACAGCCTGCACTTGAAAATTGTTAAGTTTTAATTCTTCAGGGCAGAAAACAAAGTGCTTCCTGCTTGTTTTTGTCCTGATAATCTGAGGAGCTGACATTAGTTACAGGCTCAGGAAACTGCAAACACAATGAGAACAAAGAACAGATGAGTGCCAATACTGCACATTATACTGCACATTATACTTTACACCTGGAGACATTCAACAGAAGGATTGTAAAAGAAACTGGAAGTATTAGAGATGATAATTACGTGTTGAAGAGGACAGCTTTTCCCTCCACAAATGTGTCCTCCACAATAGTCAGTGCTCAGGATTACAAAGCCTCCATCTCTCTGCCTCAAGTTTACTATCAAAAACCTCCTCCAACCAAAGCAAACTTTACATTGCTATGGTTTTTAGAGAAAAAATTCCTAGAAAATATGAGAAAAACCCTTCTTGAAATAGCTCAGCCCTTGCTGTGTGTGACCTCTCTTTCTGTCTGTGAATGTGTCTGTCTTATGAATTAAATGCAAGTTTGGATTATGCACAGATACAGGGTAGAAAACATACCCACCTATCAGGCACCGGCATCAGGTAAAGCTAACGATTGGCTTTATTTTTATTAAAAGGTTTCCATCAGGCCAAGTTCGGTTGCAGCAAGTAATTTGCTTGCATTCTCATATTCTCATTTTGATTTTATTTACTAGCTACTTTTATGCAGCTTCTATTTTAGGATGGTACATGCAAGAAATTTATTACTCAAATGCAAGAAAAATAACTATAGAATAATTTTCCGTACACCTTTGGCTTTCAAACGAGGGTAGGCTTGTACATTTATTCCATATTTTGAGAATTTTATTCTAGTTATCTTCTTATAAGTGAACATTTTACTGGCATACATTCCGGGTGAAAACTTATTTTTTTTATTGATGCTACATCTGTAAATTATTTTTTTTTGGTGGTGAAAGAAAACACAAACACTTTTTAAATGCCTTTAAAGAACTGGCTTTTATGAACTTCTAATTTCAAGTATTTGCAGCTAACATGCAATCACATCTGGATGTGATCTGGGTCGCACTGTGATTGGATCTCCACCAGGTGTAAATTCAGTCTGTATAGTTTGGCCAAATTCTTATCTAACATGTTGAAAAGTCCCTTAACTGAGCCTCTACAGACCATGCCTCCCCCCTTTGCCTATGTTTGTAAGGTTAAGTGAGTTTATACAGCCTCACTTAACCTTTTATAACGTGTAAGATTTATGAGGGACTGCTCTGAGGAACTCTGCAGTGCAAGAGTTACGTTACTGACATGGAAAGCTAATTTACTAGTAATCTAGCAAACCCCTCCATTGACACTGATTACCTTCTAATAGAATGTTAGCCTAGCTGGCAAGCATACCAAAAAATTGTCCCTTTGGCTATGTTCATCTGTCTCATACTTTGTAGCTGTCCCTCAAAAATACTCTGCATGGCTTTCTTGGCACATGCCATGTTTGTTGACAAGTCTGCCCAATCCATTCGCTCTGTCTATTTAATTTGATTATTTGCAGGTAGAATCAAGATAACGACACCACTTATTAATACCATTTATTATACAAATGTGAATGCAGTGACCTATGATGATGTCTTTATCCAGATAACAGGTGAATACCAGGTGTAAACTGGATCATGACCACAAACGAAGGCAGAAAGAGAGTGCAGCATATAGAGACATTATGATGAAAGGGTTTCCCCACCTGCCTCACATCTGAGTCATTTGCTAATACTACTTTATGAAGGCTACCCACTACCTAACACAGATCAGCGAAGGCAGATTAACTGGTGCAGCGCTCCAACTCTTAAAATGAAATACAAATGGGCAGCAAATAGAGAATTTTCTAAAATGGTCTGATTCTTGGCAGATCTGCTGTGGCCTTTTGTTGATCTTAACAAGCCCAGACTGAGAAATCTTTTCCCTCCTGTTTGTTGCTGTTTCAGTGTGCGCGGTCTTGTTTTCTTGCTGAAGTCTAGTAGCAGGTGGCTTGGCATCTGGTCAGCATGCTCATAACCCCCAACAAAGCTCATCTCATCACTTCATCTTTCCGGTCCTATGGTCATCATTAGCAAGTGCTTGCAGATATGGTAATTTTGCATGTGAATTTCATTATTGGCCCATAATGAAATTTCTTTGTGACCTCCACAGATGGAAAAAAACAGGAACCCTGAATAAAACCAGTAATACATACCTGAGAGGGTGGCTACATTATTTTAGGCTATAAAATTCATGATGTCGGTGGGGTTTCTGCGATCATCAAATGAATATGTTTATGGCTTTTACATCTGAATATCTTCAAAACCTGATCATCTATGAGAACAATTCGGTTTAATATTAAAAACCCTTTCTGCACTTTAAAGGGGTCAGGTGTGCTGGGTGTTTGACACCGGAGTAGAGGGTGCCTTTCATCTTAAAAGACTTAGGAAAAGAGCCATATTCATGGTCATAACTCACTGAGACTCTTCCACTCCTTTGAAGGGAAATTAACCAGAGTTAAAAAGGCCTTTGTCAAGCCAGACAATCAAAGAATTAATGGCAGCTTGGTGAATATTTTAACATCTACAAAGAAACTCGATCTGCCATCTGTTTCACTTTACAAGATAGTGACCATAAAAATCAGAATTTCAACAACAAGATGATTTTCGGTTCCAACGGGTGATTTTTGCAGCAGATAATATGGCTGTGTGTATGAAAAGATTTCCAAAAGTAACTTGAAAAAAAGATGGAAAATAAAAAATAAGACACATTTTGTGATGTTGGGCTGATATCAAAGCAGTGCAACACATGAAACATATCACACAATTTGCTCCTCATCCCGCCATGGTTCAACATACTCACACACACGCTCGCTCAAATGTATACTTACTCGCTCATCAGATTTCATGTTCGCTCGATTCCTTACTCACTCACTAGCTCTTGCGCTTTCTCCTCCGCCTCTCTCTCTCACCGCTCCACCACGCCTTTGAAACGTCTGTCAATATTGACTTTATTTATTTAATTGACATCGCTTGTGCTGACACTGGGACCTTGCATAAACAATGACGCAATGCTTTGGAAACTCCTCGTGATGAACGGAAGAAGAGAGGGTAATAAAAGAGAGGAGCACTCATTCCTCGCTCATACCCTCCTCCCTTGTCAGTCCATTGGGAGGAGAAGCTTAAGTACTTTGGAGCTGGAGTGTCTGTCTTTCACACATCAAACGATTTGTTTTATCCGGTTCATATTCTCCCCTTCAGACCCCGCGCAGCCTGATAGGGCTTTGATGATGAAACGTAGAGGACATCCGTGCATTATATCTGAATTGGCATGCACGAAGGTGTGTGTGTGTGTGTAGATGTGTGTGTGTGTGCGCGTGCGTGCGAGTGTGTGTTTGTTTGTGTGTGTGTGTTTGTTCCACTATAACAATGTAATTTCAGACGAGCTCCTGCTCAGACAGCGATGCCAACAGCCCACCTCCTTCTCACCACCTGTGCTGCCCCGAGAACTGGTATCATCCCTCGCTTCCCTTTTTCATTCTCCTTTTATATCCCAGTCTCCAACCACCTCTTCTTTTCTCAGCATTGTTAGAATAAATACAGTGAAATAAAAAAGGTAATTAAGAGCAGAAACAATTTCTTAAACACCTACAGGCTGTTGCAGAACAGAGTATCAAAAGGAAACCAGAGCTGATTCAAGGGAAAGATAAGAGCTCTTTGTGATGTTTGCTCACGCAAATCCCTGTGTTCCTCCAAATGCTGTTCACATGGTGTTCAATAGGGCCTATCAGCTGAAAGACATTTCCTTTTAGTCACTTCAAGGTTACACCATTAATAAAATACAAAGAAGCTCGTTGAATTAACAGATAGATGGGAAGATATTTTCAGTGTGAAAGATGGTTGAATTGAAAAATGTGAACAGAACAGATATTGTTCTTTTGTAACTGGGCTAATGCAGTTTGTTTTAGTGTGTGACACCAAGATTTAATTATTGCCCCGTTAACCCCTTACATTGGGTTAAAGCTCAAGATTTCACATAATAATTGAATTTCTTTGATGTAAAACCATTGGTTGATGCATATAACACTCACCCTTCATGTTTGTGTGTATTTTGGTGCACCCACATTTAGGTATTTTTTTTATTACAAATACTTCATCTGTCTATTATACAAAAAATCAGCAGTAGTGTAGTTTGAAAAATAATTCCTCTGGAGTTGCAGGGCAGACCTCCTTCAGGTGTGAGACTTCACCTTTAATCAGAATTGTTGCAGCACTTATCCATTGCTAAAGCAATTCTTTGTCTTAATATGTATATTTCTGTTGTAATTTGTAAATGAACAACAAAGTTTAAAATGATCCAATACCAGTGAAACCTGCTAATGTTTTAGTAAGAAAGTAGTAAGTTACACTTGGAGATGGATAAGTCAATACTGACTGAATAATAACGAAAATGTAATTGGCTTATCTTTTGGCTTATGGCTTATCCTTATTCTGCTAGTTCTTTCACTTGACTTAAATGCTGCCCTTCACACTTACTAGCATAAATCTGTTTCATTTTGAAGAAGTAGCTCAAAAGCTGTTGTATCTTAGACAGCTGCCCCAGGAGTATATGAGACAATCATTTGTTTTGTTATATAATGTATATATTCTTTGATAATATTAAATAAAACCTAATTTAAGGTAAAGGTCTTTATTTATATGTTGAGCTGAAAACTTTACTCTGGGATTATTTCCCATTAAATAAAAAGTATTTATTTACACAAAAATAGGTGGAAGCCTTAACTTTTGGCTGACCCTAAGATAAAACCCTGGCTACATTCAGTGTGGGGGAAAAACAAATGGTAAGAAGCAAAAAAAAAAAAAAAAAAAAGAAAAAAGGAAAAAAGAAAACGTGAAAATGAGTGCACACAAACATCAGAAGGTATAAAAGTCCTGGCCTCTTTTTGCTGCCAAAACTTTGGTAGTAAGTCCAAATCCAGCATTGCCCTTCTGGATTTTGTCTTCCAAACTCAAGGCAGTATTTTTTAAAAATATATCTTTTCCCAATGGGGTGAAATGAACTCTGTCGATCAAAAAATGGCTAGGACCTCTGTGCTTTATCTGAAGATGATGTACAATGCTTCCACCAGTAAACAACACAAAGGCAGCCATCATACTGTTCATAAAGTGCCAGGCTTTGTCCATCTTTTTGGGGTGGGCAGACCTCCACCAGCATCACTGGGTAATGGCAGAGAAAATTACAAACTGCTGGTGGAGATCTTGCAAGTCCTTGATCACTGCCACGAGCTTAACACTTGATGTTTCCAAGATCGTTTCTGCCACAGCGGATCAACAGGACATCACAGAATTTACACAGAAAATACTGATACAGTGAAATAGTTTACTTTTGTGAAGGGAACATCAGAAGTAAAGGGAGAAGGATGTGTTATGTATTGACAGACTAATTTTGTTCCTCTTGAGATTCCATTCCCTGTTGTGTTACGTGGTTAAGTAGCAAATAACTATTGTTTGAAAATGTCTGCACTGGTTAGAAATATAGGACCATTTGAGGAAAACACAGAATAATGGAGTTCATACATTGAGAGGTGAGTTTTCTTTACTCACCAGCAAGATTAAAGGAAATGCCATAGTGCCAACATTCTTGAGCGTTATGGGAGGAAAAACTTTCAACCTACTGCATAGTGTAGTTCAACCTGCCAAGCCAGGGGACAAATCCTATGATGAAATAGTGATATTAGGAAATCACTACTCTCTTAAGCCACTGATTATTGCAGAGAGGTTCAGATCCCTTAAAAGGAACCAGGAAGAGGGTGAATCTGTTTCACAGTTTGTAGATGTACTGAAACAGTTATCTGAACATTGAATTTGGACTTCACTCTGACACCATATGTGACAGATTGGCGTGTGGTCTACGCAGTGAGGCTATTACTGAGGCTAACCTTAAACTGGAAAAGGCAATAGAGATAAATATATCAACAGAGATGGCTGCCCGAGAAGTACTTCAGCTAAGTGCATCAACCCAGGTGCAGGCAAGCCATGCTGCTGTTGTGGGGAAAACCCTCCTTAGTGTTGGTGTAAAGACTGAGATTACAGAAACTGTGATAAGACAGGCCATATTGACCATGCCTGTAAAAATAAAAAGACTCAGACATATTTACAGCACAATAAGATGAAGCTGTGGCTTCCACAGAAACAAGAAGCATGTGAATAACATGGAGCATGATCACAACAAGCATAGTGAGAGTCTGATGATGAAGATACAGTGGGTTATTTATCTGCTAAGTACAGGGATGATGGAGACTGGGTCACAAACACTGTTGGAGAACAAAGCAGTGCAGATGCAAATGGACGCTGGTACATGTGTATCCGTGAACAAAGTTTCAGAGTTTCACAGCTGGAGACATGGTCCCAGCCCCGAACTATACTAAATGTATTAAGTGGACGCCTGTGACACAGGACCAGGAAACTGGACATAGGACCAACCAACTCATACATCACATGTCATCTTAGGGACAGTGTGACTCACTTACCTCCAAGTCATACTTATGCTAGAAGAAACCTCCTGATAGACTATCATTTTAGCGAAGAGATTAACTCATGAAATTAGAACAAAATAATCCCCATGGTTCAGTCCGGGAATGGAGGCAGGGGGTGAGAGTGGTGTGTTGGGTATCGACAGCCTAACTCTGTCGCTTTTGAGATTCTGTCGTGCCCTTTTGTGTTACGTGTAAATGCAACTTTAATCCTCACTCTTAGGTTTGCAACTTAATATAGGCTCATATGCAGTTCCCACTGGTCTCATGTTTCCTCATTAGAAGATGTTGTACCAAATAACAGAGTGAGTGTACAACAATTGTGTATGTGCTTACAGCACAGAGGCAACCTACAACTCAGTACTGTTCCTGAACACTTCCTGTGTAGACACAGACAGAGAACCAGAGCTCCTGCTGCTGCTATGCCAACATGCTGCTAATGCAGTGCCTTCTTTGTAGACACGGTGTAAGCCTTTGTCATTGTCACCTGACTGTTCAGTCTCTCAAACAGCAGTTTTCAGTGTAAAAAAAAAACAAAAAAACTGCATAATTCTAAGAACACGCTGACAGTAAACTACCTGCCCAGCATCAAACAGCAAAGTTACTGACTGGCTGGTGAATATAGTGGAGAATTTAGCAGCGAAAGAGACATATTTTTCCCTTAGATGATGGTAGAGACCAAAAACAGAGCTAAAGGAGTGAGTTTTGGAAGTACACACATTAGATGGACACAAACACAACACGTTTTTCTGTGTTGTTTCACCTTTTTTGGCCCTTTAGTTGCTGAACAGCTAGCTGAAGTGGAGTGTTGGACTATCACACTTTCATCCAGTGCAATTAGCTTATAGTCTAGAACGCTGCTCTTTTTGCTCATTTTTTAGTAAGTCACTTCTGTCGTCACCTAGGACTGAATGGCAAGCGACTTAAAATATTAGTTAAAATATTTCCGCCCTGTTGTTTATGTTTACCTGACAGACTGTAAACTCCACGTAGGCTCAGAGATGTGTCATGTCATATCAGTCATTACTGTTGCGTGGGATCACCATGTGTTAAATAATCCAAACAGTTTAATTAGAAAACTTACATTTTCACGTAACCCACCTAATTTAATTAACTTCATTCACGAGTTGTTTGACGTTCAGTTAGGAAGAATGTGTGCCAGCCGTCACACTAAATAGCAATAGAAAAGTAAATGGTTGAACTTTATTGCTGTTAATTGTCACTTTGATGAATTGACACATTACTTTAAGTGCTGTTACTTGTGGTATTAGTTGCAATGTGACAATTTACTTTCCAAGCAAACACTAGCTATACTGTCTTTCTTCCAAATCGGAAACAGAATCATAAAAACTTTATTAATCCCCGTAGGGAAATTCTTTATTTACGGACAAACTCCCAATTGAAAATGAAGAAAATGGTACGCAGTACACAGAGAAAAATGTTTCTAAAATAAATAAAATAAAATGAAATAGAAAATTTGATAAAAATAAAAATACTGCAATACCCCCCTTAGACTATACATATACCACAATATTAGTATTAGTATATTACATATGATTTCCTGCGTCGCTCTGTTTTGCAGCGTGGAAGTACGAGTCTGTTGCTGAACGAGCTCCTGTGACTGATCAGCACATGGTGGAGAGGGTGTGAAGGAGAGTCCAATATTGTCCTTACTTTGGACAGCGTTCTCCTCTCCAACACTCTATTCAGTGAGTCCAGTCCCTCCCCCACAACATGGCTTGCCTTCTTGATGATCTTATTGAGTCTGTTAGTGTCCTTCACCTTCAGACTGCTACCCCAGCAGACAACAGCGTACACGATGGCCCTGGTCACCACAGACTCATAGAACATCCGCAACATCGTCCGGCAGATGTTCAAGGACCTTAGCCGTCACAGAAAATAAAGATGGCTCTGGCCCTTTTTGTAAATAGTGTCCACGTTTTTGGACCAGTCCAGTTTGTGATCTAAGTACACCCCTAGGTACCTGTACTCCTCCACCATGTCCACACTGACCCCTTGAATGTTAACAGGGGTCACCGTAGCCTTGGTCCTCCTCAAGTCCACCACAGTTTCTGTCTTTGTCACATTGAGCTGTAGGTGGTTTCTCCTGCTCCATGTGACAAAGTTATCCACCACAGTCCTGTACTCGCTCTCTTCACCACCTGAAATACATTCTACTACTGCAGAGTCATCAGAAAACTTCTGAAGGTGGCAGGTCTCTGTGCAGTAGCTGAAGTCTGTGGTGTAGAGAGTGAAGAGGAAGGGAGAGAGGATGGTTCCTGTGGAGCCCCTGTGTTGCTGACCACTCCGTTTGACAAAGAGCATTGCAGACTTGGTTGAGCAGGTAGATGATGGCGTCGTCCACTCCAAGACAGGGCTGATAGGTGAACTGAAGGGGATCCAAAAGTTGTTGGACCATGGGCCGGAGCTGCTCCAGGATGAGTCTGTGAGAGTCTTCATGATGTGTGACGTTAGTGCGACAGGCCTGTAATCCTTGAGATCGCTGGGGCGCGGCGTCTTCGGTACAGGGACGTGACACGATGTCTTCCACAGCACGGGGACCTTCTGAAGACTTACACTTATGTTGAAGACATACTGAAGTACTCCACATACTTGGGGGCACAGGTCTTCAGGGCCCTTGGGCTCACGCCATCCATGCAGTCAAGCCATGCCAACTTGCCTGCATGGAGTCTGTTCAGCTGTCTTCTCACCTGGTCAGCAGGGAAGCTCATTGTGGAGATGTCAGGAGGGGAAGGGTGTAGGTGCTTCCCTCGTGAGCGCAGTTAGGGGAGTCAGAGGAGGAGGTGCGAGTGGGCCTGGGAGCTCATGTCTTTTGGTTATGTTACACAATGTATGAAGTGATAGTGATGTTCCACCAATCTAGAAGAATTTTGCTTAGCCTGCAAGGATAGTCTTATAATGTAATTCCAGATCCTCTTCATCATTAATAGAAGAAAATAAGAACAACCCCAGGTTTCTTTTCAGCACGGTAGCCAGGCTGACAGTCATAGTTCTGTTCAGCCATCTATTCCCTTGACTCTCTGTGGTAATGACTTCATGAGCTTCTTTACAAGTAAAATTGTAACTATTAGAGAAAAAAACTCATCACCTTCATGTCACAACTGGCACAGATGTATTGTCTAGTACAGTGGTCTTAGAAGCGACTGTAACTACTGATTTGTTTATTGGTTACAGTATATATGATGTGCAGATGGGAAGAGCTCAGGTGACTCCAGGGCTGATGAGAAGTGGAAACAGTTGTGTGGATGGGTGGGGAGAAAAGGATGCCTGCTGACATCTGGCCTACAGCTAGATGAAGGCGGATCTGGGGAGATGAAGGGAAGAAGATGGCTTAGTAGAAGTGAGCAGGGGCTGTAGACAGGGGCCTGGGGAACTGAGGAGCATATTGTGACTGTTACCAACAATCTTTTCATGGCCTTAGAAACTGGACTAGTAGTTATACTTGTTCCGCTGGTTCTTAGTGCTGCATCTGACAACACTGACCACAAGATTTTATTTCAGAGACTGAAACGTGTCATTACGATTAACTTAAAGTTGGCTTCACTTTCAAATTTGAACCAAACAGCTGTGGTTTACTTGCTTTTAAATATTCCTGTTTTACTGTTGCTCCTCTTGGGCTTGGTTATTTTCTCACCCTGATGCACAGCACAGGCCAGAAGTTCATCAATAAATCTCATGAGAGCAATTCATTTTTTACGCTCTCCTGGTTGAATACTTTGTCACAGAGCATGTTAGGAATTGGTGTGACATCGTTGGTTTAGACCTGCTCCTAAACCTAAGAGCACAATCAATCCAGAGTTCTCCTCTGGGAATGGTTTTTTTATCCAGCCAGGGAAATGGCGGCCCATGTCTGGCACTGGAAATACCAGCTCATATGTCTCAAAGCTATCACTGCATGAGACACTACATCATGACCATGAGTCAGACTCTAACTAAACCTGCATGGCCTGAAGCCACTACATGTGTCACCGAAGCGGGCTGGAAATATCACAGCGCTGTACCCTTGCCACCGCTGTACTTTGGCATGACAAAGAGCCAGTATTCTGGACGTGCACAAAATCGCAAAACGTCTGTAGCTTGTCACATCATGGTATTACACTTCCTCTCCTCCACATCCCCTCCCTCAACCACATTCTTCCATCCCTGTTTCAGTAAAAAGCCCATGATCAAATGCACTTGCTTAGATTTATATAGTTCCATTGTGCCTCAGCGACGTTTCCATTCCACCCCTCCTCCGCTTCCACCTCTCCTCCCGTGCTCTCTCTCCCTTCTTCTATTTCCCTTTCACTGTTCAGCTCTCTCACTGTGAGTTGTCAGGTGAACATATGCATTTTTTTCTACAGGATGCAGTGGTATTAAGACTTCTCAGCTGTTTGAAAGTGGAATTTAGCATGAAAGTAGAGCACCGCAGTGAGCACACTGGTTCTCTCAGAGTCTTCTCTTTGATTGATTTACACTCTGTGTCAGAGATTGTGTGATGAATGGTCAAGTTGAACAGCCTTAGCATCTCCCCTGTGACTATAACAGCATAAAAAAAAAATTCATTTGTCGGGCTCGGCTAAAAAAAACCAAAAAAAAAAACCAAATCTATAATTTGTCAACTGGCAGCATGTGAGCAAAACGTTAAATTTAATTGAGATTTCTCATTGAAAATCGTTTGCCAATATTTAATACAAAATGGGATAGTGTTTTTCAGAAGGATTGTTATGGAGACAACAATAGCATGGAAATGAAAATTAGATGGAGTTTATGTTCAGTGGAGGGTAATGTCAATCTGCACAGCATTCTGAGTGCAAGCCATTTTTAAAGATAAAGCCACTCTGATCAGTGATATTAAAAGTCTCAGACAGCTCTGGGAGAAAATAAGGGACATTTGTTAAATCAGCATCTCTCCATGTATGGTAGCATTTCCATTCCGGCACACCTCATTCTATTTAATGAAGGTGATTACCTGAAACAAATCTTATTTAATGAGGAAGAATACAAAAAATTCCCAAACAAAACCAAAAAAAAAAAAAAACTGCTCTGGTTTTTGTTTCTTGATCCAAAAGGAGTTCAGAAGAAAAGCTGTGAGTGAGGAAAAGAAGGGTTCAATTCTGACTTCCCTGGCAGAGGGATACGGTCAGGTCACTTCCATCCTTAAAATTTCAAAGACAAAGGTTCATAAGAATAAGGCCAAGAAGTAGGCACTGGGGACAAGAAAGCTACAGATGGGCAGTGGGAGAAAACGACTCCCCACTGACTGGGATGACCGCCAGTATCATTCGTATGTCACTCGACAAGCTAGGAAAAAAAAAAAAAACTTCTTCATCCATGAGAAGCAAAGAAGAGCCAGGCTGAGATTTTCAAAAGGCCAGAAGGATTTGACCGTAGAGGACTGGAGTAACAGGGCTCTAGAGTGCATCCATTTGGTTGCACATAGCGACCAAAAATCTGTCAAGTGCAAAATGGGATTAAAGTATTCAAGTAAAAGTACTGGTTTAGTCCCTAAAGGGTAAAGTGGTAAAGAGTCTAATCCTGACGCAGGATTAGACAGAGATAGCAGAGATAGCAGAGATGGCCTCATCTGTCTGTGAGCCAGAGTCTGTTCATACAACAAGGCCAAATTATATGCCTTTTACAAAGAATGGCTTGTCCAATTTCAGTGGCTTAGATATGATAAAATGACCAAAATAAGTAATGCTTAAAATTCATTATTGTGGCTCCAGAAGTTGTGGTTAAAACCTCGCTGGTGCACCTAATTTACATGCTCCATGCCTCGCAGCCAGGTCAGTCCAGGTCTGGATGGAGGACCACCAGATCAAGGCCCTGTCATGGTCAGCCCAGTCTCCAGACCTAAACACAATTGGGTTTTTGGAATATGATCAAGAGGAAAATGGTTCATCACACGCCATCAAACAAAGCCGAGCTGTTGAACGTTTGTGCCAGGAGTGGCATAAAGCAATGTGAAAGGCGGATGGAGAGTATGCCAAGATGGATGAAAGCTGTGGTTGAAATCAGGGAAATTCCACCAAATATTGAATTCTGAACTCTTCCTAAGTTAAAACATTAGTATTATATTGTTTAAAAAAAAGGGAATATGAACTTGTTTTCTTTGCAATATTTTAGGTCTGAAAACACTTTTCTTCATTTAAAGTTTCTTTACAATGTTTGAGAGAAGTATTCATTTCTCGTTTTTCTTTTTTGATTCCTCTAATTTTCCCCTTACTTTGAAATCCCAAGTGAACTACACTGCAAACAGCCTGTGCTTCTCAGTACCTCCTTTACTTTCAAGTTGTCTGCTGAATAAATTCAAAGAACATCCAGAGAACATTTTATCCTTATCAGATAAGTACAGTTAAGACATTGCAGATTGCTTACATCTGTATCTCTTGGGGCCTGTTGACTGTACGGATGATATCCAGATACTTGCTTAGATTGTGTGTAGGTCTCTTTATCATGGAGACACTTCAGAATGCATCTGAAATGTGACTCAAACAGGGTTAGGGTTCAGGACTGTCCTGCTGTAAAAATGTCTCTGTGGGTTGTCTGTTCAAACAGCTTGTTATGACCTATAGTTACGACCTCCAACATCCTTGGTAATTATGACTGAAGTAGGAAGTTGTGTGGTGTAATACATAGAACGACAAAGTCCTCACGAGGAGGAGGTTGGGGTGGATGGATGCATCAACAAAACACCTGAACCTAACAAATCTGTGACTACTCTTACAGTCTTAACCACACATTTATTACTGTTACTATGGCAACAAAGGTTCAGTAAGCCAGAAGCTGGTTTGGTCCTATGGGTCATAACCAAGGGTAGGGACAAGCGATGTGTGTGGTTGTTTAGGTCTGAGAACATTTTAACTAATACACATCCAGGATAAAATTGAATCTGAATCCTTACAAATCCCAGTTGGTTCTAGCTTTCAATATCTGCAAGTAGTTTAGGTTAAAAATAACAACTCAAAGATCTGCTGTCACCTTTTCATTGGCTGAAAGGACAGAAACACTGCAGTTTTTAGTGGCAGCTTATGTGCTATGTTCACAATTTGTCACTGCAAACTGAAAAGATGAATGGCATTAATTATGAAATGTTGATTAAATCCATCTGACATGAAATGAGCCTAGCGTGCTTGCTTTTACTCCTTATTTTCCTTGAGCTAGTTTACTTTTATTTAAAAGCACTGATTGTATCAATAACTGCATCAGAGCTACTGAGCCCATCTTTTGTTGACACGATTTTAAGTGAATTTACTGTTAGAGGCTGAGGCCAGTTTCATTCAATTAAATTGTTTTCATAATCAAAAAAGTTTCTTGGAAAGGCTGAAATGATACTTGTTTAGGTAGCGACAGTATCAGTTGTTTTTAGCAAATCCCACAAAATAATGAACAGTGTTAAACAAATGTTTACGCTCATGTGGCAAGGCCCTCGATCAATCCGTTCATGAATGTGACCTTTAAAACTAGTTCAGGTTGTCTGACGTAACCAAATCACGTCTGGGAAATCAGGGATGAACTTGTGTTCACATCTCACTACGCATGTGGTGAAGCTGAGTGTGAACAGGGCTTAACACTGTCTCACACACACACACACACAAAATCAAAAACCACCTGAACATCTGCTAATAAATTGTGGTCAGATGCATTAATCAACCTTTGATTCTCAGGGGCTCACCACAGCAGCCTTATATAATGGATGCATAATGGATGCAAATTGCCTCCATTGTACAATGATGGCGAGAGCTAGCTTTGTGCTCCCAGACACAGATTTAAGCCCAGTAATTATCAGCGCAATTTAGACATGAACATGGAACAAAATAGTGTTTTGTACCCAAATCCTGAACAAAAGAAGGAATTTCAAACGTGGAAAGACTTTCAAGGAGTCAGCTGGAATTCCTTTTTTGTCTTTGAGTGACTTCTGAACAAGCATCAAAGTTATGCTGTGATTGAGGGCAAAATGACAATACAATCTGTGACTTGAAGAGCAATAGCATTTAAGTGGTTCAACTTTAGTGGAGAGATCTCATGCTTTGGCTGATGCATTTTCTTTTCATTTGCAGGGGGCTTTTGAACAGGATGCCTAGAAGCAATGAAATACTGTCTCTGAAAAACAAAATTGAAATAACATTTTTGTGACTCAGTGCCAAATGAAAGATCTCCAAACCTGGCCACATGGAATTTAAACACTTGCGATTTTTCTCCTCTGCAGAAAATCTGTGTGACACCAATCATGATTCAAGCCTAATGTGCGAAGAAGGAGGAAGCTGTTTGAATGTTGATCAAACATGACTGTACTGTATGACTTGCAAGGCTGAAAAGAAATATATTTCCACCATCCTCAATCTGTGCCAAGAAAGGGGCTCTTCTCATTACTGCTCCCTGTGATGGGTGTGAGTTTCCTTCCATGGCAGTGAGCTGCCATCTTAAGCTGTCATAGCCCAAAAGATATGGGACAAAACTTACCCCTTAATCAGGAATCATCACATCCCCTTTAATCAACTCAACTGTCCATGCCATGCTACTCTCTTTGCTGTCTATACACCATGTACACATGAGGAGTACCTCTGCTGCTGTGTATCAGAATTCTTCCTCATTAAAAATAACATCTTGGACACTGAACAGAGTTGGGTATTTTAAAAACATACAGTATTCAAAGGAGGTTTTGGACTGTGATAAGTTCATTCAAATTTGGATGAGACATGCAATACCTATGCAATAAAAAACAAAATAATATGACCTCTAAATGTGATGAAGTGGCACAAAAGTAATACTAAAGGTCTTTTGCCACTGCTTTAATTGTAAACTAATCAAATTTGAAAGAACGAGCTACAGGAAAAAAGACAAATTACTCACTATGAATATCCTCTGAAGTACATTTTGTCCCTTCAAAATGTCACTGGAAATCTTTTTCACCATGGTAACACCCCGCAGTGCAGGGATGTGTTTGTCTGGGTGTGTATATGTTTGTGTGTCTAGAGGGCATGGTTTTCTACTCAAAGATCTTTGTGAAAGCTCATGATAATTGGTTATATAAAAGGAGTCATTTTTCATTGGCTTCTGTCCTTATGTTGGAGTCTTTGCTTTATGAGCACAGTTGAGGTTTTTTTATTTAGATTTTTCAGGCTACATGGTCAGAGTAAATAACCTTCAAAGTGATGTTCTCCTTGACCACCGTCTAATACTGCTGTCCGTGGTCATGTGGGTAGCGACGGGTTGCACTGAGATATACTGTGGATATCTTGTGTTAAATTCAGCTATTTGTCGAGATCCTGCAGCTGCCGCAGATGATTACATCTCACCAGTTGCTGACCTTTTGCCAAAGATCAGGTTAAATCTCCATAACCACAGCGAGACCCTAATCTGCAATCTCACCTTCAAAAAGACCCTCTCCAGTCCTACAAGCATTTAAATGGTAATTAATACTTAAGCCGCCAATTGTAACGGTAACCCACAAAGAGGAGAACCTGCTCTGTGCCCAACTATTTTCCTCCGAAGACGAAATAACCGTCCACCCTAAGGCTGACAGACAGGCTACTTTCAGGCCCCATGAATAACAACTAGCCATGGAAAATGCTGTGGCCCCACTCAAGTAGGTGTCAGGAAGTCAAGTGGGTTTTGTGTTATCTCTTCGTACTTTCAGCTGCCTATTAGCATAGCTATTCAGACGGCACGGCCCATGGCCCACAATGGGAATAGAAAGAGGAAGCCAATCTCTCTCTCTCTTACTTCCCTCTTTGTCTTTCACTCTCGAGTCTTTCTCTCTTCTCGCTCCCTCACTCCTAACTAATCCGCTAAGTCCCATGGGGGGCTAGAAGTCGTTGAGTTCTGAAGTGGCTTTTTGTCTTTTAGTTTTGTGTTGGGAAGTGGGAAGTCCACCTGCTCCGAAGAATTTCAAAAAGGTTGTGTGTGCGGATTGAGTGTGTGTGTGTGTGTGTGGCTGTATCTCTGAGCTATGCTGGGAAAGTTGGGCCGCTGAAATATTCTGTGAAGTGGGCGAAGGTAACTTCATAATGTCTATGAGAATGAAAGAAGAAATGTCAGTTCTGTGTTCTTGAATTCAACTCACCATGTGTTTATACCGACCCTGAATTTCTTTATTGCACAGAAGAAAAGTCATTTGCCACTTATGACAGGTCAAAAGAAGACAGAAGCAAAATGAATTACTTTTTAAAGACAGATGAAGTTTCTTTGAGCAGGCACAATATGCTGTTGCAGAGGGGTGCATATGCAAATGTATTTTAATACCATTTAAATTTAGCCAATTATGTTTGCCTTTATATAGCAGGTGCCTTTTCAGAAGCTTTGTAATATTACAATCCTAACAGCACTATGTGTTCAGGCTTTCTTTCAGTTTTGATAGGGTTTATTTTTATCACAGCTAAATTAAAGAGGCAGTGATTTTACAGCTATTTGAAAATGACTAAAAAAGCACATTACAGTAAAGGAATCAAGGAGTATAGAGTTTGGAGGTTATTACAAAATGTTGCATAAGTGAGAGACATAAATTTCCTCAAGTGATGTCACTTAAGTCAGCCTTGCTTTGGTTTGAAGACTCCAGGTTTGAAATGGAAAACAAATCTACAGGTGTTGAGTAGAGCCTGACTGATTTTATCAGCAAATATCGGCCCATACCTAATACATCTGTATTGACGTATATCCAATATCTTTTTTTTTAACAGAACATAATGCAGAAAAAGATGCTTCGGGTCATTTAGAAATGGTGTTGACGCAGAGTCTCTCCAGCAGAGAGCTCGCCAACTCCATTGATTTCAATACACTCAGCACCGTCTGCAGCATGTGTAGCAGAAAACGCATTACACCTGAGCAGGTGGTGGTGTGGAGTCAGGTGGTGTCTTCATGGTAAGCCGCTACCTAGTTTGTGAAATACATTGCTGGATAGTTAATAAACAAATGACCCCGTCATTTTCCCTTTTCAGTATAACTCTAACATATGAGCTTATGTATTGATTTTAGAACTTAAGTCAGTATTAACATTGGCCCCAAAACTCAGTATCATTTGGGCTCTAGTGTGGAGTTAGAGAGAGGAGGGCTTACAAGGCCTCTGCAGCCCACTCCTCATCTATGCTTGAGGCTTGTGGTGCAAGGCTTCGTTAGCTGCTACCAGTGTAATACATCTTAATCTATAACCAAACTGTGGGTGGTTGAGTTGCATTGTGTGTAATGTAGGTACCAGTTTTTGACAAGAAAGATGAAGTATGGAATGAAAAAGATAATTTCTCTGGTTCTGCTGCATTGATATCGTTCCTTTTGTTAAACTGTCTGTAGTGAGGCAATATGATGGTGTTGGAGTACAGGGCTAAATCAGTGGAATACTGTTTTAAACAGACTGAGGCACCAAGTAACAGAACCATTTGCTATGCACAGTACTTTTTGTGTTAACATTGCATGTCTGATTACATTGTTGGTTTTTATATTTTCAGTCACTTAAATTATGAATGGTAATCCCCCATTTCAACTAATTGTTGTCATTCGTAAGAGAAACTCAACTTACTTTACCTGTAGTGTATTCAAACAAAATGTCCAACTACACACACACACTCAGCCATTTTATTTTTGGCTGCATCTATTGAGCCTGTTGCCACAGTAAACGTGCATCTCATCATTAGCTACACTACTGTTCCCCTCCAGCTTCGGCCATTCCACTGACCCACCAAGCAGCCCTCTGCCATCTTCCTGTACAATGTGTGTTTCACTGTTGCAATATCATATTGATCCTCTCCCCTCACTTTCCTCTCTGCCTCTGATGGCTTCTCAATAAGTGCATAGATCTATGATTGATTTTACCACTGGATGTCTCCTTACAGTCATTATGAGAGAATTTGCAGGGGCCATAATAGGATGTGATGGCTGTGCGTGTTCACAAATCACTTTCCCATTGAACCAAAGCTGGATTCAGCAGACTTCTGTTGAGATTTTGTACCAGAGAGTACCACTCTAAGCACATTCCGCTATGTTGTGCACCAATACAGAGTCTTTATGGTCATAATGCTTTGTTTTTGTATCTGTAACTTTGTGAGAAAGTGCCGTAAACGGCATGTCCTCTAAACTGAAAATTCACTTCAGCTGTACCCCCACCCCTGCCCTCTCTGTCTATTCTTGTGGCCTCTTATTCTTTCTTCTAAATCCTCTATTCCACACCATTCCTTCTCCCTCCCTCTGTCCCTCACTAGCCCATGCCATGACCTTTTTAGCGGCTGCTTAAACAGATTAGCTGTTATTAAGAGCTATGCACCGCTGATGACTCTTTCATGAGGTAGGGCCCTGGTCCCAGGAGAAAGAAGATTGGAGGGAAAAGAGGGGAGGGGCTGGATGTAGAGAGGAGGGGAAGAAATGAGGAAGTTACAGGCGAACAGGTAGGAATGTAGATCAGGGAGGAGCAAGTTGATTCTGTGGAAAGAGAAGGAGACAGTTTGCAGTTTTTGGGAAAGACATGGACGGGACTTAAAATCAAAGATAAGTGACAGACGGAGGAATGGGAAGAAACTGAGAAATAGAGGTCAAACAAAATAGAAGTAGATGAGAAGGGTCATATGTCAGTGTAACTGATAGTGGAGATATTATGCCGCCGACAGTAAAATAGAAAGTGATAATGGTGAAGGAAGGGACAAATAAGAACACTGATAGTAAATTTGAAAAGAACGGATATAGAACATGTAACTGGAACAAGATGCTGTGTATGTTTTTTTTTTCTAGAAGTATCACTGTTAAGCTCCTCAGACAAACAGACTATTATGTGTAAATGCTCTTCTAATTTTATGTTTGTCATTATGTGTAAATACTGTATAAGTTTCTACATAGGTCAAGTGGTAATAAAGCCAACTGTATCCTAGAAATTTGGTTTAGTAACTGCTTATTTGTGTGTCCAGTTGTTTTTATAAGGGGAAACATAATTGACTTATGAGTTTTTATTTATTTTATTGCATACAGAACTGCATTGTGAAAGCGAGGCTTATAGGGAACATACCTAAACATTGATGTGTCATTATTCTGTAGCCATTGCATTGTGCAATTATTTCATCTGGACAAGTTAAAGTAAAAAAAAAAAAAAAGCAAAAACTGTCTCTTGCCACTTTCACCAAGTGCTGTGGATGCCTAAATTTAACCTGCTTCGGTTGCTGCCAGTGGATACTGTAATCCAAGAACAAATATATCAAAAACAAAATGTTAATTATAAAACGTTAAATGTAAAATGTTAATTTATTAGGGTGTTCAGTGTCAACATTTTGTGACATGGTTTATACATTAAAGTTTCTTCACCTTTACACAAACATTAATCCAGGTGGTATTGTTTCTTACAAAATGTATCTAAGGTTGGAGATTAATAGTTTGATTTGTTGATGACAGTGTTGTCAAGATGGTAACATTCATATACCGTAATTTCTGGACTACAAGCCCCTACTTTTTTCACACGCTTTGAACCATGCGGCTTAAACAATGATGCGGCTAATTTATAGATTTTCACGGGCTAACGAGCTTCATGGGGACAAAACATTTAGCCTCGTCACATCAGACCAGTGAAATTACCGGTCACAGGTCACAGTTTCACCAATGAAACTGTTTGAATTAAATCAAACGCACTCGCGCTAAATTCATCAGATCGGTCATTTTGCGCTTCGTGCGCACACCCTCATCATGGAAAAGAGCGGAGTGAGAGGAAGATGGCATCAATGACTTCTGATAGGCTACGGTATTTTTTATTTTTTAATCAGCTGTTTTACTGCCATGTTACTGCCGTGTTACTGCCGTGTTACTGCCATGTGACAGGCACTGTTCGAAAAAAAGCATTTATTTAATTAAAAGTTAAAAAAATCTTTCGGTGTACCATCTTTCTGTGTAAATATCTCACGTTCCAACGTAGACACCTGCGGCTTATAGAGAAGTGGGGCCTATATATTGTCAAATTTTTTTTTCTTTTTAAATTTAGTGGGTGCGGCTTATATTCAGGTGCGCTCAATATTCTGTAAATTACAGTAAGATCCTTTTGTATGTTGTGTACAAACACATCACTACTTCAGTGAAAATATCCGGGAATTGTTCCTAGCTTACATTATGGACCTGTTCTCCATGCTGAGGACAAGATAACTGCTATGTGGCATGTTCTAGTAAACAGTTTCCCACCACTGTTAATTATATGCAACTTTATTGTTGCATGTAGTCTCACATGCCGGATGTCAAATGTCACATAAGCACTGCATCACATGGAATATTTCCAGTCTGGGGAGCTATGGATGAAGGCCAGAAAGCCAGCATAGAAAGGTAAATACACACAGCCGGAAAGTATTTATAAATTTACATTTGATCCCTTGGGTTAATGAAGCAAGAGCAAAAATACTGCTCATATAATGAAAAAGAAGGTAAAAGAAGGTACAAAATGAACTCCAATTCTTGTTTTTTTGTTTTTTTTTACTTTTTTCCCTCCAAACTCATTTCACTGTCTGAAACTTCCCATGATAGGTCAACTGCTGTGATAGGTCAATTGCTGTGTGCATGGGCCAAATGATCAAACACATTCTCATTTCTCACCTTCATTGAACTCCTCCCACCACTAGAAACACACACATACACACACACACACACACACACACACACACACACACACACACGTAAATTGTTCTAAAAGAACAGTTCCATTCAATTCACAGGTTTTATTGATCCTGAAAAGTAATTAGTAAGAGTTATAATAAACAGAAAATGATCTGTGTTAGTTGTTGGATGCTTCTCAGTGTTATCCAGTGACTCATGCATATAGCGTTGCATTTAAAACTCATTTTTTATTCCAAGCTCCTGACAACTGATTGTAATAACCATAAAAATGGCTGCTCATGGTTCCTCAATTTGCTTTTTCCCCTTTTCTCTTTTTCTCCTGACCCAGCACCATTCATTATTCTGATGCAACAAAAATGGAAAAAGAGGAACTCAAGGTCACATTTCATCAATTGCTGTTGTGTGCCAAAGCATATTTCTTCCTTAAAACACCTTGACATTTCTGTTATAGAGCATTTTCCCCTCTCCTGCGGTCAATCCATCTGTGTGTGTGTGTGTGTGTGTGTGTGTGTGTGTGTGTGTGTGTGTGTGTGTGGGGATATGTGTCTGTGATTGTGTTTGTATGTGTCTGTGTGCGTGCACAAGGGACGTAAAGTGTGTGTATTTGCGCCTGTGCACTTGTCTTATACCTTTTGTGCGTGAATGTGATGTACAATCTAGTAAATTGAAGCAGCATGTGGATTGGGCTATCGATGGATCAATAAATTGATATACAGTGTAGGTTATGAGCTTTGTCAGGAGGTGTATGTCATTGTTTTATGGAGTGCGTTTATAGTATTTTTGTCTCCGTCCAACATATCTCTTCCCACTGGATGCAATTAACATTTACTGACATTCTAATGAACACTTTTCTATAATCCTCTGTGATTTCCTAATCAGTGAGGCTTACCACAAACAATAATAAGATTTCCCAAAAGTTAAGAGTCCCTCAACTGACTAAAGCCCTGAAATGTCAGGTATATGATTTGACAATTTACCGGTAAACACTGTAATTATCTCCAAAGATTTGAAAAAAAGTCTCTGCATTTTCTCCTGTCGCAAACATCATCATGTCACATTCTGAGGTGGGTAATGTCAAAACTGTGATACCTGTCAACCAAAAAATAAATATTAAAAAATAGCATGCATGGGGAAAAAAACCAAAAACTATATAAAGTGCTTTAACTTGTTAAAGTGGTGCTTTTAATTATCTCAGTGCAGAGGGCCCGGGCACAGATTAGAATCAGTCTGTAACCATGGGCGACAGCAAATCAGAAAGAAGCACTGGTCATTGATGTGACAGGCCTCCTGCCAGAGGGGGCAATGCGGCCAGATTTACCCCCTCACTCTGACAACTGTAAAAGGTATCACACATATTGTTATAATGAGGACCAGACTGGCAGTCCTCTGTGCCCTTCACTCTGTGCTGGGAGAGGAGGTAGGAATGAAGGCTCATGAGAGGAGAGGGGGAAATAGATAGGTACTACTCTGGTAGTACAGAAGGGGTGAATAGAGGCTGAGGGTGAAATATGATCATAGATGAAAGACCTGAAAAGTGCAAGAAGCACTAAAGGCTGGAAAAGTGAGAGTTCGCTTAAACTGTTTGTGGAGTGGAAGATCTGCTTAGCTTTGCGTAGAGATTTGTAATGGAGGAAACGGCTTTCCTCGCTTGTTTTTCCTCTTCACTTATTAAACGAATGAGATGTAATGTGTTAACTGATGTAATGTGTTAGTGATAGTGACTCTTTCACTGTTTGATAAAGCTTCTGTTTGTGGTGTTTGTGCTAAGCTAAACTGCTGCTGGGTGTAGCTTCCTATTTAAGGGACACACATAGGAGTGGTATCAGTTTTTTCAGCTATCTCTTTTCCAGAAAGCAAATAATCGTATTTCTCAAAATATCAAACATTTCCTTTCACATGCAATAGTCAAAGTGGTTTGACCAATTAAGCTACAGCGTCTTTAAAAGTAATTCTTGTTTGCTAAGATGAAGTTGATTTCATCTAATTAGTGAAATGGAATGATTGATATTACTTAGTGGTGGGCTGATTAAAAAATGAGGCTGTTTCGATACTAAGCCAAACACTGGACCGATGTAAAGAAAAACAAACAAACAAAAAAAAAAATGATATGGTATGATATTTTTGCAAGCGGGCATGCAAATTGGATGGATTACTACGTAATGCTTTTTCTCCTGAAGTGTTTACATGCTGCCTCATCTATGTTTTTTGGCTTCAAATCCAAAACATTTTTGTATTGTAGATGAATATATTTCTATAGTTGGCTAAAACACCTGGATCAGAAGATTGCTTTTTGAAAAGAGGTTTAATTACAGCTACTTCAAAGGACTTCAGACATAGCCTGTAAATAAAAACAGATCAAATCTAGTAAAGAAGTGCTAACTAAGGGTAAAGTTTCCTGTAGCAGCCCAGTTGGGATTAGGTCTAAGAGGCAGCTTAATGGTTTAGATGAACACATTGTTAAAGTTAGCTGGTGAACGTTGATGGAGAAGAATGGTGTAAATATGTATCAGGTTTTACTGCTATTTCGTGTTCCTGTGTTTGAAGATATATTAGTGCTGGTTGAGGGCAGAAGCGGATGAATTATGTCTCTAATAGTTGGAATTTTATCAATGAAGCTCATGAAATTGTTACTGCGGAGAGCTGTAGGAATACATGACTCTGTCAGCCTGGCTACAGTGCTGAAAACAAACCTGGGGTTGTTTTTATTTCTTCTATTAATAAAGAGTAACATGCTGTTCTGGTATTGCTGTATGTTTTAAGACTATCTGGCCAGGCTAAGCAAGCCTCCTCCAGTTTGGTGGAACCTCATATCCTTTCAGGTTTTTCTTGTTGTTTGCTTTAATATGTGGCTTTGGGAGTCAAACCAAGGAGCCAACTTTTTAGTTTTTTTTTTTTTTTTCTTTTTCAGAGGGTCAATAGAGTCAAGTGTCATTTGCATTGAGCCTGTAGCACTGTCAACAAGATGATCAAGTTAGGAGGGACTAAAGTTAGCACAGGATACTCTGTTATGTTGAGGCATGGCAATGAATTAAGTGCTGATAGAATCACTTCTTTAAATTTAGCTGCAGCACAGATAGGCGTCTAGTAAAGACATTTTTGCCTAATGGCGTGTAGTCCTGTAATAGGAATTTAAAAGTAATTAAATAGTGGTCTGATAAAAGAAGATTCTGTGGAAAAGTCATTAAATGTTCAAGTTTGATGCCATATGTCAGAACAAGGTTGAGGGTGTGGTTAAAACAGCAAGTGGGTTTAGGGAAGCCAGTTGAGTCTAATAATTAGATAAATGCAGTGCTAAGGCTACCATTATCAATGTCCACATGAACATTAAATTCACCCGCTATAATTACTAGGGACGAAATGATAAAAACTGAGAATTCAGATAAAGATTCAGAGTATGGTAAACATGAAGCCAAAGAGGTAAAAACTTAGCACAGAGATTGCAAACAGGGGTAATCAGTTATTGTGGCTTGTTTTTACACTTCAGGATTTATAAAGATTAAACAAATGCACCATAATGTGTTAATTAAATAGTTTTACAGGTACTGGTAGTCTTATATTCTTGGACAGATCTAGGCTAGCCTCAGCGAGTGTGTGGTGTAAGTTAAGCCACTCCTCTGCTGCCTGTAGCATCATATTTACCTCACAGATAAGAGAGTGGTCTCAGTCTTCTCCTCTCTCTCGTAGCAGGCAAGAAAAAAGCCTATTTTATACAATGTCAATTAAGTTTTGAAACCTGAAGCTTTACATCAATCCAATGCATACACTCTATGTCAGTATCTGTTGAAATTGGACACATAAAAACACGAGCAGGCTACTGTTAACAAGTTCTACTGTTAAGTTGTAATGTAGAACACTGTTTTGAATAACAATAAGCAATTTAGTATGCATTTGTGTCTCCACAGCCTAAATTGGCTCAAGAAGAGAATCAGCAGGAACACAATACTAAAACAAAACATCAACAAATGAGCCCCACAGCTGAGCCCCACAGCTAAGACCCTGTAAAACTAATGAATGCATTGCGTGTCCAAAATGCATGTCCCAAGCAGATTGCTCAGCTAGCAGTAACCACAAATATTTTAGTCAAGGTAGAATTCAGCGGTGACACACTGTAGCTCCCAAATTGCACAGCATGTACTGCCAAACAGCTTACAGCCAGTTTTAGATATCATTAATGTCAATAGCTGGCAATCTCAGGAGCGTGATAATGAGCCATGAACAGAAAGCCCGTCTCACCAAAGTAATGTTGGAGGAGAACCTTGCAGGCAGTGCACGAATACTGTAAATATACAGTCATTTTAAATTAAGGAAAACAAACAAAAGCATTGCTCCCTGGCTGATGTCCAATGTGTCTGAGCTAAGGCTGGGTATCGTAAAAAATTTTTTGATACAGATACCGATACCTTGCCTTTGATACCGATTCCTGAACGATACTTTTTTCAATACCAAATTTTTTAAGTCTATTATCTAAAATCTACATTACACATAACTTTGAAAAACTTTTTTTATTTTGTTTTATTTTTCAGTTTCTGCACTGTTTCCATTCATACATGCATGCAACAGTTTCAAGTCAGTATATTAGGCTTACTGCAGCTTACCATTATATCACTGAGCAATTCTTCTTTAGAAAAATCAGCGTGTCTGCTTTTTCAGGTGTCAGACAAGCTGGCTCCAGGCTAACAGTGTCACCAGCAGCAGAACATGTACGTTCTGAGGGTGTGGATGTTTCTTGCATACAGAGATAACTTGTTGCCAAGTCAGAAAGCATTGGCAGAGTGTCCTTCATGCCTATACATTTTTTGCTTTGTGCACTGTTAGCATCGATGCTGCTAAAATGGAGCAACGCTCTGGATCTTTTATTGGCTGTGTCCAGTCATCCAGGAAAAACACTAGTGTACGCCGCACCCACAAAGCCACACTATATCTTTTCCATGGATTTACACGGATTGTGGTCGGAAGAATGTGCGCGATGCGACAGCTTCACGTTAGCTACATAGCCCAAACAAAAGTAGCTGACAGCTTCGCGACAGTGTGAGCTACCTCGCGCGCATTCTTCCGACTGCAATCCGTGTAAATCCATGTAAAATGTGGAAAAGATCTAGAGTGTGGCTTTTTGGGCGTGGTGTAAACTAGTGTTTCTCCTGGATGACTGGACACAGCCAATCACCAGCACTTTTGAGCTTGGCACGTCAAACTTGGCAGGCTTACTGGCTCACTGATGTTGACAAGATTAACCCATTAGGTATCAAAATTTGGTATCGAAATACATGACATGTTTCGATACCCGATAGTATTGAGGCGATTCGGTCGATACCTTTGAAAGTATTGAATTCAATACCCAGCCCTAGTCTGAGCACCTGTTGATGAAAAAGAAATGTGTTCTTTTCTTTTCCTTTGTCTAGACTTTCTGTTGAACATTTTCATTTATGATACAGGTTCTGTTCAGACCACGCTCAAATGCTTTCACGTTTTCAGCTGAGATAAAATGTATTAGTATAATTCTGACAAATCAGCTTTTATTTTGCATTAACAACAGCCTCATTGTAAATTTCAGGTACACTCTGCTCTAATCATTCAACCTTATTCAAACTGCTCCAGGCAGAAAACCTCTCCTGGCTCATGTCCTGTTTAAATACATTGTTAGGGAAGTGCCCGCTTTAAGGATTTGGGTGAACAAGATACAGAGAGAGAGCGAGAGAGTTTTCCTATGATGCTGTTGCATTAGATAACTAATTTAACTAATCTAACTAATTTATCCTACTGTTTTGTTTGGCTAAACAAAGAACACACAAATACCATCAGCAGCTGACTGCATTGCATTCTGTAGTACGTTTTTGTCTCACGTGTTAAACCTGTGTGATGTGTTCAAAAGAACACCGACAGCAAAAGAGTTGGAATGGGCATCAAAAAGCAGAAAATACTGTGTGATGATTAACAACAGTCAAACACGGATATCCCAAGAAAAAGAGTAACATGAATTTATTTCTTTATTTATTTCTTCTAAAGGGGTCCAGTGGAGTTGTTTTGTAAAAATCAAAACGCAGGTTTACAGTCAGCGTTTCTCACCAAAGCTCATTTATGTGTGTACATCTAACAAATGATGAATTATGAATGCATTTCCTTCCTCATAAAACACTTGAAAAGCTGAATTTTCTTAAAAGTTTGAAACTGGGACTGTTTACATATATACACACTTGCCAGTCTTCTTTCCAGCATTTTCCAGCACATTGCTGAATATCTTGTCGTATTTTCACCACCTATTGTTGGAATAGTGTGAAACCACTGGCTCACATTTCAGAATGAGCTTTGTAGGTGGGACTGAGAATGAAAATGTCATCTTCCTGTGCCAGAGACAGAAAAATTTTGACAGAATAATTTCCACAAAAATGGCACCAAGTGTCGTTGAGATCAGCACATCTGTAGTGGTTGTTAGTGTGTAAGTTGACTTACAGAAATAAGTCTTAAATTGACATATTTCTTCATCAAATTGGGAAGCTGCTTCAAACCAGCTCTCCCAGCTGAAAATGATGAGGATAAAGAGGGTTACATTATCATTCTAGTTGGTTAGGGCAAAATAACCCATCTAATGAAGGAGAAATGGCAACACCAACACAATGTCAGACTGAATAAACAAAAAAAAAAAAGAAATTCAGTCTGATTTCTAAATCTGACTAAATCAATTACACGTCGCACACAAATTTGATTTGCAATCCACACAGCAGTTAATGAAACAGAAAGGAAATCAGTCCACACCTTTGCAGGTGTGTAATAAAAAACTATTATATGTTTTGCAGAGAGGTGAATTGTGACATATGTGTTCAGTCGGCTAAAAGACAGATGGCCACGTTGTAGTAATTTACATTCCTATTTGTTATATCCAGTTTTTATGTCTTTGTGCTACAAATCTATTTATTGTCCTGTGTGCTTCTGAGACAGAACACAGGTCAATTGGAGTGTTCTTCTCTAAAAGCAATATAGATGTTTCATGCCATGCAATAAACCATCTTAGAAGTGAGCTCACAAACTCTCAGTCTCAAGGCAGATAATCAAACCACAAGGTCAGAGAGCTGGTTTCATACTTGACACCATAAGTGTTTGTCAATGGCCCTTCATTTGTACACAGATGAAAACAGACAGAGATTCGCTGCTACTTTTCAGGTCATGCAGTTCACTTGATAGGTTAAGCTAACACTTCTGGCTCCTCTCTTGCCTCATTATTGCCTCATCTTTCCTTACCATCCTGTGCCTGTTTTATGTTTAAAACATCGCCCTTTTCCTCGTCTGCTCCCCTCGTTCTCGTCTCACTCTCTCCTTTTCTCACAGAGGGGCTCGTTTTGCTCTCTCAGTAGCGGGTAGACTTTGATGTGGGCTGACAATGTGACTTGTGCCTCTGCTAAATTTAATCATATTAGCTAGTTAACCATACCACCACCGTGTGACCCACTGACAAAAACCAAGCTTCCTCTGCTCTCTCTCTGTCTCTTGCTCTCTCTCTCTTTTTGTCTATGATAATCTAGCCTTGGGACTGAGGGGGAGCAGAGAGCAGAGTGCTCTGGGGAGATACAGTCCATGCGAATGTGTGTCAGTCTGTGTGTGTGTGTGTTTGCAAAACACAGAAAAGAGAAAGAATAAAAGTGGTATTACAGTTGCAGATTTTCATTTACAGTTACAAAGATGATCACCGTTTCTTTAAATGTCTCACCTTTAAACTTAAATGTTCCCTGTGTTCCCAGCATAATAATCTTTGTGGTATTTATGATTTCTAAATGGAAGATGAAAGACTCGTATCTTATTTCTCTTATAGGGGTCATCATACAGGGGCATTGGTAGGCGGCCAATGCCCCTGTATGTAACAGGGGCCTGGATGGCTACAGATGCCACTCTGGCACAGACTGCCTCCGCCTTAAAATTCCACAAGGGAGAGAAAAAGACCTGCATAAAAAGTTGACACAGTGTGTGTGTGTGTGTGTGTTTGTGTGTGTGTATCTGTGACTCTGCCTGTATATGTCAAAGTGAATGTAGGAGAAAGGACAAGATAGCTCTTGATTACAGCTGATAGGTTTATTTGAGGAAGGTCAGGAAGATTTGGGAGAAGAGCAAGACATGAGTAGCTGATGGGGATGATAGGAGAATGATGGTGCGGTTCACAGGACACACACACATATCTACACACACACACACACACACAGAAACGGAGACGGAGACAGAGACAAAGACAGATGGTTGTAAGCATGAAAAAAAAAAATCAGTATTATATGAAGCACAAAGTGAATCGCAACCAAACAGAAATGAAGAGTGAGTATTTCAGCGCCTTCTTCCTCTGCATTGGCATTGTCCTTCCATGGGTCTTAGAGATTGGACATGCCCACTAGTGCTGAGTTGTCAGAAAGAGTCTGTCTGACAGCAGCGAACACCCCCCACGGCTCACCAGAAGTGTCAATCTGGAGATGCTGTATGTCAGAGGGAGCGAATGATAGAATTGAAGGTCAAAAAATAGGCAAATGAATGATAGTTTTGTGAACAGATGGAATAAGATTATTACTGAGCATCAGGCAACTTTCGCTACAAGTGAGAGGGTTTTTTTTATTCAGTGTGGCAGATGTCTCATTATTCAATTTTTGTTTTTTGTTATTTTGTTATACAGATAAGAGAAATCTGGCTGAAACTTTTTACCCATTTTACATTCAGAATATATCCATGAGCAAGCTGGTTAGACAGGTAACCAGGAACAAGCTCGGATCATTTGACTATTACCGTTGTTTGCCCCGAGGCATTCTGTGTTTGATTACTCCTGCCTTGGAGGTTGATCTTTGCCTGATTACTCTAGCTGTAATAAATCCCCTTTTTTTGATTTTGGCAAGGGTTTGTCACGCGGCCTTATCTATATGTAAACATCTCTGTTTGGAGGTTTTCCCCCCGAATGGAGCCGTGGTGGTGGTGTGTGATTATTGATAGGTCGGAGGCTTGTCCGGGTGTGATTGCTTTTGCCTGGCAGCCTAGTGTTGGAATAATTTGTGCCCTCTAGAAGCGGTGTTTATTTTTTGTCAACATTCCAATTACATCAGACCAATCAGTGTGGTCACAGCCCAGTCGTCTCATCTCCACATATCAGCTGTGTCAACATCCACTATCATCTCTGGCTGTCACACTGATTGTAACTCTATCACTCAATCTTTGAGTCGTTAATTACATTTGGATCCTACTGTGAGAAAATAATAAGCAGCCAAACTCTTGTCCACACTTCATTTTTTTCAATTAAACTATACTCACAGTGTATTGTTTAAATCCTATAATCCATGTCACAAATTGAGAAGGAAGTCCATCATCCATATATTTCCAGTGTGCCTGTCATTATTGCGGCTGAATCATGACAAATTTAGAACAGGCCTTTCATGCCAAATCATTTTTTTTTTCGGATTACTTTTAGTAAGAGTTCTCCCTCAACAGTAATGACCCAATTTTCTCTGACCATTTCTTTCGTGTGCCAGGTTGATAGGTAATCGTTTTTGATTGACTCAATTAGTTCCAGTGTGCCTGGTGAATTCAGTTGATTATATTGCCCCTGTCAGACAAACCCTTAACATATCCTTGCTTGTCGTTCAGAAAGCAAATGGAAAAAAAAAATGTTTTTGGCTTGACAACTATAGGTCTTGCTACACTTAAAATAATCCTTCAACTAAAAAAACAGAAAAATCATTAAAAGCACTGTCACTTTTTCATCATCTAAATGCATTACTTCATCAATGACAGCGCTACTCAGAGACATAGCATTAAGGTGGAATTTCAGGATTAGACAGGATCGACATAATCCTACCAGAAGAGGGGAAAGACCAAAACACAGGTTAAACATTGAGAAGTAGGAGTGGGATAAGAGCAGAGAAAAGCTCCAAACAGAGGGAAAGCAAAGAAAAACATTATCTCTTAATATAACAAGCGAGGTCGTGATAAAAACGGGTTGGTGTGGAAGGACAGAGAAAAACAGTAGGTATTGTTTTAATCCTGTCAGTGGGAACCTTCTAATCCCTTGTTGTGAACATCACAGAATCACGTTGGTGTTTTTGTCTTTTGTTCCTGGGGCTAATCCCCGGCCCTCACGTCTGGGGTGGTACGTTGATGACATGGTGCAGCCTGTATATCACACAAACCACAGGACATATACACAAATACATGACCTAATATGCCAAAAAGGTCACCCACAGAAAAACCCAATGACAATAGTTAGAGTTTCTGTTAAAATATCCATAAAATCCATATACGGTAGTTTGTTATCAATTTACCTTCTCTGTAAATATTTTCAAGTATGATGAAGTGTGTGTAAGTTTGGGAACTTGGAGGGATAGTTTGGTATGGTTTTGTATTGAATTTGACACAAATAAAATGTTACAACACAAGTAATGTCCTGTTGTAACAGAGTAACACACAAGATGAGTAAAGAGTAAAACTTTTCATCCATTACATTTGGTTCAAAGCTGATTTGAGGGTTAAGATAAGAGGATAAAGTACATTTCACCACAGTCGTGGTATACAGTGCATCCGGAAAGTATTCACAGCGCTTCACGTTATCCACATTTCATTATGTTACAGCCTTATTCCAAAATGGATTAAATTCATTTTTTTGCTCAAAATTCTACACACAACACCCCATAATGACAATGTCAGAACAGTTTTTTTTTTTTTTTTTTTTAAATGTTTGCAAATTTATTGAAAGTCATCAAATCAAGAAATCACATAAGTATTCACAGCCATGAAGCTCAAAATTGAGCTCAGGTGCATCCTGTTTCCACTGATCATCCTTGAGATGTTTCTACAGTTTAATTTGAGTCCACCTGTGGTAAATCCAGTTGATTGGACTTGGAATGGCACACACCTGTCTATATAAGGTCCCACAGTTGACA
>JBBMJY010000020.1:21357369-21380612 GCA_037833715.1 Toxotes lorentzi | reverse complement strand
TCCACCTGGAGTTTGCCAAAAGGCACCTGAAGGACTCTCAGACCATGAGAAACAAAATTCTCTGGTCTGATGAGACACAGATAGAACTCTTTGGCGTGAATGCCAGGCAAACAGGCACCTGCTCATCACCTGGCCAATACCACCCCTACAGTGAAGCATGGCGGTGGCAGCATCATGCTGTGGGGATGTTTTTCAGCGACAGGAACTGGGAGACTAGTCACGATAGAGGGAAAGATGAATGTAGCAATGTACAAAGACATCCTGGATGAAAACCTGCTCTAGAGCGCTCTTGACCTCAGACTGGAGTGACGGTTCATCTTTCAGCAGGAGAATGACCGTAAGCATACAGTGGCTTCAGGCCGACTCTGTGAATGTCCTTGAGTGGCCCAGACTTGAATACGATTGCACATCTCTGGAGAGATCTGAAAATGGCTCTGCACCAACGCTGCCCATCCAACCTGATGGAGCTTGAGAGGTTCTGCAAAGAGGAATGGGCGAAACTGCCCAAAGATAGGTGCACCAAGCTTGTGGCATCATATTCAAGAAGACTTGATGCTTTAATTGCTGCCAAAGGTGCATCAACAAAGTATTGAGCAAAGGCTTATGTACATGTGATTTCTTGATTTTTGATTTTTAATAACTTTGCAAACATTTCAAAAAAACTGTTTTCACATTGTCATTATGGGGTGTTGTGTGTAGAATTTTGGGGGAAAAAAATGAATTGAATCCGTTTTGGAATAAGGTTGTAACATAACAAAATGTGGAAAAAGTGAAGCGCTGTGAATACTTTAAGGATGCACTGTAAGTCCTGATATAGAAAATAAAGTCAGTAAAGAAAACACCATTGCTCTTAGCATTGTGGTGTCTTGCATCCTACTATTTTTGTGAATGAAGACTTCTTTTTTTTTCAAAGAGGATTTTATATTCCAAAAATAGATAGCTTGCCTTTTTTTCTTTTAATTTTGCAAGTCTGTGTGTGTGTGTGAACTACCACAGAGGTGGTTTTGAGTACTTTAGCAGGTGTTTATGTGTCTGTCTGTTTGTGGACAGATTTTGTCACCGTGATAGCATCACAACAAAACTTGTAACTTGTGTACTTAAGATCAAAATGAAGGCAGAGGATGTGTAATAATGTAGTATTGACCACTGAGTACTCTTGGGTCGTAATTAGCTGTAATTGTTACATACGATTCAGTGTCCCTTGATGTCCAAGCGTCGCATGTCACAGTGACTGTCTCTGCTGAGCTGAGAGAGTTCAGCACCCTCACTTTAACTTCTGAGTACACTTCTGTGCACTCTGTGTATTTTCTCACAGCCCTCTTACACTCCTGGCTGGTATGATCCCATCACAAGACTCTCTCTAGTTTATTTTTCACTGCTACCAAACTCATAACATAAACTAAAGACTGTCTTGCGATGGGATCACACCAGTCAACATGTTGACATTCCGACTCATGAGTGCTCAGTAGTCCTTACAACATTATTACATGAGTCAATCAAATAAATAGGACTTCCTTCAACCCCTTGCGTCAAATATAAATCCAGCTTTAGATCAAGCAGATAATTTATGTCCTGGCAGTGATGGAAGTTCCTTCTAAATTCAGTAGGTTGTTGCTTTGGCCTTGGCTTTTAAGTTGAGGAGCTGTTACCGTTTTTGTCTTTTGTTCTGCATGGAGCATTGTGCAACACTTTAGTATTCTATTTGGGTCTTTGCAGTCAGACCTGTTAAGAGACGTGTGTTTGAGCACAGAGAAACAGCAGCGCCGGCACAACGCAACTCCCACTGCTCATATCAGAACAATGGCAAGGCTTACAGTGATCAACAGTGCTTAGAGATTCTCCTGCTTTTATACACTAATAAACACCATGTGGGAGCAAACACTAAATCTAAATCTTATCTTGGTTGCCTGTCTGGGAAAGGAAAATGAAACTATAATCATAATGTGTCATTATAACACCTCGACGTCAAACTGTGGTAGCTTTACTCAGTGGACACAGATGCACTTGCAAATTCAAAGAGACCTGCATCCATTTCATCTCCTCTGGAGGATAGTCTGACATCGCCTTGCCTGGCGGCTTAAAGTTATGATGTCAGTGGGTCATAGTGGTTTATGGGATTAAGCCCCTGGAGGAAGTCAGAGGCTCTTTAAAGCCAGGACATAACGGCCTCTAAATTTAATTGAGGTTGCAAGTGGGCGCAATAACAATGATCGCCTTTATCATAAAAGGCAAGGAGGCATCGTGTGTGCTTTAGTGTTGTTAACATTAACAACAGCCAGAGTGGTTATGATTGGATCCATTTGAGGGGTGAAGAGAAAAGATAGGGGAATGATTCTCAATAGGAAGTAGCACAGTCATGACAAGTGGCAGAACGATTGTGTGAAAAAGATGCATGAATTGATATTTAAAACACCTGTTGTCATAGGGTAAATCCATATCGCTCTCCTGACAGCTGTGTGTGGCTTCTCTTCAATACTTCAGCATGAGAGAAGAGCAGACGTAGCACAAAGTATAAGTCTTCCTACATGGCATCAGTCTATATTGTGACATGGACGCCTACACACTTTTCAGATCTGTCTGAAATCTCTCCAAGCAGCCCAAATCAATTGAAGCTTAGAGAGAAATGGTACTGTGAATATTTCTGCTTTGACAGAAACCAGCTTCAAAGCCTTTCTATCACAACTTTGTGACTTTAGAGAAGATCGTTCTATCTCCAAAATCCATAATCAGGAGTTGGTACTGTCTCCTACTCAACTCTAACTTCATCCTTTTGTGTGTATTGGCCCTTTGAGGTGCCATTATTCCAGTTTCAGTGAAAACTTCCTCTACATTAGAATTTGTCTTGTATTTCATCTCGCCTAAGAAAAAAAAAAGAAAAAGAAAAAGAATAAAGAAATGCATTTTTTAATCAAGCCTCTCTGTGTTCTCAGGGAGAGATTAGCATAATTTTACAGCAGGATTTCTGCTGGCTAAGACTTGAAATCTGTCCTGAAATCCCAACTGAAGTGGAGCCATTCGCTTTCTTATCTATTAGTTATTCTGTGTTTTTTTGTTTCCCCCCAGAATTGCAATAAATGATTGTAGTGAGATTATAAGATCAGTAGACAAAAGGGATCATTCATTAAGTTATATTAGAGGACAGAGATGGATAGCATGCTGAATTAGAGTGTGTTCTTTTTTTTTTCTTTGTGCGTTTGTGTGTAGCACATTTGCCCTGCAAAACATAAAGGTGAATTATAGTATCCTCTGTTTTGGTGACACACAGTCCCGAGTGCACTGCATAAGAGAGAAATGCATTCTGAAGTCAAACAGGCATCAACCAGCAGTAGGTGCACTGAATATCCACATCCCAGGTAGAAGGTAAAGTAGCACAAGGGAGTGCAAGGAAGTGCAGTGGCTAAGTCAACACATGAATTAAATATTTTGCCCAGAAACTCACTGTGCTGACAAAGCGATTGGTGTTAACAGGTATTTCCTAGGGTCAACTTAGTTTCCCTCGCTCCAGTCAAGCATCCACGCCCAAGCATTTCTGTTTTTCAGTGCTCAAAGACAAGTGTCCGAGCGTTTTTACATCATGCCACAGCTCTGATGAAATTTCATACTTCACACTGTAGGATACAAAAGGTTAAAATAGCTCTCTCTCATTGTTCTCACTTTGGAAGGGCACAATGGATCATGTTGAATGCTCGTCTGTCATATGTGACATCTCAGGAGATATCTCACTCTGGTCTAATTTTGATGAAACTTGGGGGAGTGATGCATCTTTGTACTCTGATCTGACATTTGAAAAATTATATCGATTGGCCTAATGGGTATTTAAAGGTCACATTTTCAAACTCATAAAGTCTATACAGTAGTTGCTACAGTGGAGCTTCCATTTGAACAAAGGCAGGATTTACTAGTGGTCCAGTGTTACACAGTTCTGAGTGGCCTGGTAAAGGTGCGATAATTGAATCAAATTAAACTCGACTACTAAAGTATTCTTGATGTAAAACTGAAGGAGCAATGATATTTGTCAGTTATTAGGACCAGGACACTTTGGTTTATGAATAAATACCTACCATATTAGTATGCTAATACATTAAACTGACAAAGTTAGTAAACATCACAACTGAAAAACATTGGCATTTTAGTATTGACATTGGTAGCATGCTAGCATTAGCATTTAGCTCAAAGCACCATGGTTTATTTTTTCCAGTGCCTAAGTACAGCCTCACAGAGCCACTATCATGGCTGTACAGAAAGTTTATAAATTGGGCTTGAATGCAGGTGTTGCATTTTGAGACACTGCTCCTGACTCAAGGACAACTCAGATTTTCCCAAAGCAATACAGCGACTAAAGTTTAAATGGCTCCAGAAGTGTCAGCCTCACATGCCCTGGCATAGTAATAACTTGTGTACTTGGTCAAAATGTACACATTGTCATTCTCAATTAGACACACACACACACACACACACACACACACACACACACACACACACACACGTTTGCACCTGCTTACTAAATGTACACAATCATGCATAATTAGCCTTTGTGGGCAATGGGCAATGCAATCAGTGATAGCCAAATATTGTAACTGAACATTTGGTTATAGGAGAGAATTAGTTGATAGAAACGTTCCACTCATCTGGACCTCTGTGCTTTTATGCCCAGCTCAGATATTTTCTGCACATTTTTCTGCACAGAACTTGCATTCTTGATCCTTTTTTACATCCAAAAGCTGTTTCATTTCTTATTCTCTACACAAACAGACTGTTGCTCAACAAACCAGCAGTTGGTGTTTGAATGCACGTCTAATAAAGATTATGCAACTTACCCGGCTTGTTGTTAACGTCACAGCAGTTTGAGTCAGTTTTCAGTCAGAACTTTACTCTTATGCAGCATATCTACACATTTTTAGGTTTCAAATATCCAGCTGTCACTTTTCCACTGATAATAGATGAAGCAGTTTCACTGTCTTTCTTTGACAGTTGACATGATTGACAGCTTGCGCCCTTTGACATGAGACCTCTTGTTCCACATGGTTATAATGCACAGCAGCTTTGATCCAGGCAACAGCAGAAGACAGTATGTCTTTTGTGACCCCACTCCAAACAGTTTCCCGTGTCCTCATCACTTACTGCCACACTGCTCACCCCCTTCCACACTTCTTCCCAACTGAATAAAGTGCTATACTGCACCACTACTTTTAGAGTTTATCCCACTCATTCATTATGAAGTGGCATTGTTTGCACAGTCTGCAGAACGTGTGTTTGAATACTACACTGCTTTCACCTTGGGAATTTGGTCCATGCTCCTTAATGCTCATGATTTATTTTTCCATCTGATCCTACTCAGTATAACTACCTCATGGTGCAATGCTCCAGTGAACCCCTGCACACTCACCATCTGCCTCTGCAGCTGCAACAATACTGCATTACATGCTGCTTGGGTGCCTATAATGACTAATGCTGAATATTCTGTATTGTGTAGCACTGTGCATTGGTTCATCCACTGTTAAACAGTAGATATATTTGCTGTCTCTTTGCATCATCTGTTAAATTGTGGTTTACCTGCAACAATTTACCTTGGCAGTTTGGGACAGTGCGCACTATGCAGTAGGAAAGTCAATAATTGGAGCGCTCTATTGGCCGACTGGTTGCAGCACATGCTACATAACCTCAGCGTCCATGGTTTGAATCTAGCCAAGGGCCTTTGACATACCCCTTCTCTTTCTCACCATGTTTCCTTTCTGGATCATATAAAAGCAAAAAGCTTTGATGAATTGAAAATATTCAAATAACTGAAGATGAACATGACGAACAATGTGCGGTGTAAGATGTAAGACAGTATGTAATAGTTTTGGTGTGGTACTGGGTTGTATTGCTGGGTGCTGGGATGTGTCCCACCTGAGCAGGTGTTTCCAGCAGCAGGACTAACTACAGTGAAGAAGCAACCTGATAAAGTAGCTAAAGTTTATTTTCCCAAATAAAACCAGTTAAAGTCTTGTTAAGAGATTGGCGCTAAATATTTTAGGTTTACTTGTTACTTTACTGTAACATTTATTTGCCAATTAAAGCTACAACCCTTTGGGTGGTAGTTGAAAAATTGAGTTCGACTTTGGTTAAAGTGCCAGTCTCATCTAATTTATGTCTTCCAGTGAAGCCTTGAAGTTGTGCTGTTCATAGGTTTATGAAGTCGCAGCGACAAAAGGGCAAATTAGCAACAACTTTTTAAAAAATGTACTTACTATTGTTAACATGTAATGATCTTTTAGGATGACTGCTAAGGATGAGTAGGAGTGATAGATTAATTGATCACTAATTGAACACATGTCTGATTGTTCTTCTTGTTCCGGTTTGATCTTTTACATCAGTTTCTATGGATTGAAATGAAAAATGTGGTGCCTTCAATAACTACACAGTAATGTTTTGTTCTTTCTAAATGGGTAAAGTGTCAGGCCCATTCATAATGAGTGTAGAGTTGGTCAGCCCTAGAAGTGTTTCGTTAGCCCAGTCTAACCTGTAGGACTGTCTGATGGCTTGTGCAGTGTGTTTTGCTGTCACAGAGGAAATTAATTCCTGACTAGTGAAAACGAGTGAAAACATCTCCCGACAGATGTACCGGAGTCAAAATCATCTGTCGAGCAGTCAAGAGTTGAAGCTGTCACAGGTGATGACGAGCTCTACAAGACCGTCTGAAAAATTCTAACTGTTGAAGAAAATCACTTCAACCACAGGTGTGAGTCTGACAGTAGAGTGTGTGAGCATGTGTGGCTGACTGACAAGCTACACAAATGTAGGATGTACTATGTTATGCTTTTTGCATTTGTCTCTTGTGTTTTATAATCAGGGTCATCAGATATTCAGGTCAGACATCTTCTCTGTGCTATTACTTAATCTGGAATTGAGTATATTATTGCAATTTTTTCAAATTGTAAAAATTGTGAAAATAAACGTTGCTTGATATTTCCGTTCCTATGATGCATACAGGCAGACAGGGCTAGGTGTCATTTGGAGTCTTTTGATACTGCTGTATCCTGAATTTCAAAGTTTTGTAAATTTTTTTCTTCTACAAAAAAATCGCAATATCTATATGTTTACATTAATTTAAACTGGGTGTCTGCGGTTACGGCCCTGGAGTAAAATGCTGTATTAAGTTACTTTTGATTCAAGCCACACATTTCCTACTGCTGCAGCTTCACATTAAAAGCAACTGGCGAAACATTAGTTGACTTTTACCATGAAGTAGTCACAGGAAATACAGTGTGTTTGTCAGTGTGCTCAGTGCTTCCTGCTGCTGTTCATCTACAATGTGTCTACAAAACGAGCAAATGGTATGACCATTTGCTCGTTTTGTCATTTCTGGACAGTGGATCAGTTTGAAATATCACAGGGAGTAATGGAGCGAGAAGGAGCAGCCACAGTGAGCTGTTAGATGAAGAGCTGCAGGAAACAGGCTGCACACCTCCAACTTCTCAGCCAGGTAACCAACTCCTCTCACTGTGCCCTGCTGTTCACAGACTCAGACTGTGTGCAGCATAAAATCAGATCACGGTTTCTCACAGAATGATGGGGGGAAAAAAAAGGCCAATTATTGTCTGACTGCTTTATTACATCTGCCTGTAGAATTCAGTTACTTGTTCTGTTAAACTGTATTTATTGTTACAGCCAGTAACTACAGGTGTCGCCAAATCAACCAGGACTGAAATCTTTGAGATTTCCACCTTTTAATTTATATTTTTTTTTTCTGATTTAGACTTTTTCATAATATATCTCCTCAGAGAATAAGTCACAAGACTAAGAGTCTAAACAAACTTTCTATGCCAAGTTCCAGTACTTGACAGTTTTCTGTCTCTGATAACATCACATTTCAGATGCTACTCAAACTATTGGGGTTCAGCTCCCATCTCCACTGTGGGATTTCTCTCTTCCTCTCTGACATCAGAACTATTTTGCAGTTCTTTATAGTAATAACAAAACAAGTGCACATGAAAATGTAATCAGTTTTTTTTTTCTGTTTAAAGCCTCATTGTGTTGTGTGCGATGCAAATCTGTGCATTTCAAACAGCAAAATAAAGGCTGCTCCATGTGTATGAATGTGCATGAGTCAGACTGTCGCCAGTTTGATCAGAGACGTCCTGAGATGCCATACGGTTTTAAATGTGTTCTTCAGAGGAAGAGTCTATTTGTAGAGGTGAGGTATGTGTCTCTGTGTGTGTTTGTGTGCATATGTGTGTGTGTGTGTGTTTGTCTGAAGCCCACTCAGAGTTCCCAGTGTAGACACTGAAGGTTCTTCCCAGTGGTGTTGATTGGGAAACAGCTCCAGGCAACCCCTAGGCTCTGCCTCTCGTTCCTTTATCTTGTGTTTGTTTGTGTGTGTGCGTGTGTGTGTTTGTGTGTGTGTATGTAGGTGTGTGTCTGAGAGAGAGGGGGAGAGAGAGAGAGCACAAGCATCCACAGATGTGAGTGTGTTTGTGTGTGTGTGTGTGTGCATGTATATGTATGTTTATATGTGTGCATACGTTTGCCCCGGTCTCCCACTCAAAATGTTTCATCTTGATTAGCAGCTGCTAACTTCAGATGAAAAATATCAGCAGAGGGAAAACAAAAGGAGGGTGAAAAAGAGGGGTGAGCTTGTGGGATTTCGACCGGATTGAGAAGTTGATGTAACGATATTGGGTTTCCTAAAAGGTTAAAAAAACAAAAAGAAAATAGACAAAAACTCAACTTATTGAACAGGTGAACAAAGAGACTGGTGAAAGAAGAAATGATTCTGACAGGTTAGGAAGGGAAAAATGAAAAGGGAATATGGTCAGGAAGAGAGAGGGAAGACGTAATGGAGGAAAGGCAGGATGAGAGCAAGGGAGAAATATGGAGGAGGAATAAATCAGAATGTAAGAATCACTGCCAGGTGTTTGAACTTTGAGAGAGGCAGCATTTGAGGATAAAGCATGAAGGATAAAGGTTTGTTGGAGCCGAGGGGATTCTCTCTCTCTGTCTCTTTCTCTTACTCAGACAGGCTGATTGAGCTTTTACCTGCAACTGCAGTCACACATGCACATATGGATGATACAGCTTTATTATATGTCTACAGATTCATTTAGAAGTGCCCACCAAGGATATGTGCAGTAGAAGCTTAGATAATGGCAGATGAATGAATAATCCAGGTAAAAATGCTTTTCTTCATTGATCATCTACCATCAAAATGAACTACTTTGAGTTTTAAAACTATACAGAGTATTCAAAGGTTATCAGGTACTTTCTGCTTGTTATAAAACAGGCTAATGGCCTCTTAAAAATATAAAATAAGAATATACTCAGTGGATTAACCTTGCTATCATCGATTCCATAGCACATTATAAACCCTGTCAGCAACTTCAGATGTCTTCTTCCTTACCTCCAGCTTCAGTATAACTTCTTATACTAGTTTCATACATTCTTTGACACTGATGAAATTGTAAAGATGAGAAATAACAAAATATTGAATCGTTTTTGAAAAATATATATCAATCTTACACCCTGCGTTTGCCTTTGATCACATCACACGTCGCAGCGTCTCAACGCGGAGGCTTCAATTAGGCTGAAAGAGCAGTGGGACTTTCAGCAAGTGTGAGAAGTCTGCGAATATGGCGCACAACATAACAAGAGCACATCTCAAACAATGCTTTTCCTTTTTTCAGAGAGCTTTCTATACTCTGCGCATTCACAAAAGCATACACACACACACACACACACACTCACAGATCTCAGGAGGGAAGTAGGAAAAGCATTAGAGAGCCGTCTCCATTCACTTTCATCTCTCATCTCTTTTTAATACTGCCTCCTTTCTGGAGTTTTCTCTTTCCGCTCGCACTCCCTCAGCTGTTATTTTACCAACTCCACGAGTGTGTGAAGTATATTCCCAATCAATCAGTGGTATAGTTTGAAAGACTTAACAACTACTGCTCGCCTTTAGGACATTTACAGGTGCTCTGTGTGTGTGTGAGAGAGTGTGTGTACAGATCATGTCAGGCCCATCTTGCCTTGTCTTCTTTCCTCTCTTACCCTGGATAACACAGTCAGATGCCTCATATCCATTAAGAAGTGCTCTGCAGCTCCATTCCTTGGCTGGGTGTCATAGTGCACTGGCCAGCGTGTGTGCATGCGCGCATGCCTGTGTGTGCACATTCGGCTTTGCAAAGGAGTATGTGTGTCTGTCTGTTCATTGTAGGACTGCATGTGTGTGTACGTGTGGGTGTGTGCCCTTCAGACTGCTCACGCTTCATTTGTCTGCTGAATGAGACCAGATTCTCACACTATTCACTGGAGGATCCTGCTGAATTCTCTCTCCACCACCGTACTGCATCAGTAAGCACTCTTAATGGTAACCCAAAACTGTGTGTGGCACGTGTGTGCACAAATGTGTGCACACATATATATCAAGGTATTAAAGTAAATTTGTCCTAAAACTACAGGGCTGCGTTTCCATGTGTATGCGTTTTTGTGTATGTGTGCAGGGACTTTATGAGCTACTTGGGTTGGTAGAAGTACATCAAAGAGAGTTTGAGGTCAAAAGGGCCCGAGAGAAGGAGATGAGAGGGCCAGTGCTCCCAACTATTGAGAGAGAGAGAGAAAAAAAACCCCATTAATTTCACCTCTTGGTCTCTTTATTTTTCCTTCAAGCCTCTCACTGCATCTTTCACACTCTCTAATTTCCTCCTTCATCTCTCCTTTCTCATTACCCTTCCTCATGATTCTCTGAACTTCATTTGCCTCCGTCTTTTGTACATACATGCACACACGCGTGCACACACATTTCATCGTCAAAGTTAAACAGTAAGATCACCCATCTAAATGCATCAGGATCCTCTCTGGAGAAAACAAAGACAATTTGCTCCACTGATGCTAGTTTTGATTTGCTAAATATCCACTTTTATTGTTCTTCCTTCCTTGCTTGCGTGGTTGGAGTAGTCCTCAACTCTTGCTGTGATGTTGTTGTTGTGTTATTATGCCTAAATAGGACCCATGCTGGGAAAATTGGCCTGAGTTCAGCACGAGGATAAATGACCGAAAAGGCCTTATAATAAGCACACATAATGACCTGTGTGTGTACGTTTTTTTGCCTGTTTGTATGTGCGAGTATGTGTTCACTGTGTGCTTTTTATGTATGCGCTCATCTGTGCGTCTGCGTGCTCTTGATAATGATATCCATGAATTATGCATGTGGTGTGATGCTTTTCATTCAATTTCAGCTCTTATTTTCCCCCAAACAACATTACAGAGGCGGGTCTCTGGGCATTTGGCTGTAAATAAACTCGAACTAATAGACTTCAACTCTGGGCAACACCCGTCTGCAAAGCACTCATCAGGGAGTGAGCTTAACAAACTGCCTCCAGGCACTGTTCTCAGGTCAGCGCCTGTGTTACTGTTGACTGTCGGGGGCACTGACGAGGTTAAGGAAAACAGATCTGAAATCAGCATTCTTAGGGCAATAGTTTCTGTGTTCCAAAAAAGAAAAAACAAAAACCTATAGCATATGAGGCAATAAGCCAACAAATGCTGGAATAGTCTGAATATTTACACGCATAAATTAGCATCTTATATCAACAAAGGTTTTTGTCCCTGAGCAGAAATCGATAAATAAATCAAACTATTTAATTGTGTGGGGGTTGAACGTGTCCCCTGGCTATCACCTTACACATTTTGTACATACAGGACTGCGAGCATGTGTGCAGGTGTGTGTCACAGGGTTGAGGTTATGTGTTCTACTTTCTGAGGAGTGCTGCGGGAGTCAGGGTGAGGAGGTATGTTGCCATACATGACTGCCCATATCTCCCTTGTCTATGATCTATGACCTTGTCCTCTCTCATCACTCGTTGCTTGTGACTGCACTGTGGCTCAAAGGCTACCCCTCTTCCCCTCTCTCCCTCCCTCTCTCTGTCTCTCTGCCTCTCTTTCTGTCTCCTCCTGTCTTGCTCTCTCCTCTCTCTCTCTCTCTCTCTCTCTGTGCAGCCCCCCCCTACACTCCCACCCCACTCTGTCCGTTGTGCTCTGTTGCTCATCGAGGGCCCCGAGCTCCCCCTTTTAATGCCTGGGGTGCCCTGCTCTGCACTTGTGACATTGGAGGTATGTGTGTGTGGGCGTGCGTGTACGTGTGTGTGTATGGCTGTGTTTTAGGCCATGTGCAGGGAGTCAGTCATATGATTTAGTGGAAGACAGTCACCTGCAGCTTTGCTTAAAGCGATGGGAATCACGTTGTCTCCTGCCAAGATGTCACACAATGTGCTGTTTGCTCTTAGGAAGAGGATGTTTATACGGATGTGTGCTGTTGTACATGTAATATTGAGACTGTGAACAGAGATCCTTAGTGACTTGGTAGCTTTTTGGTATCCCACCTGCAAAACTTTGCTAGCTGCATGCTGTCTTTTTACCACTTCAGTGATATTTTATTACTGTGTAAGTGGACAATAATTTATTTAGCTTATACTGTTCCTTAGAGCAACATTTATAAAACCAGTCTTTATCTCACGAAAATAAAAACAAAACACAAAATAAACTAAAGGTCTACAGCTAGCGACTGTGCAGCTTTACTCTGAGCTAAATGCTAATATTAGCACTAAAGGCATGACATTACTTTTGCAGGAATTTGGTCGTAAACCAAAGTACTGGGTGAGTGAAAATGTTGACCTGATAATGTTAACAGACAAAAATACAAAAGATCACCAATGTTACGACAATTCACCTTGCATACAACCAGGACATCTGGCTGCCTTCTGTCTTTTTTTCCAGCTTTGAATGCAAACATAAGAAGAAACAGAATCCTCATTAATGTCAGCATCTAACCACCATATATACAGTATTCATAACAGCACAGTTAGTGTATGTGCTCTACGCACTGACCATTTGTTAGTGTACTCTACAAACACAACAAATGTGGCTTTCTGTTGCTAAGCCTAATAGCACACGGAAAGAATGAAATTTTCATGAATCATTTATCAGAGGTGCTGTGAGAATATTCAGACAGAGAAAGCAGTTGTAACTGTAGTTGTGTACTCCACTTCTTAGGACATCACTTTGCCAGTGGCGAGTGTCTCTACAATGGCAAAAGATTTTTTTTTCTTTTTATATTTAATTACAGATCATAACAAAATGCCATATTTATATCTCAGAGTACATTATGTTTGTGTGTGTGTGTGTGTGTGTGTGTGTGTGTGTGTGTGTGTGTGTGTGTGTGTGTGTGTGGAGGAACAGCGCTGCCAGGCAATACTATAAATGGCAACATGACTGTGGTGAGCTCCTTGTCTACTCAGTCACAATGCATGTAAAGCTGAGACTGATGAACAGGTCACTTAATACTAGGGCTGGGTGTCGTTTAAAAATTTTGGACTGAACAGTTATTTTTTTTTATATGATATCACTTTTAACAAAAAAGTGTCATTACACTGTATGGTACACATCTTTACTTTTAAATTTTATTTTCAGCTCCCTGAGATTTATAACACAATCAAAACAGTTCCGTAACAAATATAAACTTATTTATCACAGTGTGTTTTAACTTGTCTGTTTCAGGTTTTTAGTTTTATGTTCCAGTACCTTGGCATTCTTTTGTTTTACACCAAACAAAACCAATGCATTTTAGGTTTTAATAAGCTAGCAATCAGTAGCCATAAGCTAAAGCTACTCACAAACAATATCTAATGTTACTTGGGTCCCCAGTTTAAGTCATCGCGCTTATTACAGTAAACAACCATGTACAAGTTGGCTGAATGTTTATGTTTATGTGATGTTACCTGCTAAAATCCCTGTCCTAGCACCATCCTCAGTAATCTCAGATGAGGGGGAATCCAGTGGTGGAGATTGTGAACATTTGATGCACTTGAATGCTGAGAGGAAGATGGCTGTGGTTCGTTCTCCTTGCAGTCAAACAAAGAGCAACTTTCAGTCTTTAAATTTATTCTGTGCACAGAAATATGCAACAACACACATGTAAGCTTCTTCTCTGGCCTTAATGTAGTGTTTTTACTGAACGCCTCTCTAACATGTGGGTTTAATGTTGTTAGACAGCCAATCACCAGCATCATTAGATCTCGGTACAAGCATGGTGCATGCTCATTGGCTCTCTGACGCTAATGAGGTATTGAAATTTGATACAGTGTGACAAGGCATCCTCACCTTTATGAAATGTTTTTTTATATATAAAACTAAATAAATAAAAAATTCAGTATATACTGGGCCATAATCACAGCTCAAATCAAATAATGTTAAGAGCCATAAAACCAAAACGGTGAGCTAAGAAAAAAAACTGCTTAAATCTGAGGGGAACTGCAGAGTCGGGTGATAATTCTCTGCGGGTTCATTACTATGGGTAGCCATATACACATTACACATTGTCATTTGAGACTGATGTAATTAGAAACATTGACTAATGCTGCTTTACAGGAGAAACCAATAAAATGGAATATGTAGGCTCTGATACTGACCAATCAACATTAATTAAAATTTGACAAATTTGTTTCACTGTTAGTTGTTAACTTTAACTGATTTCATACCAAATCAATGGCACATCTTCTGGTGGGAATTTTCCCCCATTTTACCTGTCTCATGAAAAGTGGCTTTGTTAATTCAATGGGTAAGTCAATTTTTCCCCAGGTAGAGGAAATAGTAATGTTACCAGCTGAAGTATAAATTATCGTCCGTTCTTCTAATCAGCCCCTATGCTCTCTCCTCCTGAATTTGTACCAGCAAATTGAACAGCTGGAAAAAAAATGATGGCAAATGAGAAATGGTTTTGTGCAGGGCGCCGTTTCTGAGATCCTTTTCTTTTTCAGGTGTCTGGAATATCCTGCCGATGATATGTAATTCAGGAAGTGTTATGACTCACTGTCAGCCCTAAGGGTTACGCTATTATGGTTCCCAAGTGAAAAACTACTCTCACTCTGTTGTTCTGCCCCTGAACAATATGCATAATACCCACAGTAAGCCATTTCATTAATTCTGAATTGTTTTTGGAATAGAATGCTATCGCTTGGAGAGCCTTACCAAAGCAAATAGGGTCTGTTATTATTAAATTCTATTGCATATAAAGCATTACCACAGGTAAAACTGTTAAGATTTATGAAAGTAAGCTGCCGCATGTTCAAGAAAACAAATCTGACAAATTCAATCCTAATTCTGATTGCTTTTTTTTCTTTTTGCAACTCTGCGTCTGTTCCAATGACAGCTCGATTACTTCATATGGCAATGTCTTTACCCAAACACAAAGCATTCTTCTAATCTCTCAACAATATTTACCTTAACTCTGCCTACATACACCTGATATTCCACTCACGCTTCTCCATCTGGGAGATTAAAGACCCAAATATATCCCCATTGCAATATTGATCCTATCGATCATGCCTTGGAGTACAACACAGCCAATAAAAACAGGGGAAAGTATTCCAGAAAGCCTTTCCACTAACTTTATTTGCAGGGAAAACTATTCTGGTCCATTTGTCAGGATCAAGTTGAAAGACGAGAAAACACCAGGGAGATCTATAAAGGGACTTAAAGTTTCCTTTGAGGTTTTTATAAACCATAAAGCATGTAGCTGAATCCTCTTATGTCTGCAGTGAGTGGCAGAATCTTGCAGCATCAATCAAAATAATGAATCTGTATTAAATCCAGACGTCCCTCTTGCTGACGTCCATTTTCAAAAATACATATCCCTCGGTCATGGCATCAGGGGAAAAGGAAGGGACAAAGGGGAGAAAGCGTGTAGAAAGTAAAAAGAAAATGAGAGTCATTTGTGGGTAAATGTGAGAAAGAGGAGGAATCGCCGGTCAGTCGATCAATGCAGATGTGACAGTAGAAACAGCGTATACTGTATATGCATATATACAGTCCTGTCTCCCACTACAGTGACTCTCAGCATCAGATGATTCATCCACTTTTATTAATTTATCGCTCTGCTACTTTTCTTTGGTGCCTTTGTGTCTACAAACAATAGTTATGGCCCTGGGCCCTGACTCCATTTTAGGCTACTTCCTTTTTTAGGTGCTTATGATACTGTGCTTATTTTACCCTTATTATTATAATTTGCCCATTTTTAAATCCTAACTGGATTTTTACAGGCTAAGTGGGGCTGTGCAGGCTTAGTCGCTCATTTGCATCTTCACATACTGAACATTTGCTTGTACATTTTCAGCCAATGAGGATGAACCCCTGAATGCTCTGGAGGAAACCTCTATTAAAAAGTCACACCATTCAACATCTCCTTAGACTTTGGTCTAAATGAAAGGAGTAACTCTTATCCCTGTGGTCAAATAACTCGAGGCACAAGATAGAACTACTGATCTCAGCGTGATCAGTCCAGTCCAGAATATCACTCCCCACCCATGTTTTCTGATGTGCAAAGGATAAAGGCACAGTTTCAAGAATGCACAAATCTGTGTTGCTCCATTTCACACGGGAGTGAAAATGTGTTCTATACTGAACTTGGAATATTGGTTGAACAGGAAACAGTTTCGAAACTGTGATCACCAAACCCTTTAATGTGTGTGCTTTATTTAACCAGGTGAAAGTCTCAAAGAGATTAAAATCTCTTTTTCAAGAGTGACCAGGCCAAGAGAGCAACATATACATTGTTACAACACCGTATCCAGTTAATATGCAATACAAGGTCATGGACAAAGATCAGTTATGATGCATAAACAGGTACAATTTTCAAAATGATTTCAGTGGAAATTTAGGAACAATCACACTGGCCACGAGTACAATTTTCTTGATCCTTTAAAATTGGCTTAAATTCCCCCATACTAATCAGCTCTGACAATTTCAGGTCCTTCTCTACAATATTTCAGGAAGAAGGAGCAGCATTCAGTGTTTATTATTTATTTATTTATTTTTTACCTAATTCTGATCTAACTCTGTAAGACTGAACCAGTTTAAGGAGGGCGTTCTGATGTGAAAGTCTGTGGACTTACAGAGATGGCTGCATAGCAGCAGTATATAGAGAATGGTAGTGAACAAGTTTTCCACAGCCAGTAATAAAATGTCATGCACAATGGTCTACAGTATCAGACTTCTTTTGGCACTGGTCATGTGCATTCACAAAGAGCAGATTACTGTAATCAAATGAATCAATTAATACAAAAACATATTTGCATATATGGAGAAAAGCAGAGAGATATATATTTTTGTTTTGTTTTGTTTTTTTTTTTTTTTTTGCTGTCCAGTGTCTCAATAATGCCTTTCACCAATTTAATAGCAGTGGTTATTGTGCTTTGTTGTTTTCTAAAGCCTGACTGATGTTGTGATAGAATATCATTTGTCAAAAAAATTCTTTAAGTTGTTCACTAACAAACTTTTGAAGGACTTTAGCTAAGACACATAAGTTAAAAATCGGCCTGTTGTTATTAACAACTGAGGTATCCCTTCCTTCAGCAAAGGCAAAACATAAGCAGATTTCCAAGGAACCTCACTGTTGAAAAGGGTAAGATTAAAAATGTGAGTCTACAGCTAACTTGAGGAAGTAAGGATCAGGCTTGTGACGACCTGCAGATTTCTCAGGATCAAGTTTCTTTGAGGCTTTATGGATCTATTATCACCTCAGTAAGAGTAAAATTGAATGGTAACAGAGTGAACCCTCTGCTCATTAGGCTGTTTTGGATCTGGACATAGAACTTAAATAAAGAACCTGGAGAAATAAAATGTCCATTAAAGCAGTTAAGAATAGCTGATTTATCAGTTTGAGTACATGAGTCATTTAAAATACAGGCTTGAAACTCATTTGTGGTTACATTTTTCATTTTCTTTTGACACAATTTCTTTTGGCCATTTGGCAATGATGAATCAGGCTCAGCAGCTATGTTTATTAATTTCTATTTCACCACCCTTACCTTGTGCCCAGTAATGGAAATGTCTCAAAATAAGAATGCTTCAAAATCCAGCAGTACTGTTTTCTGTTATTTTCTGGTGCAAAAGCTTTGTGCAGCCCCACACTAAATACAGATAAATATAATTTGACTGTCAAGGGCCACAAACTGTGGCCTCCTTAGTGTTTGAGAGGTCCTTTGTCCCCTGATACAAAGACAAAGACTTAACATACTGAGCATTTTGGCGACCAGAGATATGACCAACCCCAAGGTAACACTGCCTGGACAAAGGTTTGGAGCATGAATATGTTGTTCTTGTCAAGGGTGTGCACAGTCCCAACGTGCAAATATGCAGCTCATAAATCGGCTACAATTAGAATATAACGTTCCTTTTTATGTTGACTTTACTGTTGTGTGTTCACGTTGTGTGTGCATAATGATGTACACTAAAAGATTTGAATACACACTGAGGCCCGCGCAGGGACAACTCATGTTGTAGTACATTAAAATGTTCGTTGGAGTTGCGTGTTGCATGCATGCAGTCAAACTTGACAAATATTGTATGCACACAACAATGTTAGCACTATGAAAGTAATAGTCTGTTGAAGCAATGCCTATCACTGCCTAAACTGACAACTTATCATAAATGTCCAGTGTAATCACATAAGGAATTTGATTGTCCTTCATTAGCCCTGGAAAATGATGGATAGTATCGGAGGGTAGGGACAAATAACCTACTGTATATGTTGATGATTGGGAACTGGTGGTGATAAGCAAACCTAATGGAGTTCTGCGACGTACAGTGGAGAGAGAAATTGAAAATATCTTGGCATAAACGTTCTCTTGGACTCAAGGATGAACTCATTTGATTTTGGTGGTAAGAGGTCACGGTCACTGTGACCTCACGTCCATCCCGTCCACCCCGTTCTTGTGAATGTGATATGACAGGAACACACAAACGCCCACTTGGGGTCAAGGATTAGAATTTGGCGATTAAAGGTCAAGCTCATGGAGAACTCACACGTTTTGGCCACGACTCAAGAATTCATATGCTAATTATGACAAAATACACTTCACGATTTTTACTGAATTCCTTCAAAATCTTTGCTACATGTAAGTCTGGACAGACATGGATGTAAACAGAAGCTTGACTACAGCATGCAACCGCAAGATGCTACTAATAGTTTTTCCTGAATAAACGTTGGTGTAGACATTCTCCTTAGTTAGTTCGTTAGGTCTTCTGTGCTTTTTAAAGACACACAGGAGTTTTTGTATACATGAAAAAGACAGGGACCTCCATTGCGTATAATTAATGTCTAACAAAAACATTGAGTGCTTTTCCTACCTTTATGTCACAGTCTTCACCTTTTTTTAGAAGCACATTCCTGCTTTTTACAGCAACTGGCCGTCAGAATGTGGAGTATCATGAAACAAAGGCACATTGCCAAAGTAGTGACTACATTATGCGATCCCTGCCAGTGTCATTTAACAGCACAGTTAATTTGATTTGCAGGTATAGCTAAATTCTGATTTGATACTTATCACCAAAGTAAGAGGGTAAAAACATTAAAAACAGAAGTCGAATTAGCCCCCTCAAAAGTCGGGGAGAAAGTGTCACATAATTACATCAATTAACTAAAGAGAAATCCGAAAATGTTTTCTGATCTTCTGAAAGCAATGTTTACTGGCAGTGGGCTGAACAGTTCGCACTGGCTCTTGGCTTGAACTTGAATTTTGTAATGAAGTTAAATAAGGCTGTGAAGGTCCATGTGAGAAGGTCAGCACAGGTTCATGGTCTAGTATTAGGAGCCTCGATCACTACATCATCTCTTGCCACTAGTGAGAGTCTATACTAAGGTACTATATCATACAGAAGAGCTATTATAGTTCCTGTTGTAAACAGTATAGTGTTTCACTCTGAGGTTATTATTTTACATCTATCTTTAAGTTTGACATATGACACCAATTTTCATCTTCTCACCTTCTGTCAACCTCTTCTCACCTCTCATAGCTTACACTCCATGTCATCGCCTTATCCTCCCCCGCCCGACCCCAACAGCCACAGATGCACTATCTCTCACTTTCTTGTGTGCAACACTGCAGAACTACTTCTCTCAAACCAGCATTTTTTTTTTAAACAAGCCTGATTCTTATCCTGCATCTCAACAGTGACAGCTCCACCCCTGTGCCAGCAGTGTGTGGATAAATCATCCTCTACAGCACCCTATCATTTTCTTTGGGCTTCACAGAATCTTCCTCTCTGTAAATTAGACAACTGTCATCAGAGATGGATCTCTGCTATAACCATAACCACTCCATTTGGTGCATAAGAGTCATTCATATGTGAAGATTCATACTGCATTAATCAGACCTTCCAGGACTGGGTTAGGCTGATTTGATATAGAGCTGGGCTGTTTATGTATCTATCTATCTATCTATTTATTTATTTTTAGCAATGTCATAACAAAAGACAGTGGCCACAGTATGCAGTGAGGCTACAAATCTAATGATTCCCATTTAATAGGAAGGGGAGGTATTTGGTGACTGCAGATGTTCACAATCAAGTGTAATCATTGGAGTTTTAAAAATATAAAAGGAGATATCAGATGAGAATAAATGATTGGACTGCGTGCAGAAGGGAGAGAGAGGCTGGGAATAATATGCAGAAAGGTATTTTAAAAGTACTATATCAGTTTTAAAGAAGTCTATATTTCTGTGGATACATTCATGCTTGTGTAAGATCTTAGTTAAAGGACCTATTTGTAATATTTTGTCCATAAATTATGTCAGTAGTGTATCAGGATAATAATAGAAACTTTAGAGGTGTAAACTCTAATTAGTGTGGACATAATGACCCAAAAGCTGACTTGAGATTGAACTGACTTCATAAAATAGGCTTTACTCAATAAACGTGCTGTCTTTGCAGTTGGTAAGAGGCAGACAGTCAGAGCAAACAAACAAATCAAAGGCACGTAGATTTCAAAACAAGCCTGGGTAGACCGGAACAAAGTCCTCAACATTAATGCAACGTGGATCTTCAGACAAAAACTGGTGCTGAGCCGTGCTTTATACTGGATGTACTGGGGCTAATGAGGAAGCGTACAGGCAGCTAACTGGATCAGGTGATTCCTGCAGGGGGTGACTTGAAGGCAGTTGAGAGATGACAGAAAGTGGAAGGACAGGAGATGGTTATTAAGCACAAAGCACAGAAAGTGATAGTGTAACTTGGAGAGTGTACAGTGTAGGAGGAGGAAGCAGGAGTGGAGTCACCATGATATAAGACTAAACAAGACTTTGTTGATTTAGTGTTGGATGTTCTGGGGATTTTCTAAAGACGAGTCAAAGCTAGACAGTGCAAGCATTTTGCCTGTGTATGTGAGGAGAAATTAGTGTGTGGGAAAGCAATTATTTATGGATGCAAATGAGAGTGACTCTGAGTTTTGGACAATCAGGTTACCAAAATACCCAGATTCAAAGCTCCAAGGCTAATTCTGAGTTATTGTAATTATGAGTTTCCACTGTGTAAATAATATTCATATTATATTCCAAGTTGTAAGTCAGATACTCTGATTTGTATCTGTCGTAACGTTTCTTACACAACCAGCTGCGATGATACAAGCATACAAGCATGAATGTGGCGTGAGAAATCTTTTTTTGTATTTTTTCTCTTGCCCTTTCTTACTGCCAAAGAACAATGTACAACCCGTCAAAGTGTCTATGGATAAAGTCTTCTCATTTATGGTGCTGACCATCATTTTCAACAGTTAAAATGACACTGACAGGTTAACTGGAGCTTAATGTTAATTCCTTGAATAACTTGACCAGAGGCCAAAATGAGACCTTGCTGTTGTGTAGTTAATGTGCTCTCTGGAAGCCAGTGTCTATACTCAGCCAAAGATCACTGGAAACATTATCGTATAACGTCACTGTACAACTGTGCATGGGCTGCATGCTTACGGAGTTAAAGACCAGCAGAGTCATAAGTCTGCTGTAGTAAAACAGTTTGTCAGATCGCATTTCTGTTTGTCAGCGTCTGTTTTCAGAACCTACCATTTTCACGTTAATTCATAACACCTCAATAATTTAACCTTATGAATTTCAAGAACTACACTATCTGAATCATGTACCTCCAAGAATGTGTACAAAAGTATGTTGACAACACATGTAACTTCAGTGTATAAGATACACATTTAATAAGCTTTTGAGCCTCCCAGCAGCTCACCTCACTTTCAGCTTGTAGCTACAGAACGTAAACATTAACTCGGCTGCCACTCAGAACTGGTTTTGACAGAATCTCTTGGGTTTTATTCATTTATAACTAAAGTTACTTTCAGAAACTGGAAAGCAGACTTCACTAGACTTAATAAGGACAGTTTGAATAATTTTACACATGATAAGCTGGTTTGTTATTGGATCTGGATTCAAATACCCATTATGTTTGTGGGTGGAAATGTATATTTGAGAAGGGACAATGTTGTTTAGTAGTTCTTGATCCTTGGCTTTGTTTTGGCTCCTTGGCTTAAGTCAGTTTGTCCTGATGTCTTGCGTGTATTGTTGTGTTTAATGTTAAACAATGATGCATTCATGTTAAGCCTAGTGTAAAAAAAAAAAAAAAAAAGGTGTTCATATTACTTTAACAGTGGCATACAGGGTACTTTGTGGTTATTTTACAGTTTCTATTTCTCTTCATTTCACATGTCCATATTCACCTTGAGAAGTTTTCTGGGTCTCACCACCTCCAAACTCAAATAAACACATAAAAAATGCAGCTCCTCCAAAATTATTATGTGATCACTGAGCCATGATGCAACCTCAAGATGTGTAGAAAACACCCACACTTAAGTTTCAGCATTTGTCGTTCACAGCATCTACTAGTAGCACATTAAAGACTACATCAAGGCTTTCCTCACCAGTGAACATATTTTAGATCTGTTCCCAGTCGGATGAGATGAGCATTTAAATGGAGGAAATATTGAGTCACTGTGGTTGTCAGTCAAATAATTCGGCCAAATTAATAGACGCTATTTTCGAGCGTTTTCGACTCCCTTGTAACTCAGTCGAGGAGCTCATAGTGTGCTTTTGAGCTTAGAGGCAAAGAAGGTTAGGAAACGTTATTCTCACACAAATATACAGATAAACATACAGAAATATCCACCCTCTCCAACCTCCCACCCTCATCTCTGAAGATGAAATATATTGAGTTGGTGGTACAGACAGTCCCACTTGATAAGCACCTCAGTCATGCAGAAAAACATCTTCCACATTCTCATAATGTAGACAAAATGCCATTTACATGATCCATCGCCTCAAGATAATGTCTCCCTTTGTAGGTTTGGAGGTGTCTGTGTGAGTGCTACACTGTGTGTGTGTGTGTGTGTGTGTGTGTGTGTGTGTGTGTGTGTGTGTGTGTGTGTGTGTGTGTGTGTGTGT
>JBBMJY010000020.1:21328039-21357269 GCA_037833715.1 Toxotes lorentzi | reverse complement strand
TGTGTGTGTGTGTGTGTGTGTGTGTGTGTGTGTGTGTGTGTGTGTGTGTGTGTGTGTGTGTGTGTGTGTACGTGTGTACGTGTGTACGTGTGTACGTGAGACACTCCGACATGAAAGGACCCGTCTCTTGTCTTTATGCCCTTTCTACTACTGTTATGGTTATCAAGTTTCTACGAGTGGGAAGAAAAAAAAATGTCATAAAATGTACATTATTGAAAATATCACATCAAAAGGCAGTGGAGGAAATTGCAAAACAAACAACATCTTTAGCATCGTGAGAACCCATTTTTGATTTACAGTAGATTTAATGTCGCTTTTTGAAACGATTTCACCAAAAAATATATTGTTCTTTATTGTTAGCATAAGCACTTTATTAGTCAGTAGTAATGATTTCTCATTCGAGGCTGTAACCAGTCAGTGAAAAGACTGTATGACAGCTCCAGAGGCAGGAGCATATTTATTTGTTCTTCACTCTTTCAGTATCTCAAAAATTTCCAACGTGTTGCTTTTTCATTACAGAACTCTTTTCACTTCATGAACAATTTGTCTCTGACCCTGACATCGGTCTTTACAGCAGCAGAACAGGCCTGGTGTAACAGGGCCCGTCTCCTCTGACACCTGATAAGTTGCTGATTTAAGATGATTTTGAATGCAGACTTCTCCTCCGCACCCTAATGCTCAGCAGCTTCATAAAGCCAGCAAAAAGCAATGTCCTTCACTGTTGTTAGAGGGTCGGCACTCCACTCTGCCATGACTAAGAGGGTGATGGAAACTTTCACACATGTCAGCGAGCTAAATTTAGGACCAGAAAAAAGAAGGTCTTTGGGGTTGACCTCCGCTCCTGAACCAGGCAGGTGTGAGAACACCTCTCAGGCAGATCACACGTCTGCCTGCCCTGTGCCGCGGTGAGAAAATGGCTGACAGTTGCGGATTACTGCTGCAAATGCAGCTGCAATGTGCAAGGTAGGAGCAGAAATATGGAGTTAAAAGAATGTGGTGTGGTTTGGCAGGAAAGCTGTACACTGTCTCTGTAAGTATAGTGAGTACTCAGTGAATTTTAGATTTTTAAAGTATGTGCTGTTTTCTCTAAATACCCCACCTTGTCTGTCTCTTTCTGTCTCTCCCTCTCTGGATGTCTGCCTCTCTCTCTTTTTCTTTTGTCATTCTCTGTCGCACAAAAGATGGAAAATGTACAGTTTATGTAACAGCCATTTTGAGAGGGCACATTGGGAACAAAAGAAATTACGATCATCACATAGTGATTATCCTCACAGCTACTCATTCACGGGATAAAGCTAATACATAATGCGAGCCTCTCATCTACCCTGACCGTCAATGGCCCCTTCATCCATTATAAACTCAGCCCAATATGTATTTCTCAATAAAGGGTGATCGAAGGCGTGATGGGGCTGGGGCGCCTTAAAATGAATGCAACTTTGACCCACATCTCCAACCATCCCCCTAAATTAGAAATCCATACTTCATTTCTCGGGCAAGAACCCTTGTTTCTGTGAGACCGACGGCTGATGTGGGCAGTCTTGATAGGCACTCAGTCAGTGTTCAGGCGGGCTCGTGCTCTTTATGCCGCCGTACTAACGGGTGAAAAAGTCGGGATGATGGAGAGTGGGATGAGAAGAGGGAAGGCTGACCTTTAGATAATCATCTCAGGGTCGGGTTTAGGACGCACTGGTTTTTTGGGGGGAGGAGAAGAATTAAGTTTGACTTTCTTGTCTAAGGGGATTAGAGTTCAGACCAAAGTGCCCAAAGGTAAAGGTCCACGAGTTTAGTTTACTGTATATGTGACAGAAAGAGAATCTGTTTTTGTTTGTGTGCTGGACTTGGTGGTTCAGGACTGATGGAGATTGAATGGACCAATGACAGTCATAGTATGGCCTGTATACCCATTAAAATACAACCTAACAGTACCACCTATCCTAACGGTAAATAATTATGACATTGTACAAGTACAACTGCAGTTTAACTCTTAAAGAAACAGTGCGACGTTTCAAGAAATGTGCTTATTCGTGTTCTGGTGGAGAATTAAGAGACAGGATTCTTTTATCAAGATACAGTCTGGCACAGAAGCCTAGTAAAATGGCAAATTTTTATTTCTACACTTCGATTTTGTACTTACTGATATTTAAAGGTGCCGGTAGGTGGATTTTGTTTGAGCCAGGCTGGTTGTTTACACCTGTGTCCAGGCTTTATGCTAAGTTAACCTACCCAACTGCCACTATTGAGATAACTTCTTGGCGGGGATCTATATACCCACACTATATACACAATTATAAGGCGCATTAATTAAGCGAAACAAAACGGTCGGATCTTCATGCGCCTTATAATCTGGTGTGCCTTATGTATGAAAATAGACACGGTTATTGATAGTGTGGTTTATAATCCGGTGCGCCTTATAGTGTGAAAAATACGGTAAATACCTATGTTTATATTCCAGTTACTCACAGCATTACTGTATGTCAGTATAAAACTATAAGTAATATACACTTATAAGGATGAGGACCAGAATTAGTACTAGTAGAATTAGAATTTAAAAAAATATATTTTTCTTAGTATCCTTAATGACAGTTCTGTTAGATGATGCCTCAACACATTACAGTTGTTTGTAGTGGACTAAAATTAGGCCAGATGAAAAGAAAATTGTACCAGGATTATTTTCATAACAACTTCTCTCTTCCAATAACTGTCATGCCCTTCTTTTGGCTAGAAATGTATTTTAATTGAATTTTAATGTGACATATCGCTAACACTCAATATGTACACCTTGTCTTTAGAGGTCATGAAGAAATTAAAAATGACCTGCAAGAAAATATGAATGCTTTTAGTCCTGTTTAGGCTGGGGTAGTAGTCCACTTCAGTTTAATGTGGCCAGTATGAGAATTACAACAACACTTTCTGTGTTTACACCAGTTTTCACAGATGAATAATAAAAAAAGGAACTTTAGACATAAGTCATAAACACAGGTTTTCTCAGACTTGGAGAGTGGATCACCAGAATAATTTGTTCTCACTTGTCTCTCAGGGCTTCTGTATGGATATTTAAAGTTAGCAAAATAGTAATAATAATAATAATCAATAAATACATGCACGGTGGGGCAGTGGTTAGCACTGTCACCTGACAACAAGAAGGTTCTGGGTTCAAATCTGCTGGAGTCTGCATGTTCTCTCTGTGCCTGCGTGGGTTCGCTCTGGGTACTCTGGCTTCCTCCCACAGTCCAGAGACATGCAGGTTAGGTTAATAAGAGACTATGAATTGCCCATAGGTGTGATCATGGAACGTGGGTGTGAAAAATATAGAAAACTGCAGTCCTTGATGTATGGGCAGAGGATGACTTTCAAGTCCAACTTGACACAGGAACACATGTGGGAATAAACAATACTGTACCACTGACACTAACTACGTCTCCTGGAAACAGCGGTAAACAACTGCACTTGACTATTATGCAAACGTACCACAAATTAGAACAACAGTAAACAAGTGTGAAAGCAGAGCTGCATGGGTAGACAGAAGGGGGACAATCAAATTCAGGTTCTGACTTAAAATAACAAACCCAATTTGCAAGCAGCTGCAGAAGAACATACAGACTCCAACGCTGAATTAGTATTATTTTTTTTAATGAACAGCTCCATACACCCTTAGCAGTTTTACTACTATTTGCAGCCATGCAGCATCAAAGCAAAACAATCATTACATCATGTGAGTGGATATACATCTGTACATCCTGTGTAGTATTTAGTTTTGCAGTGATCGTTTACAAATAATGAGTGATTTCCATATTTGGGTCGATCTGCCCTGGAATTGAATCTCTGACCTTCTGATTGCCGTGGTGACATTTACCTGCTTATCCACACACAGTGTACGTATTAAGTCAGGGTCAGGAGTTTGTGTCAGTCTGTAGGCTAATGGTGAACCATGTGTCATATGTCAGCTCATATGCCTTTTCCACTTCACTGGCCTGACCGGTGTTTAAATAACCGTCATTTAATTAGGCATGTTGACTAAAATGTTTTCGGTTTGCAACAGTGACCAAGGGGGCAAGCCGTAAAGGGGCGGGGTCACACGCTCTGACATATGAACGCTTCACATACATGAAATGTCCATTGAACAGATGAACTGAGATTGAGCTAACAAAGGTTCTTAAACTGAATCATTGTTGGTTTTGGTTCATAGACTGCTGACCACTGGTGCTGTACATCCACTCTGAACTCAGCAGCCCATTCATTGCTTATTCACCATGATGTTGACAAGGAGGATAATTGCATGGCAATGAATTGCAGATCAACTTGGGCTCCTCTGCACACCATCTTGCTCATTTGCAATCAGAAAATATTTTTGGCAGACACACTGCTGTCTTCTTTATTGGACTTAAGTAATCACACTATCTTCCTTCTTACAAAAAAAGAACATTTGTTGCTTATGTTTCTACAATCTACAAACATTTTTTATTTAATATTGTTAATTTTTTTTATGAATCATTTATTGATGTTGCATTTTGTTACAGTTTTTTGTATAAAAGTATCAAGGAACAAGCTTTTAGGAGAATATATATAGAGAGAGAGAGTTGAGGTTGGACTGTAGCAGACTGCATGAGTCAGAAGGTCTGTGGAGCCACTATCAGCAAAAGTACATCCAAAAAGCTTTAAAGTTTGATTCACTTAGATGAATCTTACTAAAGTACACTGATACAACAAAAGAACTCGCACTGACATTTCATTGAGTGTAGAAAAAGGACAGGAAGTGTTCCCTTTTTCGATCTGAACCTTTGACTTTCTTATTAAAATGTTGTTTCTCCACAACTACCGTTTGCCATCCACTTCACGCCTCCATGTCCTTTAAACTCGGTTCATTTTTGGTTCAGTTCAGTCCAACAGCAATTACTGTTATCTCATTTTTACGAGGAAGAAATGAGAAATAATCACAGTTTGCGCCAACCCCATTTCAAGAATAATTCTGTCTCTTTCCAATATAATCGGTCTCTCTGCCCTAGACTGTGCACTAGAGGAAGAGGTCAGGGGAACTGGACTCCTGTCGAACACCCAATGGGATGAATTTGATTCTGTCAGGAACAATTTGACGCTGGTGCGGGGTGTGCCAGGAGCATGTCAGCCTGATTAAGGTTTCTTCTGTTAGGGTACCGGCATCAGGGAGAGTCCCTCTCAACTGACCGTGACTGGAGCTGGCTGGGAAATGCACAGGGATTACCGTCACACTGCAATTGGACGCACACACGTTCACATATATAAGGTCACGCACAGCAAACATGAACATATAACATACAAACACACTAATTCCGAGCTGATCCTATAAACGCACGCGCATACATATCCCATGTACACACATGCATGTTTGCACATGCAAGCACACAAATGCGGACACTCTGCCTCATTCGATCATGGCGCCGGCCTACAGGGCTTTGGTCAGATTGGAGTAGAAAAGTGCACAGGGAGAGGTGTCCTAACATTTCACAACATTACAATGAATGCTCTGCTCTGCAGAGAAGCATGAAATAATTCAGCAAATCACAGTATGAGGTAGTCGAGCGAGGGCTTATCTCAGGGAGGGCGTGGGGGGGGCACCACTGTGGATTCATTCAATTAAATTTTATTACATTTGTATGAATATATGTGATTTAATGTGGAGTAAATACAAGCGCCTTGTCTTGAAAGGATTAGAATTTTTGGTATTTTCTTTCGCATGCACATCTGACACACACTGTCACACTAACACATATTCACACGCATTAGCTCTCGCGTATGCCTCTGTTGCTGTAGTTACCGCAAGAGCCCTTGACTTCATACAGTACATGTCTCCCTCCTGTTAACAGTGTGTCATTGTAGCAGTTCTTGTCTCATTTGCACAGGTGTAGACCCAGCCTGTAACCTACATATGGCAAATTGTTGTATGTAATCTACTTACACCTAAGGAGCTACTACTACATTTCCATATTTAATCATAGACACTGCAGGTAAACAAAGCAAGACATCTCTGCTTTCATACAGTGACGAATGACAGGGCAGCCCCCTCCATTATTACTTCCTAATCAACCCCTTTGGGTTCGTATGTACACACGTGTGTGTGCGTGGTTTTGTGTGTGAGTGCGAGAGTGAGTGAATCTACCTTGAGGTGGGAATCTCGGCAGGCATTATTTCATGAATTTCATTAGTGAGGTGAAAATAATTTCCTTGCCAGCTAGTATTGTTATTCAGCTATTGTTGTTAATCCAAATTTAATATGTTGAAAATGATTACAGGGATGGTGTAAGAGCGGGCAGCGGTGCTGCTGCTGCTGCATTTCTTCACTGTGTTACAGTATCTTCCTGTCTCCCCCGATTGTCTTGTCTTTCCTCTGTTTTGTGTCTTATTTTCTCTCCAAGAAAAGCTTGTTTATCCCCTCCTCCTTTCTTCTCCCGTTGTATCTCTCCATTTTCCTCCTCCATATCACATATGAACACAAGCCACTTTCATCTTCCGCTGGCTTTGTAAACAGTGATCATAGCAAATAGTTCAATAATGCTGATATTCTTGCTTTGAAGAACGGGAAGAGAGTATAAATTCATGCATATGAGATCAGTGTTTGATGTGGCAATTCAGGTTTTTCAGCGATGGTGGATCACAGACACGTGTGCTGGTTCACTTGACACAGTGTTCCAACTTACACATAAATTAATCATGAGAACGAGGTGCAAAAATATAAACAGTGACTCATTCATCTGTCCAGACTGGATATAAACAGTGACCATTTAAAGGAAAACATAAATACAGCATTGTAAAACAAAATCCCATCTTTATAAAGCCAAGGAAAGGAGCAACTATTCTTTAAAGAGAATTTGTAGAACCCCTAAAAGCAGACTTAAGAGCCTGTGTCCATTGAATTTGTGGCCATTTTTCAGACTTCTCCACCAACTCTGAAGTTCGGCTGAGGTAGCAGTCACGCAGTCACCGGGGGGGCACATCACACTTAAACTTGTGGCAGGACATCTGTGAAGGCCTGTAGGGGCAAGTTCAACTCCAGACACACAGCGACAGCGCTGAGAGACAGAACACACACAAAATACCTGTACATACAGTGTAGTGTACAGAAACCCTCAGCTTCCAGAAAGAAGAGTACACGCTGATCCAGCTTCTCCTCTCCTGATATAGATTCCGAAAATAAGTGTTTCTGCCAACACTGACTATATACTGGTTCAGTCTACATTATAATTATTGTGGGAAATGAGCAAGAATTTGTCAAAAAACTGAAACAACTGAAATATCTCAACAGTGTCTTAATTCTCATCTGAGTTTAATATAAATATATAAATATGAGACGCTTGGAATTACAAGTGTAAATCGGGCCTAAAAAAGTGGTAAACATTATACCTCCTAAACATCAGCATGTTAGCGTTGTCACTGTGCATGCTAATGTTAACGTTTTCTGCAACTCAAAGTAGCACTGTGCAGCCTCATACAGCTGCTGCCATGACTGTATATTGTTGTTGTCACAGTATCACACAAAACTGTATTTAATCTGACCATTACCCAATATGCTTCCTAAATTCAGTATTGGGGCTCATGGATCAGATTGCTGCATTACTAGAAGCTGTTTATTTCTTTGTTTTCATTTTTGGATGCACTTACCTGGTAAATGACTTTGAATGTCTGCTCATTTAGAAAACAACGCAAGTACGAAAGCCATTTCTGTCTGTCTAAACATTAACCTACAAGCACTTGAGAGTTGCCAAACAAGTTCAATTCAATCAGAAGTGCAGTTAAATATATGGCCTTGGGCGTAATTAGAAAACGCCATCTCTATGAATCAATCCAGTTAGGCGTCCAGAAATTTTTCTCATAGTGACAGAGATACAGCTTGTTGACAAACACCTAGGTCGCACTTCAGGCATGGGAAGTACTGCAATATGTGTGTGTGTGTGTGTGTGTGTGTGTGTGTGTGTATGTGTGTGTGCGTGCGTGCGTGTGTGTGTGTGTGTGTGCGCAGTATGTGTGCGTTGGCTTAACTCTGGTTTTCTACAGCCTGCAGAGCACATCTATTGCTAATAAACAGCACTCCCTTATTTCCTACTCTATTAATCATCTGCCTGCAAGTTTAGGTTTTTATGTCACAATCTTTTAAAAAAGGGATTAATCCGCTTTTACACTCTCATCACAGCAAGACACTCCAACTTATTAAGTCCCCATAGGGACCCAAACTCTTCAAGCAGGTTTAAATTAGTGTTTTCTTTCTCTGTTTGATTTAGATCCAGTGATTAAATGGGGGCCGAGCGAGAGTGGGAAAATAGCTTACATCAGCAGCTAAGAAAGGAGATCTTTGAATGCAGAACTGTTATTTCACCACAGACTAAATCATTTAGATACTTCTCCATCTCCACCAGGCTATTTGTATGACACCAAATTACTTTGGGCTTTCTTCTGCGACACACATCAAAAGTAAGGGAAGGTAAAGTAGTAAATTTAAATAATTTAGCTAGTTAGACATATAGTGCTTCGCCAGTCTTAGTTGAAACAACTTTTGAGGTATGGTGTCTAGAAGTTACGCTCCAAAGTTTTGATCTGCATAACAGCAGTATTCCATCTTGTCTTGTCCAGTTTAGGGGACAGTGATTTACTATGACATGTCCATAATGCTGTAGGACTCACAAAGGACAGGCGTTATAAAACAGAAGAGTCCCTAATATGAGTCAAGCTCCAAAAGTTCTCCATGTCCTGCACCTCCCTTTGATACCTTATTTATGCCCTTATTTATATTGTTCTGATAAATGTAATCACTGTCTGGATTATGTTCCGAGCCAATGTCTTACTTGAGTAAATGAAGCGTTACATTAATCTACTACACTCCAGAGATTGGGGTTCTCATCCAGACTCCTTTCTGTGGTTAGGTTTAGACAACAAAAGCACTTTGGTTAAGGTTACAGGAAGATTGTGGTTTTGGTTAAATATTGATAATCACATTTTTCTTTATTCAAGTCTGCCAGTGCCTAAGACATTACTATGGAAAATGCAGTAATACTGTTGTCACTGCAAGTGGATACTGTACTGTAAGATTGGATATTTAGGTAGAAAACAAATTAAATATGTTGTCACATTTCTCTGACACGTTCAATATCAAAATTTTTGCGACTTACCAGATACTTCAATTAACATTTCCTCATTGTGTTTATAGAAAATGTTATCTGGGTTGCATTTTGCTTCCTTTAAAAATTATTTTCTGTTGCAAAGTGGGTGTATATAAATATAATTTCTCAACTCAACTACTCTTGTGCATCTGTTGTCATATTTTGTGCAGTTATCATAACTTGTAATCTGACTTTTGTGTGTAAAATTTGTGTGAAAACCCATTTGAACTGGTCTGAGGAAACTGCATAGAACGTATATGGTCTTTCCAACCCCACCACCAGAATTATCAGGAATTACTTTCAGTGACTTTTGTCAGATTGTTACTTTACACAGTCCATGGCAGTTTGGATTAGATTATTATTCTAATCACATCAATTTAAGATCCTTATTTTGGCATCAAGGTTAATTTATGTTTTAATAGTTCATGTGAATGTTGACTTGCAACAGTAGACAGTTAGGTGCACTATCCTAAATTCATCCTAAATTCAAGTCTTCAAAAATGCGTCTTTTCTCTGTACAGGCACACAAAGGAGAAAATATTAAAATTGAGAGAAAGAAACCAGGGAGGTCTTGCCAAGTCTGACAGGCAGGGAAGGGAAGCTAATTATCCCATGGTGCTTGGAAGCTAAAGTGCTCATTGACAATCACAGGACTGCTCTCGGGGTGTATATAGCCATTAGGCTGAGAGACAAGGGTTCACCAAAAGCACTATCACTGTGGTCACGGAAGCCAAGCCAGATCAACCACTAGCCTACAGCTGTTTGACAAGCAGCATTACAGGACAAATCTCTGCATATACAAGTACTGATGATGGAGGTCTTAACTAGAATAGACAAGGGTAGAGGGGAAATGAACGAGAATACATTAAAATAACAGTAACCGTGGCAAATAAAGATGTCAATGAAAGGCGTTAACATGGGATGTGGCTTTTAAATGTGGGTCTAAATGCACCCAAGATGCACTGGGAACAGATTAAAAGCTAGTAATTAAAACAAGCTCAGGAGGTGGGTTTTGAAAAATGAGGGCAACAAATTGGTCCAAGCCACATATACAACATCCAGGCTCCTCCCAAATCATTGCATCCGCCAGAATAAAACAGGAAAGATAAGTTGTGCACAGTTTTTGTTGGATCCAAGCACCACTGCAGAAGCAATTGCTATTGGATGGAAACTTCAGCCGCTGGTTGTACGTGAGATGAGTATTAAACCCCAGTGGTGGAAAGTAATTAAAGTGGCAATCTCAAAGATTTTCGTTTAAATAAATATCTGTTAAGCCACTATATATCACTGAACAAAGTAACACATAGTGAATGAAGTGAACGCTATGCTGACTGAGCCCATGGCTCACTGATGAAAGTATTGCAATATTTATAAAGTTGTGTTATTATGAACTGGGCGTCTGTGGTGACATAAAACGCTGTATTAGGGTTCTTCTGATGCAAACCAAACATTTCCTACTGCTGCAGCTTCAGATTAAAAGCATTTAACTGGCAGAACATGAGTTGAATTTTACTATGAATGAGTCGCAGGAAATGCAGTGTGTTTGTCAGTGACGTTAGCACATCTTGGTCATTTCTGGACAGTGGATAAGAAATATCACAGGGAGTAATGGAGCGAGAAGGAGCAGCCACGGTGAGCTGTTAGATGAACAGCTGCAGGAAACAGGCTGCACACCTCCAACTTCTCAGCCAGGTAACATCTCCTCTCACTGTTCACAGACTTAGGCGACCTTTTACTTATACTAAGGCATTTTAAAATTATTGTGTAGGTATTTTAACCTAAGTAAAGGATCTGGATCCTCCACCAATGTTACAGCCAGATTTTCACTGTGGTGGTGTTCATATGGTGAGGCAAAGTTAGTTCAGATTTTCTCTGTTATGTGGATAAATCAGGATAAATCACATGTGAATACAACCTCAATGCAAAGCACCTGAAATGTCAAGTGTGACTAATGTATGACAACAAAGTCGAGTCAGGTTTATGTATATAGCTCCAAGAGTTCAGAGTACAAGAGTTCAGAGCAAGAAAACACCACCCTAAGCACAATTGCGATGGCAATGATAACAATATTTGGAAGAGAAAAATACAAAAGATGAAGACAGTGAGGTGGGAGAACATGCAAAAGAACAATCCAAGACAGAAAACAAGAAAGAATAACCTTAGAATGGACTTTGTGCGTGCCTGGCTGACAGAGCCTGCTTATTTAGTCGGGTCAAATGATCCCGGTGCATTGTTCAGAACTCTATATTAAGCACATAGGTTGGATCAGGCTCATTTTTATCTTTGTGCAAGAGCCATACACAGCATGTTTAGTCGAACTCATCAGCCTTGGACCATTCATCCTGCAAGTGAGTGTAATTGAACTGCTGAGGTACTGCAATCTGCTGCTAACAGCAGCACCTCTCCACCCCCTAAGCACACTGACAGAAATGGTCTTTGAAAAATAAAAGTGGCTGAAATTTGAGCCATGCATCCAGTCTTGGACACTAACGACAGATTTATGCAATTAACCCCGTCACATATCTCTCCCAGATTGGTGTGAGGGTGGAGGGGGTCGGGTATAGGTAATGCCTACAAGGTCCCCATCTGGATGTAAATATGCCTGTTCTTTTAAATGAATGACTTTACAAGCACAAAAAAGCCATCAGAATCCTCACACCTCTGCCACCCTCTGGCAATGTAATCACTTTGTGCATTGGATATTGCATTTATTTTTTAATATTTCACTCTCCCCCGTCTGTTCATCTCTCTTTCTACCTCGGCTTGCTCCCCTGCATGCATTCCATTTTCATTCTCATTCTAAATGGCATTTCTTCCCTAGAAATTAGATATCAGCCGGGCTGTCCCTTATTATTTCAACCCAGAAGTGAGGACTCCAGTTACGACCTAGATATCGCTCTCTCCTCTCTTTCCTTACTCTGTCCTTCCCCTCTCTCCCTCTCCAGCCCTGTCTCTTTATCCCCTTTATCTCTGTTCATACCTCTTCCCCTCCCTTTCATCCACACCTCCGAGGCCTCACCTCCTCTCCTGCCTCACCTATCTCTTGCATTAAATCAAATGGAACACATTAAAAGTGGCATGCACAGCAGACAATGGCTTTTGTGATTGCCTGCTATGTTCGGCCTGGTTGTGCTGCACAGCTCCATAAAATGCCATTTGTATCACCTCATTTCATAGGGCCGTACGACACCGACGAAACAGAGAGGGGGACTGAGAGGAGACACAGAAGCCAAGCAGAGATATAGTAGGTCGAGCGTGGAGAGAGGATGAAAGAGAGAATGTGTAGCAGAGAGGGAAGTAGAGGCCAGAGAGAGTAAGAGAAAGAATCAGAAAAAGGAGATCGAATGTAGAGACAGAGTAAAATGAGAGCAGAGATAGAGAGAGAAGAATGAATAAAACTGGATGAAATCACAAAAGAAAAATCTGCAAGAGCAACAGAGCCAGAATGAGGGGGCAAGACAGGACAGGTGAGAAATGAGGGTAAAAAAAATGGAGGGAGGCCGAGGAAGGAACTGGCAGAGAATGAGAGAAAGGGATAAATGAATGAATAGGAACAGTGAGATGTGTGGAATAGAGAGAAATAGGTGTGAGTAGGAAGAAAAGCCAAGAGAAGAAAAGAGGAGGCGAAAAAAGGGTGAGAAAATGATATCGGTGAGGGACTGATAGACAGTAAGAGAGAGAGAGTGAGGGCTGTATAGTGAGATTACCCTGGAAAGCCCTGACACTATTCAAATAAGAACAAGCTGCCAGGACAACTACGAGGATTTAGAGCAATAAGAAATATATAGCAACCCGGGGAGAGAGAGAGGGGGCTGATGAGGGCACATCTCGTACTCTCCCTCCTCGCCTCCCTTCCTCCCTCTCCATTAGTACAGTGAGCATATTGGGCTTATTAAATTCTAATTGTCTGTAATGGCCGCCCAGGCTCTCTGAGGCACCATGTGACAGGGTGAGACTGAGCGGAGGTATTTGTTTTGCTAATTGGAAACCGTTCAGCTCCCTTAAGTGTTCTGCTGTTCGCCGCTTCTCGGGGAGCGGTTGATAAAAACTGTGTGGAAAGATGGATAGATGGATAGATAGCACAGGTACAGCACAAGGAGAGAGAGAAAGGGAGGGAGACGGGGTGGAGCAGCGAGCAGGGCGGGAGGGCAGAGTGTAAGAGGAGCACCTTGGGGGTATTTACCGGTGAGAAGGAATATGAAAAATCAATGAGGACATAATGAGCTTCATTTAGAAAGTTGTCAGACACTAGCGGAGGGCTGTTTAGCATGCTGCATTCACTGTGTGAAACAAAAGCTGTTTACACAACACACACCACGTACAGTATGTGTTACTGAGGTTTCCGAAAACACTCACAAAGGCTGAGATTGCATTCAAGCTGCCTCATGCAGAAATGATGTTACGATATATTTATGATTTATTATTTATGAGTGAATATTGTTATGTGGTTATATGCTGTGCGAGCCCCTTTGTATTGGTCTGTATATTAATGTTTGTTTATTTCGCTCTGTACTCAGGAATTCCTTGACCCTCCCACCCACCAATATCTCTCACGTCCTTGCAGCGTCCTTACACACAGCATGCCTCAGAAAGCCATTTAGAGTTCTTTACTTGTTCTCTATACCTCCTCTGCACCTTCTTCCCTTTCCCTTCCTCCCTACGGCAATAAAAGTACTGGAAAGAGCAGAAGGTGCGAAGAGGTGCAAAAAGCATCTACCGTGTTTCCATATGGCCTTGCTTCCGCTGAGCTCTGCACTCACAAACACATGCTGAAAACAGACATGCAGGTAAATATGCACACACTGGATCCCAGGTCAGGCAGCTTTCCTCAACACACAGTACCTCAGGAAGTCTTTGTGTTTTCAAAGGAAATGTACGGATGTATACGTATAATGGTGCCAGTCTTCAAGGCATCAATAATCATAAGCCAAGTGATAATATGAGGGGTGGCTGTTAAGCTATAGAGTCAGACAAAACCTGGCAGATGAGGAAAACCATATTTTTGGTTGTTATACATCAGTGCCTTGTAATCCCATGTGGGATGGGCCAAACGTGTGTCATGACATGGAAGTAAAAATCAGCTATGGTAATAAAAGACTCTGAAAGGGTCCATTACACAAAATTTTAATTTTAAGTGCATTTTGCTGATACTTCTTCACTTTTCCTTTAAGTGCAACTTTAAATGCAGGACTTGTAGTGGAGTATTTTTAACGGTGGTATTTCTACTGTTATTTCAGTAAAGGAGTTCGTCTTTCACCACTGCCTACCAGAAACCTCAAATGCTTACTAATTAACTTTTTTTGGGGTACATATTATTATTATATTACACAAAAAGAAATAAAACCGAAGTGTAAAAATGACAATTTCACATTTTAAAGGGGGGTTATGAGTGTGTGTGTGTGTGTGTGTGTGTGTGTGTGTGTGTGTGGACTATTTCTTGATCCACAGAAGTCCCTCCAGCAAGTTAAAAGGTCACCTAATTGTGCCACGTCCTGCCTCCTTAAGCAAGCAGGCAAAACCTACAGGTAGTAGCAGTATTGTTAGCTAGCAAGTCTACGTAGAGCCAGGCTAGCTGCCTCCCGTCCAGTCTTTATGTTAAATTAGGCTAACAGGCTGCTAGCTAATATTCAAATTACAGACATGGGAGTAGTACTCTGCAAGAAAGTAACTGTGTGTTTTTTACAAAATAATCCTCAGTCATATATGTGCTTTTATATAAACACACACACACATACACATTTTTACATTTTTTTTCTTGGCAGCCAAATGACTTAGTCATGACAGTCAATTGAAATGTTTTCTCCCTGTGGATTTGTGACAAATACCCCCTTCCCGACTTATGTGGCTGTCCCATTAGAAATGAATAGAAGTGCTTTTGGCTGCCTTGTCTCTTTTCCCCCGGTGCCTTTTTAAGTGCTGCCGTGTTATTTTTACATCACTGTGTCTCAAGGTTTAGACGGATAGGTGCTGTATGACTGGCTGTTTGGAGAAATGGAGGCAGGTCCCACAGCGATTTGTCTCAGCGATTGTTGGGGAAGTGCGTATGGGGACGGTGGATGTGAAGACCGGAGTGTGAGGTCGCGTATGTATTTCCATGTCTGAGTATGTATTCAAGCTCACGCTGTTTGAAGCGCCAGTGCATGTGCAGGTTGAGTGTATCTGAGCATGGGCAAGTATGTTCAGGAAAGGCTTTTGCTCCGTGACACTAGAGGAGAGGCAGTTTTAGAGCAACGCTGGATCAAGATGCAGAGGGAATCAAATCGTTAGAAATCATTAGAATCAAACTGTTAGAATCAAGGAAACTGTATAACCATGGCAATATATGGTGAAATGCACAGTGAGCTAATCAATGGATGTCTCAAGAGATACTCAGCTATATTTGCTAAAGGAGTAGCATATGCCAAATGGTGTATGCAGATAAATACACAGCAACACACAAAAGGGCTGATTAAAAAAAAAAAGAAAAAACCCGGAGCATGGATGATTTTACAAGTACATGCATAATGAAGGCAACTTTGACAAACAGGCGCAAAACATAAACACAAACTATCATCTGCACCAAAATCTAGTTATTTTCAATCACTTAATGTCTGGATTATTTTGTTGATTACTGAGTGATATGGTCCATGTCATATACTTGTCCTCGTAAAAATAAACATTCAGTAAATAGAAACACCCGACACAATTTCTCAGAGGCCGAGGTGAACCCTCAAATTTCTCTTTTTTTTCAACCATCTTTCCAAATGTATTTAACAATGATATAAAACAGAGAAAAGCAGCTATAAGCATCTTCACTGGAACCAGTAAAGATTTGACATTTTTATAGCTTCCTAACAATTACTCAATCATCAGAATTGCTCTCTGTAAAGTGACAAAGCAATTAATTGGAAAATCATTTCAGCACTAATACAAAGACGGACACAGACTTCTGTTATGCCCTCATTGTAAGTCTTAAGGAGAGTTTTACCACCCATGACGTGCACCTTGATCCTCCCCTGTTCTCTGGCTCCTGTACTTCTGCATGTGTGCCGTCAACAGCCGAGACAAAATACTCTTCACGACTACACACTGACTTGGTAATCCCCAATTAGACACAATAATACTATTTAGTGAGCAGCTGTCCCCACAGACACCTGACACACACATAAACACAGGCGTGAACACTGCTAAGCACAGACAACAACACGCATGGTGGCATTCACCCACACACACATGCGCACATATGGCTCTAGCCTGCATGCTCTGATAGAGCATGTTAGCTGCCTCACCAGATGCCTGGTGGATAATCTAGGTGCCGTAATGTGATGTTCTGCCAGCCAATGGGTGTGTGTGTGTGTGTGTGTGCGTGTGCGTGTGTGTGTGTGTACTCTTGTCTGCCAAGATTTGGGCTAAAAACTTGTTGGCTTGTTTGCAGTTACTCTTCATATCCAGTATCTTTTCACTTCCTCTCCCTCTCTGTCATCTCGCACTCACCTTATCTCTCTTCTTTACTTCTTTTCCTTCACTCCTCACACTGCTCTCATTTGCACTCTTTCCCCATCCTTCCTCTGTCTGGAAGTCATCCTAACACCTGTGCCTTCCCTGCCCACCCTCCACTTCATGCCTCCTAACATGTGCCACCAAATGCGCTGTCCAGAAAATCCCTGGTGATTATTGTTCCTAATTTGTCATGTCAAACCCAGTGTATGCTCAGACTGTGGTATATTGTGCAGCTGACAGACACTTGATTTAGAGTGGCGTAAGCATAAGCACCAAAGGGAACTGCATGAAAACCACAATAAAGAGTGTTTATCGAAGGATGAAGCTGTTGACTAAATTGGAGCGAGCAAATCCCCTCACTGGCCCAACCCCTAAGTTTCTGAGAGTTAAAATGCTGCTTTGAGCGATATCCATCATAGCTACTACATATGCATCACACACACACACACACACACCTCTGCATAATTTCTGTAACAAGTAGCCACTTATTTACACCAAATCTGCATTTGCCACTTAACTCGCTTGCTCTGGTGGCCCACCGCGGTGACAGGCATGGTGCACATTCATCTAAGAGTTCCTCAAGCCATCCATCCTCTTTATTTTATTTACTTATTCTTTGTGCTCCTCCTTCTCAACTGAATTGCTCCCCTTCTCTAAGTTCTCTGTGTTCGAGTGAGTGAGTAAGCGAACAGTCGCTAATTCATTCCCGAACAAAAACAGAAACTGCATTTGAGTGTGTGTGGGTGTGTGTGAGTCTTTTATTGTACATCAGTAATGTATGGAAAATGGAAAAAAACTGGAGTCTGGACCTCTCTGAGCTAAATGTGATGATATGCACTAACGAACCAAATTTGGCCACAGCTAGTGTTAAATGGTGTCTATTTCTCTGTGTGCAGTACACCAAAATGTTAGGGATGTAACAATCAACTGCTTTTATTATCTAATATTTCACAATTAATCTGCACGTTGTTTGGTCTGTACAGTGTCAGGAAACAGTGAAAAATGCCCATCACAGCTTCCCAGAATCCAGCATGTCAACAGTCACAAAGTCAAAGAGATTCACTATATCAATATATAAGAAAGATAAATACTATATCTTCATTTTGTAGAAGATTGAAGCAGGAAATTCGTGGCTTTTTTGCTCCAAAAATAAACTGAAAAGATAAAATTATATCATATTGTCAGTTTAATGGAGGAATCGTGTCAGCTCAACTGGAGTGACCAGATGACCACTGGTTTTGCTAACTCGTGCTTGTGAGCCAACCTTGTTAAAAACCAACACACGTGGAATGTGTTACTGCAGAAACGTCACTGTGCAGCGTTATTCAAATACTGTAGCTCTTTCATGCATTTGAGCTGAAGGACAAGTCACTTTCATTTTACTCGCATCAGAGGAATAGTGATTTAGTACAAAGCTATTCAGATGCCCAGATCTCTACTTTTCTGGTTACTCAGTAGTGAAATTCCACCTCTTGAATAGACCACTTTAAATGACAACTATTTACCATGAGACTAATTTGTTGAAGTTGAGACTATTCATACTCTTAAAAATATAAATCATTATAATAACAAACAGCAGTATTTTTGATGAAGCTTCATTTGTTAACAAACCCTAAACATTTGTAGGTTAAAGAGTATTTGGGTCTTATTTACTTAGTTTTCCAGTCATTCCTATAAGTAATGATAACAATCTCCAGACCAGATGTTAAGATCAGGGTAGCACTGTAACAGTTGAACCACAATTAAAGCTTATATCAAATGTTTTTAGGAATGGGCCCCTGTTCTGTTTACATCTGTGTGTTGACACGTTCCTGATGCTGGTTTCACGCAGTTTGACTGATCGATAGTTGGCGGTTTTACACACAAAGAAACGGAACAGTGCACCAGCAAAGGCAAGAAAGACGACTGCAAGCTAAGAAGCATGGATATAAACACAGAACAATTTAAAAATTTTCAAATTTTCAGGAAATTCAGCCAACACGTCTGTTCAAAAATACAAGAACTGAATTCACATTGCTTTTGTTTAGTTATAGGAAAACTCCACAGGACTCCTTTAATCAAACTAACAGGTTAGACCAACTAATTTGAAAGAGGAAACAAAAGCAAACTGTAAAATTATTACCCTAACAACACCATAATTTCCACTGGGGATGGTGGGTTGTTTTTTTAATCCCGCTCACTTTTATAGAGTATGAGAAAAACATTGATCTGTGTCACTTTCAGTTATTTCCCAGCTCTCAAATTAACAAGCTTAAGGAGCAGCAGCAGTGATGCACTGAGTGCTGGTACTCTTTTTATAGCCCTAGGTTTTGCCTCTCCCTGCCATATTGGTGAAGGATGTTGAGGCAGTATGCATCCTAAAATGAATATGTGCAAACACCATTCAAGGCCAAAAAAGGTGCTGCCAACTATATAATCAATATTTTAGATAGATTTAATGTAAGCCTAAAAAGAATAAGGCATTAAAGCACAGTGCTCTTAAGAGAACAGATGCAAATGTAACAATTATCTATCAGAAATGAACTGATATGTATAAAGGAAACTAAGTGATTTGGAGGTAGAGTTACAATACACACGTTTACATTTCATTTCTAGTAGGTTTTTTTTTTTGTATCACCATTATTATGCAATATGTTTTTCACTTTAACTATCACAGTTTACAGAACACCTCCCAGCTGAACTTTGACCTACCTTTGGCTTCACTTGCAAACAGTGTGGTTTAGATGTGTAAACTCTTGGTTTATTTACAACCTGTCTGCTCATGATTTGTATTCCCAAATAAAAAACTGAAAAAACTAAAAGACTAAAAGCTTTAATAAACTGGATTTATCCTTTACATTCATCCAGTCAAATAACACCATCAGGCCATGATATTCCCCATAGGCAGACACTGATTAAACCTACAGGCTTGATGTAATGCCTGTTGTCATTTGAAATTTCACTTGACTGAGATTCTGCATGTACAAATTGGAATGCCATCTCTTTATTTATTTAAGTCAGAAAAAAAGGCATTATTTCCATTTGTTTATACCCTTTCAGACTGTTTGAAGTGTTTTACAATTACAGGCCAGACAGAGCAGACAAACGATGTTGACAGGGAGGCAGGCCAAGTGGAAGACAGAAAGGAATTGTACTCACTGCAGTTAAAATGGAAAATATCAAGCGGTATTCAACCGATGACTGTAATTTAGCCAAACCTCTTCAGGGGTACTTGACAAAGCATATTAAACAGGGCGACTGATTTTTGGAAAACAAAACAATGACAGCATCCTTCTGGCTGCACTACTTCAGACAAGAGATGGCTTCATTTCAGTGACCGAGAATTAGGTTTATCTCAGTGTTTGTGTTTTTATCCTTAATGCTTGCACGAGGCACGTCAAAGGGACAGCACACGCAAGTCCTGAGATCAGAGGTGAACAAGGCTCTGAAGCTATATCGAGAGGGGAGAAAGATACTGGATTCCCGCGGCTGAGTTTAGTGTTACTTGCAGGTCTTTGAGCCTGTATGTAGCACTGATGTGCTGTGAACCAGACACCCTCAACCTGCTCCAGTAAATTTACTCAGGGCCCAAAAATGCCTAACCAGAAAGAAAGCACATATCTTCCCCCACAGCTTCCCAGAGACAGAAAAGAAAAGTTACTTTGTCAGCCAACTTCGCCTGCATACAAAAGGGGTTAAAAAAAGGCAGAGCTGCTCTTCACACACACACACACACACACACACACACACACACACACACACACACACACACACATATGTATATATACAGACAGGCAGTCTGACAGACAAGGTTGGAGAGAATAGATGTGGGCAGGTTCAGTGATTCCGATGTCAGAGGCGGTCTGAACGCTCTCTGTGTGTATCCTCTCTCCACTAGACCTTACATGGCAGTTCTCCTCTCCGGGGTGTTCTGAGAAGACAGGAGGGGCGGAGGGGGGAGAGGAGCAGAGGAATGAGGGGAAGGGTGGGGGACACACACACATATGATGGCAGGTACTAGGGGATTGTTCCAATGCCCTTGACATGAGGGAAACGCCAGAACAAGAGAGAACAAGATCCAACAAAAAAGGGGGATATCAGAGAGAGAGCCTTAGGAGGAGACTGTGTGTATGAAGGAGTGCTTGTTTTCACTTTAGATTTATGTTTGTGTGCATATGTATTTAAGTATAAATGTTTGCTTTCATACAGATATGGGCTTATTATCGTGTGTTTCTTGCCTAGACGGAAAATCAAGGCTGGTATATTCTAAAGGTTTTGACAGTGTGTGAGGCCAGTATGTGTTTTTCTGAGAGCAGTTGAATGTATGCGAATAAGTGTGTGTGTGTGTGCGCATGTTTGTGTGTGTGTGTGTCTCTCTGTCTCTGTCTCTGTCTGTGTGGCGCACGCATGCTCACTGCCCAAACCCAGTATGAGTCCCAGACCAGGGCTTTTCTTTGGGCTAGCAGATGTTTTGCTCTCACCTTGCCATACCTCATAAAGCGTGATGGCTCAGGACCCTGGGGCCAGTCTGGCACACACACACATGCAAACACAAATGCATACGCACACAGATGCATGCACACATACACACACACACGTAGTATGCAAACTCCCCACTGCCATCACCACAAAGCCACACAAAATCACACAAAATCCGAGAAATGCATGCACACACAAATTCAGCCACATAGAAATAGGCAAAGTCGTGGTCTTCCACCCTGTCTTTGCAAACTGACATGCATAAAGTGTCAAGGCCACATCAATGTGAACGTTTGAATGCTACAAAATCTAGAGCCGCAGGAAAGACAGGCCGGCAGGCGACCAACACACAGGATGTAGGGCTTGTGTCCACAGGCAGCTGTTTTTGTGCTGGCAGCATCTATTTTCTATACAACTCCTATGAAGTTCAGCTTTGACAGCGCTCAGTGTCCTCAGAGTCCTCAGCGTACAGATTTTTTTTCTTCCCGCTGCGCCCACAGTGCTTTCAATTGAAAATAGATCAGTAGTTCATAGGCGGAAGATCACCAAGTTTATCAATGTCACTTCTCTCTCACCGACCAATCAAAATCAAGAAGGAGGCGGAACTTATGAAATTAACACCGTCAACATTGGCGGAGGAGAGACTGATCCTGGCTGATAACCCAGTTTTTTTTACTATCTAACGCTGAAGGGTTACCATGATTAATATTTGAAATCAGGATTATTGAGGCATGTTGCCATGTCTGTCAGGATGTCAGGTGAGTGTCCTACAGTTAGTTAGCTCACATTAATATTTACTACTACTATGGAGACAGCTGTAGCTAGGGACTCTGTTATTGTTAAGGTAGCAGCATAGCTAATGAGGGTTTTGTGTGAATCAGTGCAGTGGAGGACTGGAAAAGGAAGTTGAAATACCTCTGAGACAGATATGCTAAGGAAAGGTGACAGGAACAGTTCAAGAAGAGCGGCTCAGCCAGCAGCTTTAAAAAAAAAAAAAAAAAAGTACATGGCGGTGCTCAGCTTCCTTGAGCCCCATTTATGAAAGAGAGACCTGCCACCTCGGTGAGGTCAGTTTGGACCAGCATTGGGCTGTCATTTAATTCAACTGAAATATCAGCAGCAGTACATTTAAACCTTATGATAAGAACTTGTGACAGGATGTCAGATTTACCACAAGTCTCAGAAAATGGCAGAGAACACCAGCAGCCACAGCAGGCCTGAGCACATACAGACACAACAGTCTGTCATCGATGCTCTCAACAAAGTGCCAGGCGCTGACGAGAGCTTTCTCCTGTGTCAATAAGGCTATTGAATTAAAAAAAAAAAAAAAAAGGCTGGAGTCCAGATAGACACAAACACACACAGTAACAAATCTATAAATGTCAATTTGTTGATTTGCAAATCTACATACACTGTTAAAAACTGACTAACATAAAAGGGAGGACCTGCACGAGTTACTTAGATCTAATGCATAAAGATTTATTTAAGAAAAGTAGTTGGTAGTAGTTGGAGACAGCTCTTAAAGGAGCCTTTGGTGTTTAGGTGTTCAGTGATGTTCACAGGATCGTGTCCTGCCGTGGCACTCTGCCCTCTGGAGAGGAGAAGTAGCTGGTGAGGATGTTTCTGACAGCAGCTCCTCCTCCGGAGGTGTTGTTACAGGTGTTGTTAACCCTTCAAACCCTGGGGATGCTCCTCACTGCACCCTGTGGCTCTGCTGATAATGTGTGGGGGACATAAAGATCTTTAGAATCCCAGTGGAGAAATTTTTGCAATATACATGTGGCCTTTGCAAAACACTCCCCTGCCTCAGGTGATACTCCCAGAACCTTGCTGTATTGCCTCCATTGATTTGCTAATTTGCCACAACAGGGTCCTAAGCTGCAGAGCAGCAGCAGCAGCAGCAGCAGCCAGACGCAGCTAAGATGCTGCTGTCACTGCTCCATAAGCATCCACCTCCACTACAAAAATCTGCCCTTATAGATCCAGTTACTGGCTGCCACTGCAGGGAGGGGCCTGGAAGATAACACGTTTCCTGACCATTGAACCCATGCAGTGTGGGAATGCCCATAGCTTCTGGAAGTCCTCTGCTGTTCTTCTCAAGGAATCAGCCGAGGGGACAGGAATGTATTCTTCCACTGAGCAGTTCCAGATTTCTACACACACACTGCGCACAATTCTGTTATCAGTGCAGAAACTCCACTCTGTAACTGAATGGAAGTCCTAAAGGAGTTCTCTGTTGACAGATGCCGGTAAAATGTAACATCAGTAAGTGGGTAACACTTTAGATTAAAGCCTACAATGTACAGTTTAATTAAACCAAATTTACAGCATATTTTTGAATAACAATGATGTGCCTGTACATTACACACCACTGCATACTTGTACAAGAGCATTTTGGGATAAGGAGGGTACAGTTGGGAAACTTAAAAATGATTTATTCTGCATTTTCTAACTAATGGGTGTCTATTCTACAGCACATCCTGTAAGTAAAGGAAACAAGGGAGTAACAATCACCCCTTTATATTACAGTCCGCAGATGGTGTGCTTCCCTAGTAACGACGTGAAGCAAGGTGTTACACTATATATAGAGAAATATTGGAACAGTATATTTTAATTTAACTTACCTAGAAATATGGAGGAGCAAGCTAAATTAACTGCTCTTCTGTTGTCAAAACAGCTTATCAGCCATACACTCATCAGCCACAACAGAGATAAGCCGGTGGTTTTAATGTTGTGGTTGGTCGGTGTATATATAAATATATATATATATGATCTAAGTCTTGTATTTTATCATGTTATATTTATAGTTGATTTCCTTGGATGGAAAAGGAAGCAGTGCGTAGAGCTGAAAACAGATGAGCTTGTTTTCCACTGCAGTGCACACTGAAAGGCTGCAAACGTCCAAATTGCTGGGGCGAATACTTATGCTTTAATAACTAAAGAATCCTCAACATGTGCTTTATCCAAAACATACAATAATACGGCACATATGATCTTGCAAGGTGGATACATTTTGTTCACCGGTGGCGCACAGAGCCACCTGAGCGTGACCATGTTGACAGCTGCACACACTCAGACATCATAAAATGAGAGACGTTTGCTGGTGAACTGGCAGCTGAGGCTGTCTTCTGATACCCACCATATGCATGACAATACACTTTCCACTGGACCTTAGTAAAAATACCCCAAAATTATTTATTAAGCACATTCAGCACAGTCACTTTGAAATAAAATCATGGCAGATTTATAAAGTGCTGCAAAAATCATTACACTCTCTTTCCCTGTAAAATTAGAATAAGCACCTAGTTCTTAAAAATATCAAAAGTCTAAATTTTTGCTTGGTTCATTCCAGATGTAAGATTGTTGTTCAGTACAGTGGGCCATGTACCATTTAATATTTGAATAGACACTCTTTAGTTAGAAAATACTTCTAGTATAAATAATAGGGCTGGCTATTTGGTCCAAGTTCCCGATTCGATTCGATTCCGATTATTAAGGTCTCAATTCGATTACCAATCGATTGAGTTTCCATTTGACACAGTAATCCAAAATACACCATAAACGTACTGCACCATTAAAAAAACAGCAGGCTGCTGAATTACTCAACTTCTCTTTTATTGAGAAACACCTCAAAGCAACTTCAGTATTGTGTAGTGTAGCTGTAACTTCCAAATTATTTTTTTTACTCGTTTTAGATGTAGTCTTTCACCGGGACTAATTTTGTTGTCATCTTGTGAGAGTACGTTGATTCGGTGGAATGAGGCTTCGGACAGTTGTCTTTAGCCCACGCAGCCTCCTCTGAATGGAAGCGCGACATGTGAGCCCTCATCCATCCATCCGGTTTCTATGCCGCTTGATCCGTCAGGGTGAGCTGGAGCCTATCCCAGCTGACTACGGGCGAGAGGCGGGGTACACCCTGGAGTGGTCGCCAGTCAGTCACAGGGCCGACACGCAAAGACAGACAACCACACATGCACACAGTCACATAGGGACAATGTAAAGTAGCCAGTAAACCTAATGTGCATGTTTTTGGGATTGTGGGAGGAAGCCGGAGTACCCGGAGAAAACCCACACAGGCACAGGGAGAACATGTAAACTCCACACAGAAGAGCTCAGACCGGGGTTCAAACCTGGACCCACATGTTGCTAGTATTTCCACAGTACTTTAGCTTAGTGCAGCAAAGTTTGAAGACAACGTCCGTCCTGTCGACATGTTTAGAACTCCTGAGTTAGCTATTAGTAGTTTGTGATGTACCCATGGATGTACAGACTATCACAGGATTATGTTGATACTGAAGAAAACGTTTTCTTTTCTCATTGATTTCTGAGCTGATTTATGGAGGCTTATCAGAGATAATGACATCCTTAGGTGTAAGTGTCACACTGAATGACATCCGTATGTGTTTTATGTCCATGTGTTTAGATTTGACTGAGGAGTTTCCACCGCCCCCCTTAAGGAGGCTTTTGGTTTTCTCTTTCAGGTTTGTCCTGCAGAGTGTCTATGTCTATTACAGACCATGTCCTGCATTCCATATGGTTAAAATGCTGTCCGAAACAATGAATTAAATTACAGAGGAGCAAAGTGAATATTTAATTCCCTGCCTCTTACTCTAATGTTAATACTGTCTGTCTGGGCCTTCTGTGGTAATTTTAGATAGATAATAGACAATGTCTGTCTGATTATTTAGGGTATAATGATTACTTAATAATCATTACTACTGTTAGGGTATAATAATGTAGTTTCAGAGTAAGTATGTTGTATTTAATAGGCATGATAACAGGGACACTGGAAGGTTATCAGTGTTGGGGTGCTGAGAAAAACTCATAAAAGCAAAAAGACAAACCATCACAACAACGTCATAATGTTTACAATATTTATCTCTACATCAACTTCAACAGCAGTAACCTACACTGTATGTCAGAGCACCAGGTTGTCATAGTTTACAGTGAGAATGCATCCATTTCACAAAGGACACAAGCCTTTATTATTAATTGATGTAGAATGAAGCCACATTTGACCCACTCAGATGATGGAGAGCTGTCACCGTTAGCAGTGACTCCAGTCTATAGTGTAGCTCATACACGTCACTGCTAACCCAGAGAAATAGAATTACATCAGGCTTCACTATCAAAGAGAGGGGTTCAGTGTCCTCTGCTCCTCATTCAGTATTCACTCATTCACATATCAGCTCTCTGTCTCTCTCTCGTTTTCTCTCTCTTTCTTTGTCTCTCTGTCTCACCCTCTTTGTCTCTCTCTTCAGGGAGCTGGTTCCATGACATCTAAATTTAAATAAAAAATCCACCAACCCTCCAAAACTTTAGTTACCAGATCTTATTTAATAACCAAATCACATATCCAGTTCTGCAAATGGCTTGTGTCACTGTGCACTGTACAGTTACCGTATGTAGTCTAGCTATAGCTGACTTGACTGAACTCCCTCCAAGGATCTGACTGACTCTACAATACCTTGTTCATGCACGACAAAAAGCACCTACCTGCTGTGAGGATTATTATGAACAGAGGAAATCTTTTGATAACTGACAGAAAAAAAGACAAAAAACAAAGTAACACCTCTTTGCTGGCACAAATCCTCTTGCACTACACACATATTGTTCTACTGTATATCACAGCGCATGACGGGAAAACTATATAACTTAAGACATTTTTTATTATTAAGTGATGGTTTTTGTAAAGCCTGATTTCAGGGGGTGCTGCAGCATGGCTGGCACATCCACGTCCATGTGACATAATGAAAACAATAAATCATAATTTGTGTAATTATTTATATTTGTTTTTCAGTAAATTGCCACCTATTTTTTTCCCAGCCAGCACAAATGAAATGCACACTGCAATCACCTGAATTTAGACAAATTAGCAGAAGGCTTTGAATGTATTATTTATCTATAAAAGGACAGACAACCTGTTCAGAATACACACAATTAACCACAAACTGCAAACATTTCAGTGATTTGTATGTTTGTGACTTTATATCTGAGTGTTTTGGTAATATATTCAGTTTTAGGTAAGTTTGTTTTTTTCCTCCACAAAACCTCATTTATTTTTTAGATTTTTTTTTTTTTACAGTCATCCCTTGCCTCCTTAATTCTCATTCATAACAGATGTGAATAAAGTAGAAAAATTGTAGAAAATAAAAAAATAAAAACACTAGGAGGCACACAAAGAGAGAAATGCACATTCACAAACACACACACACACAGACTGACTTGACACACATGGAAAGGTTTGACAGAGAGACCAGAGGACAGTCAACGCTACAAACACTGCTGAGATTCTCATTAAAACCCCCGAGAGAAAATCCTTTTTAATCGTGGGAGCATTAATCAGTGGTAATCCACTGTAGATTATTCTAAACTGTAATACTGAAGGCAACCGCAAGGTGGCAGAAAGTCTGATGATACCCCAGCACACACCACAGTGGTTACACAAGCATGGATTTATCTTTTAACACTACAGTAACCAACCAGGGTCAGATCTGACTGCAGACATATTTGCCTGTCCATCTTTTAGGATAAGAAGTGACAGTAAAAACACAACAATTTTCATCGATGTTTTTCAAATGAAGGGTTTTCTGTTCTGTTTTTTGTCATATTTCTTGTGAGGAGAATATATTGACCCCCATGTTCTTTGTTGGCATTGACTTATTAAAACCCAATAAGTATTGAGGCAGAGACCATTTATTTTGGCACATTTCTGACAAAATACAAGAATGACCATAAATATCACACCTTTTTTTCTGCATGTTAAATTGCCTATCTATGAGTAAATGTATCATCACAATCATTTTGTTTCCCAAAAAGGGTTCATGTGTTATTTTCTGAACTGTCGTCAGTTCAAAATCAATTCTCATAAAATCAGGAAAAATCATGAGGAAATGAGGTGATGGTAAGACGAGGCTTCAGCAGTCAGAGTTCGGAAAATCAAGTGGGTGTTCTTCCAAAGTACTGGTCGTACGAAAATAGTGCAAAGTTTAGTACGGAATTCCCTAATTCCTGTGTAACCAGAATAACCTGCAGCTTAGGGGTTAAGGCAGCAACCATGAACTGCTGCACCCTTAGTTCTCATGTGGGTGGAGACCTTTGTTGCTTGTTTTTATCTCCTCTCTCTCCCCTCATTTGCTATTATGTCTTTCCTATGTCATTTCCTATTTGTCCATCACTTCCAATGGAATCGTGTTGGAAAGGAATTACGTCCCAATCATTTTTGATATTTGGAACAATATACAGCAACCAGTGGCTCTTTTAATGTGCTTAAGGGCTTAAGTTGGTTTTGTTTTACTCCAAGACAGACTTGACAAAATGTGAAATCTTAGTTATACATAAATACAAAGATAGTAGCGAGATGTGTGGTTTTGGTCGGACCAGATAGACTGTAATTGCCATGAATCTGTTATTTTATAAAACAAACAAGTGCCAAAAAAATGTTTTTTGTAATTAATTGGTTTTAGCTTTTCTGGTAGTTACGGCAAAGTGTGAGTGAAGGAATGGTGAAAAGGCACAGTTTGTTATGAGTGCAGCCCAGTTGGGCAGCCTTCAGTAACACAGGCTCACAACTTACGACCTTTCATCTGTATTTGTGTTTTTAAAAGAACAAGCACACACAGATGCTCACAGTGACGAGCTGTCTGCTTTTTTGCAGCTGTGGTGCTTTCATCTTCCTTCATGTCAATCAGCTTCGGTCCATATTTTTTATCTTTTTGGGTGGACATGCGTTCACACGAGCACATGGCGAGAAAAGCTTTTATGTCTGCACACCTAACCTAATATTCAAACCCTGAAACTTTCCAAATGCTATCTTCCTCTGACTGGTATAAATAGAGCAACTTCAGAGGTGCTAGGTTTAATCTTTAGGCCCATCTGAGATGACAGTGCAATGGAATAATCAAAAACTTCTACAGCCGCTCTGCAGGCAGATTCCATTGGTTATGAAGGAGGCCAAAGATAAAAGGATGCCTTTGAAAAGACATTCTATGCAGAGCCACATATGTCTCTCCCAATTTAGCCTAAACTGGTTCACTACCCCCTGACGAGACCCTGCACACACGTGCAGTCTCTGCCAGCATACAAGCACCTACTGTAATGGAAAGGCACACAAGGACATGGTCATGCATGAATGTACAGAAATATACACACACAGAAAGACACACACA
>JBBMJY010000020.1:21281774-21327939 GCA_037833715.1 Toxotes lorentzi | reverse complement strand
CGATCTTACACACACACACGTGTGGAAAGAAGCACATGCCTGCACATGTGCACACAAACACACCAACACAGTCTCACACACACACTCACACACAGGCAAGGCACTTGTCATTACTCGCTCCGTCAAAGTAGATCATACAGGCATTAATTGAGAGTGCAATCATGCTCTGAGCCCACGGTTCAAAGGAGCTGATAATAAGCTGTGATAGGTCCAGCTGATGGAAAAAGCCAGGCAGGCTGCTGGCATGCGCAGACACATGCTGGGTTTATGTGTGTGTGTGCTCTTGTATTTCAATCATTGTGAAAAAAAAATCTGTGAGATTCCACTGAAAACCCTGGTTTTTGTTGAGTTTGGCATTAGATTTAGGCTCGGATTTAGTTATGGGGACAGTTAAATGGGGTCTGATTTCACTCTCACTCCTCACAGTTTCAGATTCTGAGGTTGAAACTTGGTTCCTTCTGTCCTCTCAAATATCTCCTGACTTTCTCTCAAGGTTCAGGTTCTTTCTGTGGTCATCTTTGTGCCTGTTAGGCTCAATACATCATACAACCCTAAACCAGTGCCACCCCAGCTTACAGATTTGACTTTGTAGCTGTTACCATAGCTCCATATGTGTGTGTGTGTGTGTGTGTGTGTGTGTTCTCTTGCATCTGCGTGTGCAAGCAGCCACTCTAGCCGCTAACTTATCTTGTAGCCGGCTGTATTCCTGGCATTGCTGTGGTCGATAAGACAGTGGCATGCAATATTAATGCAGCCTTCTACTGTGGTCGGTAAGATCCTCGGACAGCCTCCACTACTGTTTCAGAGAGAACTGAGAACAAACAGTGAGCCTCAAACACAAGAGGTGAGGACAAAGCAAGAGAGGAGGGAATAAACACAGGACGGAAAGTAAAAGAGGGAGGGAAACAAGTCTGAAGGAGGGAAAAGGTGACAAAGACAAGGCATAGAGAAAAAAGATAAAACAAAGCCAGGCAGATGGAAAAAATAGAGCAACAAAATGGATGGGAAAGCAGCTGAAACACAGGAGAAACAGAGGGCAGACACAGGTCAAGAGATACAAAAGGCAGGAAAGAACAGTGGATGGAAAGAGAGCGATAGTTAAAGTAAAATTGGAGACACAAGCAGAGTGAGGAGAATGAGAAGGGGATGAAAGACTTATTTAGAGATGAGAGAGTGAAAGTGGAACCAGGGAGTGGAGTGAGAGAAAAGCTAACACCAAGTTTAAAGCTGGGGCAGGCAGTAATTTTTTGGTATTATTGGACAATAATAACCTTTCAGCAAATAGTAATTTAAGTGGTCTGAGCGGAAACTAGCCTCCTCCACCTCCTCTGGGTTCTGTTTTTGAGCTTTGTTTTTGAGTTGGTTCTGTTTTGTGATGGGAGACTTAAGCCAATCACTGGTCTTTTCACAGAGAACGTGTTCCTATTGGCTGTTCTACAAATACAGATGTACGTCCCTTCAAGTGGTACAAAGCCTTATTCAATGGTGGAAAAAAATCCTGAAGGAAAAGTTGCTGTTCCAGTATCTGCAGCAGCCTCCCTCACTGCAAAGCAAACCAAATAAAAGGAAGACAGTCTAAATTTGTTTAACAACAAATGTAAAAATCGCAGATGCATTTCAGAGATGGAGGAAACTGTGTTTTTCTTTGCCTTTAACTTCTGTGATGTTCCGAGCCGGTGCAACGAAATCTAGTTCCTTATACATACTTAATATACGTAAAGTGAATGACAATAAAGTTCTCTGATTCTGACTGTGTAGTTGACTCAGCCTTAATGTGGATTCTGAGCTTACCTTCTCCTGGACAGGTAAAATGCTAATTTCATTCTCCTGCAATATCTGAATGTGCTGCAGTGGCTGGTTAGGTTGTGTAGGTAGATCTACCATGAAAGCAGGCGTTGAGTGGCCGCGTTGAACGTTCCTAATAATTTAACCTTGTGTTAACTGTAGCCAAAGGCCCACCGCTCTCGGCTAATTCAATTTCTAATCACAGTTTCCTCCTTAAAGGGCTTTACAGGCACACGTAAAGAAAACAGGATGGTAGTTGTCATAAAATTGCTGCTATACAACAGTACCAGCATTACAATCACGATGGGGATGATTGAAATGAATGACTAGCAGGCCTGCTCACACAGGTTACTGTATCAAGTAACTTTACTAAGTTAGTCATCCATATCAGTCATCCTGATAGTCTTTACTGTAGCAGAGAAATAAATGTCCCAGGTGGCAATGGCAAAGCAATATGCACTGAATTTTTATTTATTTGTTTAGATGCAGGACAGCATGCCGTGCGAGACGTAAGCCAGCAATGAAAATCATAACATTTTCTCATTCTGTGTTCGGCATCAATCAACACTGTTCGTTATGTTTCGTGTGCCATGTGGGGAAACACATTTTCCCCTGAGATAATCTAGCCTCTACTTTGTTGTAAACAAGTTTCTCTAGTTTATTTCGTTTTTGTGGTTTGCACAAAACACACTGGTTTCAAATTTACCCCATCTTCGTCCCATCCCAGCAACCTCGACACCCAGCATAGTTGTTTCTGTTTAGTCACAATCTAAACAGGACTTGCAGCCATTATTACTTAGCTAACTAAACTAACATTGTTGTATATGCTATTGATTTGTGATTTCATAATTTGAATTTATTTCATGATTTGAAACTTAAGTAATAGTTTGTTTTTCATTCATATGTCTAAATTTCTCTGCAGTAGCTAATTGTGGTCTGTGACGATGGCTTTTCTTACCTAAGAGGAAAGACAACTTATGCAACTGAAGGTAGCTTAGCTGCGTAAAAAGCTGAATAACATGATGGACTCCCACGCTGGCTCGCTGGCGGTTGCCTCTTGTCAAGCGCACATGTATGAAGCATGTGCACATGCCTGTGCTTATCCAGTGGGAGGGGCTTAGGACAGAGAGGAGGAGAGCTGCAGGAGAAGGGCTTTATTTTCAGATTCTGGTGGGGTTTTTTTATTCCTGCCTGCCCCAGAGACAAAGTGAGAATGTGCTGGGTGAAGAGCTTAGAAAAGTGAGAGATTGTAAAAACAGTTAAGAGAGAAGAATGATGAGAAAAGCGAGATATGTGGTGTGATAGCTGCGCTCACGATAATGAGGGGTGTTGAGGACAGCTGAGCAGGCAGATGGAGAACATAATTACACATTGTAAGGTCACATAATATCAATACAGTAATTAAATACTCTTCATACTGTATGTGTATGCACGCACAGTGTGCGAGAAACAGCAAAGTCTGTTTTCCACTCATGTGTCACTCCCAAATATGAGTGCACATACTATTACTCACCCAGGCATAGCCTCTTTAGCCGTTGCCTGGCAACTTTGAAGCAATTAAAAGCAAGGGGCGCCTGTAACCTGACAGAATATATGAGTTTGGGGAAAATGCTCACAGTTTACATGACTCTTAATTGACAGCACGAAGAACCCTGACCCAAATTTGCACAGTTTTTATATAGCACTCAGCTTTTAATGTAGGATTCTCAGGAAAAAGTTTTCATAAGTCAGTTTTTCTTAAGTGGACTAGATTTCTCAGGGGGATGTCTCGACTCCTTTGGATTTCTCTCCTTTGCTATATTACTTACTGTATATTCCTCTCTCTCTCTCTCTCTCTGTGTCTCTCTCTCTGTCTCTCTCTCTCTCTCTGTCTCTCTCTCTCTCTCTCTCTCTCTCTCTCTCTCTCTCTGTGTGTCTCTCTCTCTGTGTGTCTCTCTGTGTGGCTGGCTCCCCTACTCTCTCTCTCCCCTGATGCGTTCAGTAGAGGAACTCCAAAATGATTTAAGTGTTGGCGGGTGGTAATTTATTCATGTTCTGTTGGTAGGTTAATGATTGCACACCCAAAGCGGAGAAAGAAAAGAGGCAACCTCAAGCTCAAGATCAGCGACATTTGCAAGAAACAGCAGTTAAATGATGGCCTTTCAATGTGTAAATTCTCTCAGCTGTGAAGTTCACTGATTTGTCAGCAATGCTTTTGAAGGAAACTCGCCTGTTGCATTTTTGCTAGGCTCTCGGTGGTGGAACTCGGTGGTCTATATTGCAAATAGGAGCGTAGGGGGTGGGGTGGCAGGGGGTAGACCAGCTATGAATCTGCATTTGAGTAATTCAGATTCCGGTTAGAATTTTTCATCGCTGTCTGCCAAAGTTGTTTTCAGGGAGGGAGAGTTATGTGTGGAAAAATGCATAACTCAAACCCATTATGGCTTGCTTTTAGCATCAAGTAACACTGAGTGTACACTGGTGCTGCACTTGATGATGCATTATCAACTCTCAAGTGGGTGAATTGTGGCTTTGGCTGTATTCATAGCCGTTTTCAAAGTCAGTGTGGTTGTTAATTCAAGAGAAAAAAAATGTGATAGAAACATTTATGAATCTTGTCTCGTTTTAAACCCTGGAATTTTAATTCTTTGAGTGCAGGAGCATTTATTTATTTATTTTATTTATTTATTTTTGGAGGGAAAATTAATTTCAGTTCCAGATCTTCCAATATTCAGCTATTATGTGCTGAGGACAACCTGTGACTTTTAGGCATTAGCTCAGTTTAATTTTGCATTTGGTAACAATGAGAAAAAATGGAATAGATGGCTGATTGTATTTTGGGTTCCCTGAACAACATGAGCCTTTATTTTCATTTTCACATTGATAAAACTTACCTTGACATTGGCCCTTGTCTTTGAGACCCAAAGTGGACAAAAAAAAGAAGATGATTCAGTTCTTGATATAAAATAGTACATCTGCAACCTCGGATTAAATAGACATCAAAAGGAAAACTGGATCACATACTTCATTGTAATGATTCACTCCCAACCTCTTCATTCAACAGCTTCTCATTTTCTAACCCCAACACACACGCACAAACACAACAACCTCCATCTGGCCAACCTCTGTCTGTCACTCTCATATCTTCCCCTTAAGCCCACAAGTGTTTGGTTTTCTGTTTTCCATTTGAGTACTCATATCACCAACACTGTATCTATCTACTCACATTGACACTTCAAACCAGCAGGGTCAATGACCATGTGGCATTGCTTTGTGCAGCAATGTTGCCTCCCTCCCTTGTCCTTTCTCTCTCATTCATCTCCTTTACCCAGTGTGCATTTGGTCTGAACACTCACTTGAGTGTTGATTCCTCTACAAACACACATGCAAAGAACAAAGTTTGTGCAGCTATCCTTGTTAAGACTGCATTAACTTCCATTCACTGTGGACAGTCTAACCTTAACCAAGCCTCAGTTCACATCTTACCCCAAACTTTAACCAGGACCTCAGAAATTACTTTTTCTGCCTAATTTGGACCAGGCTTTGGTTCCCAGTAGAAATACTGGTCCAGACAAAATCAGTTTTTATACCAGAGAAAGTCCCAAAGAGGTAACGAAAACCAGATGAGCACACACACAGACACATAGTACAGTTACTCAGTATGTACAGATCAACTGTTTGATCCTTCTGTCATATTGAGTGTTCTTGGTGAGGAAACGACAGGCTTTGCTTAATCATAAGGAAGATGATAAATGGCTTTGCATGGGTCAGTATATGGGAGGCCTTGAGGTAGTAGATTGCATATGAAAGTATGACTGACTGACTGAGATTATTCCAAAGGTTTTAAAATAAATCTACATTAAGGAACATAGTTCTCTAAGGCACTTTCTTTAAAAGAAACATCACAACTTCACAATCTTAATTAAGCATGTTATACTTTTGATAAAAAAGTACAGCTGAGACTGATGTCATTAGATTTGCAAGTATTTAATCATAAACCAAAAGAACTGGACAAACTCAAATTTTATCCAGTATTAGTGGTAGATTAAAAGTTAAGGAATCATCAAAGTAATTACAATTCACCTGTACCAACTTTATGGCTATCAGTCCAATAGTTATAAAGACACTTCAGTGAAACCCAAAAATGTCAGTGGTGACACTAGAGAAAATGTTTTTTTTGTTTGTTTGTTTTTGTTTTTTTCAATGGAAATATTTGCACACCCAACTGTTTCAGATGCAGATACATGTAAAGTGTGACTTGAGTCTTGCAAACAAAAAAGAGGATCCCGCACACTGCTCTTGCTCATCACCACATTATACTGATCATACTTCAGTGTGATCAATGAAATGTGCTCTAGTGTGATCAATAAAATTGATGCAGTGTACGGGATGATCTTCTTTTTTCAAGACTTAAGTGGCACTAGAGAAAAAGCCAGGGTATTATCAAAGTCTGTAGCTGTCATCCATGAACGTCCGTACAAAATGTCATGTTCAGTAAACCAAATTGGTCAAGTGGCTGACAGACTGACATTGCCATCCCTACGGATACCTTAGCACTAACATAACTAAATATTATCATTTAAAAATGGTTTCTTACTGAACCAATATTAGCCACCAAGATGTTTAATAAAAGCCCATTTAAAGGTCTTGTCATACCACCAGCTAAATAAATAAAATGAAATAAATAAAATTCTGTGTTCAATTGGATGGGAAAAACATCTTGGTTTGGTTTAAATAGCTAAATTGTTAAGGGTAAGGGTTCGTTGCTGCTGTGGTTAAAAGAAACCGATGTTGACTTGTGGCAGTAAAGGGGAACTGAACACTATTTCCTGTGTTAAAGTCCCATATTTTTTGACTCATACATATACCCCCTCCGCCTGATTTCCTCCTTTTCTCCTGTCATAAAAGAGTTATTATTACCATGGCTATTAGGGGGTGTTGTTTTGAGGTATTTGCTGAAACAACTGATGATGTTGCTTTTGTTGTGAGGACAGCCTCAAATTGTCTCTACAGTGCAGACCTTTGATGGGAGTGGGTGTCCAAAATGGAGGACGGTCTTGTAGCTCTTTGCCCCTTTTTTCAGCTTCCTCTGCCAGAGTGTAAAGTGCACAACAAAAAGACAATACTTTTAGACAGTGGAGGGTATAAATAAGTATCTTGTGTGAGTTGTGTGAACTTATTGTCCCATTAGTGACCAAGCTAAGAGGCTGTCTAACAGTCCCTCTGTAGTCTTGAGAGGTGGCTGTAAAATGCTGTTGTCTTCATCATTGTGAAGGCAGTAGCTGTCAGTTCAGTGGATTCAGAGGTTGAAAAGTTAAAATTCATAGAAAATTGTCAGACCACTCATCCTGTCTGTATGTATCTGTGTACAGTATGTTCAGAGTAATTGCTTTTCCAAAATGTGGCTAAATACACTGCTTTCATTAAAACTGTGGAACTATTTAGGAGGACAACAAGGAAGCAGTGTACACAGTCATATTCTGGTGAGATGATTACTGTCTGGAACATACTGAGCATACAAATGGAGAGCAGAGAAGTGGATTACACTGCATGAGTGGTTTGAAGAGTTGCTATCGTTTTGGCACTTTTTAGAACGTGTCGCTATTTGAATCACTTGTAACCAACATGAATTCTAACTGCCCACAGTTAGTTGTTAAATAAAGGAAACTAAAAACTTTTTCAAGCGCCTTTCAAGGATACAGGGGATGATCATTTGATAGTGAAAATACAGAATATGGAAGTATCACTGCTCCACTTTCAGCCTTTGCCAACAGACATGCTTTCCGTCTGGCACTCAGCAAAATACTTCTCCCCTCATCACTTCAGCACTTTTGGCAAGTTGCCATTCTGTCAGATCTAACTGGCTAATGAATGAACATGTCAATCATGCATTAAAGGCTGTGCCCAGGGAGTAGCAGAATTACATATGTAGATACCCTCCTGTATTGTGACATAGAACTGACAGACTGCTCACAATCACCCTTTCGCTCTCGTAACAAAAGATTTTTAATAAATCAAAGGAACCGTATGGACTATGCTGAGGACACTTCGGGGAGCTGACAGTGAGGCCACACACAGCCAATACCTGTGTGAGTGTGAAATCAAGATGTTGAAAACCGCACAAAGCAATAGCTGACAGAGGACATATCCTGAAAAAGTCCTAGCAGTTGACCTAATAAAGTACCCGTAGCCAGAGTGGAAAGGTCACATGTCATCTGGAGCACACAAGGGAGGTGTCTGCCATGCAGCTTAGCCCTGAAGATCATTATTAAATGATCAAGGCCATAGCCATACAGACACAATACACGTGTGTCAGTTTTTGAGGTGGCAGGATTGCATACAAGGTCAATGGAAAGACACCACTGGACATAGTTAATGTAAATTCGTTAAGAGCAGTACAAAGTGAAAATGTAGCTATTTAAGAAGAAATGTGTCAAAATTTACTTTGCTTTGTGTACAAATACAGTTTTTTATCAATATTTACAGTCTAATGTGTTGAAACTAAATATCTCACCTCCATATAAATGGTAGATGTGTTTCAGGGTTTAAGCTGCATGAATAAAGGACAATAATCATGGTTATAGTCTACTTGTTTTGTGGAGGTGGACACAGTTTGTGTTCATCACTTCCAAGTACAAAGCTGCACACTGTAGGATTGAGCTCGGCACTAAAGGGTATGCATATAAAAGTGAGTAAGGCACCACTGTTCAGAGGAGGTGGAGGTCTAAATCAGACCCTGCAGTACTTACAATTTGCAGCTAATAATCAGTATGTTACATGTTATGATCTTTACATTTCCCACCTATTAGAGTGTGTGTGTGTGTTAATGTGTCTCCAGTTCTTTGCCTGTAGCCTCTGTCTTCTTCATTCCTTCCCTCCTCTCTCTTTTCCCCCCTCCCTGTTTTTCAAGCACCATGCAACCTTACACACAGAGCCCAATTTGTTTTCTTTTACTTTAAACAAATCTGTAACAAAGTAAAGATAACTGTTTGGATACTGCACTGTGCCGTATTGCTCCACTGAGCTGTCAGCTTTAGGCGAGGCATTTGTACTAACTTTTAATGAATTTCCAAGTGCAATATATCAACAATTCAAAACACTGTGTGTCATATCTTTCACATCCCTCATTCCCTATTTGAGAACATGTTTGTTCGAGTGTTGTTTGAATGTGGTGGAATATATTCATATAACATTTAGACATCTTAGTAATACCTCTTTGCTTCTAAAATACTGAAGAAGTTACCTAACATTTAAGTTTTTATTCCATTTGATCACTTTTTTGTTCCTCTTCTTAATCATACAGGGTTAAAGGAGTCTATCTCATTCACTTTATCTTCATCATATCCACCACTCATTTTTCTTGCAGCTTTAATGCCCTCTGCCCTAAGCTTTGTCAGCACAGGCAGACATTCAGACCCCAGGGCATCAGTTTCTAATAACACCGTCCTCCCTAGTCACCTCATGCCCATCTAGCTCTAATATAGGAGACAAATACTAGCATGAACATAAGCTCCCACCCACTGCATAAATTGACTGGTTAAGTTGGGAAGACCCCATCGTAGTGCCTGGAGACGTGCACTGCCACCAGCGCTCCAGTCTGTAATTAATCTAAAGTGGCCAGCCTTAATCGACACTCCCGTTGCCCCTGGATACCAGGCTGACCTGCTTCAGAACAGATTGGCTCCCGCTGTTGGATGATGTCATCATTGTGAGACCTCAGCACAGTTAGTAATAAATTACTAGTGAGAGGGTCAAGCTTGTAGCAGTAGGTGAGGAAAGGACTAACAAGATTAAACAGAGTAATATAGTAGATGTAATTACAGAAGATCCATGAATGAGAAGACCACTGTAAGTTCATGGTGGGTCAATCTGTGTCTCTGTGGTTTAGATTATCCTGCATAGATTTAAAATTTTTGTGATTTGCCACATCCATCTGTATATATATATACTCTATTTATTAGGAACGCCTGTTTATTCGTGCAATTATCCAATCAGCCAATCATGTGGCAGCAGTGCAGTACATAAAATCATGCTGATAGTGGTCAGTTGCTTGATATTCTGAATGGGGAAAAATGTGATCTCAGTGACCGTGGCATGATTGTTGGTGCCAGATGAGCTGGTTTGAGTATTTCTGACTGAACTGCTCATCTCCTGAGATTTTCACACACAGCAGTCTCTAGAGAATGGTGCAAAAAACACCAAAACATTCAGTGAGCTGCTGTTCTGCAAACAGAATTGACTTGATGATGAGTGGTGAATCTTGATTTCTAGTAAGCCTCAGTCGTAGATGGTAGGGTCAGAATTTGGCATCTGCAGCATGAATCTGTGAACAAACCCTGCCTTGTAACAACAGTCTAGGTTGTTGGTTGTAATGGTGTGATGGTGTGGGGAATATTTTCTTGGCACACGTGAGGTCCCTTAATACCAGTCAAACATAATTTGAATGCCACAGTCTATCTGAGCATTGTTGCTGACCATGTGCATCCCTTTATGGCCACATTTTACCATCCTCTAATGGCAACTTCCAGGAGACCGGCAAACGTGCAGCTGACAAATTTGCAGAAATTATGTCCTGTAATCAAATAAGAATGTTGTGCAGCATCCTGTGGGATCAAAGCCACGAAGAATTGAGGCTGTTTGAGTGCAAAGGGAGGAACTTACCAGTATTAGTTTGGTGTTCCTAATAAAGTGCTAGGTGAGTGTATATTATATTGTGTAAAATATATTGTAATTACAAGATTTTATGGTAGTTCTTTATTTTTATTGTGTTATACTTAAACACAATTAAGCACACTCCACTGGATTTTTATATTCTTTATTTGACATTTTTAGCCATGTGGCTAAAATGGCTATAGGGATGACAGTGTTGGTCTGTCTGTCTGCTTTGGTCCACATTGAAATATCTCAGCGCCTTTTGGATGTTAGGAATTTTTATACAGACATTCATGGTCACCAGAGGATGAGTCCCTTCACTTAGTATATGTGAAACTTATTTCTGTATAACAGAGAAATGAAAAAGGGTTTGTGAATTTCTTAAGTTGCCTTTGAATTTCAGTTAAGCTCTTGTAGTAGGTCTAAACTCAATACCTATAGATGTGAAGTTGTCATTTACAATAACCACATTTTTCCTAATGTATAATGTGTATATGAGCGAGTGAATGAGTGACAGTGGCTTTTAAGCTGATTGTCAGTTCAAACAAAAGAGCAAAGGCGGGTTTGTGAGCATCTGAGCGTTGCAAACAAATGCTTTTTTGATGACCAGCATAGTTCCTGATGTTCCTGAACTGGAAAACCTTCTGAAACATGATGATTGTTTGCTGGAGGAGTCACCATCTGTAGGTGGAGCTGTGTTGGGCTTCAACAGTGGCCAAATCAGCTCCTTCCATCTGTTTAGAGCAGCACACCCCCCTTCCATGACATACTGACACTTCACTAATAGGTCACAAAAATAGTCCTGACCACTGTCTAAGAGAAAATTCTTCTCAGCCTCTGTTTCCACCACAGTAATAGAGCCAAATGTGTGTTACACGGCAAGAATAACATCGAAACCTTTTCAGTGTGTGTGTGTGTGTGTGTGTTAGGAAGCGTTATCCTGATTCATTCAAATGAAGGGCCACAGAGAACACAGTCAGGAACCTGAAGAAATGCATACAAAAGATTATGGGTATGTACTGCAGTCCCTTACAATCACAGAAATAAAGAATATACATTATAATGAGACTGTCATTTTCACCACTGTTTGCTTTGACACATAATTTTTCCATCTTGAAAGCCAACCTAAAAAACATTAGTTGCACAGATGTAAATATCTGTTGAAACATTGTGCAGCTGCTGAGCCTCCTTGTCTAGCTCGACAACTCTGGCAGTAAGACAAATTCCTATCATCCACTGTTGAGTTCTCCCTTTTACTCTAAATGGCTGTTAGGCCTTTTAACCAGCGGCTGCAATTAACATGTCATTTCTTGGCTGTCAAATGCTATGTGCGTCTATGTGTGTGTCAGTGTGTGCGTATGCACACATACTGGTGTAATAGCTAAATGATAATTTAGACCACATATGCAGCATTCACGGACATGAATGAGAAGCGTATCGTTTGGCTTGTCCCAAGATCTTCTCCTCACCATTTCTTACCTTCTGTTAATTTTGACAGCATGCCAGGAGAAACATGTATCTTAATTTAGTCCTTTCCTCTCTCACATACAATGTGGTAATGGTTAAAAAAGACAAGCTGTGCGCAGTGGAAGTCTGTTCTGTGTTGTCTCACGTGAAAGTGTGACTACACCTGAGACTGTGAGCCCCAGAATCAGTTGAAATTTGCTCAGGTGAAGGTACAACCTGTTACATCTGACTACAAACCACATACCTGAGCATTTTTGCCTGTACTTTTAAACAGTGCAGAGCCAAACAGCTACTACTGGTTATTACAGAGTCGCTGACTGAGTCATGAAGTTACCCCATTGGTCGGCCGGCCAAGTGCTATTACTAGGTGGCTGTTGCCAATTTAGTGCCTTTGTCACTAGATTTACTGACTTTTCAGACCCTTTTAGCAACTTTCTTTTTTCATAAAAAACAGAAATCTAGCCGCTATTGAACAAACCCTTGCTTCTTTCTGTGGGAGAGTCTCCTGTTTTGCCCCTGCTTTCCCTTTGCAGGCATATCTCTCTATTCGTCTTTTTCGATTGATGGCAGCTGACGTAGATGTGAACGAGCTTATAACTTTCTCCTGGACAGATCATTTTGCAAGTGAATACAGCTTTTGTCTTTAACTTATCTGTATTTTGTCAGATGTTGCAGTGTTGAAGTCATAGAATCAGGATTTTCGCAGAGCAGCAGCAGACTGTTGGTGAACATGTATCTTAATAGGCCACGTTTCAGACACAATTTTATACTTGTTCCATTGTCTGACAGCAGAAACGGAAAAACATGTAAACAAGAACAGCTTTAGTTGGAGTTTGGCTGCATTAAATAACTGCATAGCACAGAGAGAGAAGCAAACAGATAAAAGGCTGAAACCGGTTGACATGAGGCACAATGCAAATACGCAATGACGTCAGGGCACATTACGTCATTTAGCAACGTTTAGCAACTTTTCATTCAGGCTTTAGCAACTTACCGTTGAAAATAGTTATTTATCGCTGTTCCACAACAGTTTTCAAGAAGGTCCTAAATTTCACATATTGACCAGCCATGTACTAGGTTTAACATTGTAGTAGATTGTTGTAGTTCATCATGGGTGACAAGGGTTATCACAGATTTAAAGAATAAATTCACACAAATGATTGAAATTTGTATTAAATCCTTTTTTCTTAGCTGTGCTGCTTCTGTAGTTGCTGTCTGTAGTGCACGGTTTTGTCTGTTAGTATGTGAGAGATGCATTTACTGTACTAATAATTATACATTTGAACACTGGTTTGTCCCTACAGACATTGCACCACTCTACACAGTCACTTTTTATTTTTTGAAAAATTTTATTTACATATATACACAAACACACAGGCACCGGAAGGAGTCAGGTGTCACATTCAGGAGGAGACAGCTGAAGGGTCTTCTGCAGAGCGGCACAGATCCTTAACAAAAAGGTCTTGTTTCCTTCTTTGGTGAAGTGCACGCCATCTGGCAGAAATAGTCTTTTTTTGTTAAACCTGAGGAGTGGATGTTCAATGACTTCACTGCCGATGTCGCCGATAATCCTCTTCACAAGTGAGTTGACGGTCTTTCTCTCGCTGTTGATTTTGCATGGCCGTCCGTGTCTCCACACTTGCCGCTCATTGATGCAAGAAAATAAAATTGCCATTGAGGGGAACTCGCCACGGAGATGTGTCAAATCCCTCTTCATGTTAAACGCAAGTTCATTGGCAGGTCAGTCCCAGATCATTGCCTCCGGCGTGGAAAACCAAAATGTCAGGGGGACTCTGGGTGGACAATGTGGCATAAAAACGTGGAAGGACAACACACCAGCGAACGCCTCCTTTGCCAAACCACTCAACTTTGGCATTAAGTCCAAAATTCTTCCCAAACATCTTCTGCGCTGCTTCCTCTCCATGCTGAATGTAACTGGACCCTGTGATCTATATCTTGGTTTCTTTGTGTGTCTTTGTCCTGTCCTCCCTCCTTGTTCCCTTTCTCGAAGCGCTGTCAGAGACTTTGATGTTGCTCTGTAACGCTGAGGTCTTCTCTGTCTGTGTGTGTGACTGCTCTTGCTTCACAGGAGAAGGATCTTGTTTGGAGGTGCTTGGTTGCTCTATGTCTTTCTCCTCCTCTCCTGTGGTCATCCTCATCCTCTTTCTCTCTGGGTAGGGGATCTCTGTTCTTCTGATGTACTTTGAAACTTTATTGTGTGGCCTCTTTAGGACAGATCTTTCAATGCAGATCTTCCTCCTCTCTCTTTCTTGAGAGCGAATTTCTTGGTTTTCTTCGCTGTCCTTTGAAATTTCACTATAGGGCCTCTTTAGGAGAGATCTTCCTCCACAGATCCTCTTCCTCTTTCTTTCTGGGGAGGGGATCTCACATCTTCTTCTGCTGCACTTTAAAACGTCACTCTGCGGCCTCTTCAGGAGAGACCTTTCGTTGCAGATCTTCATCCTCTTGCTTTCTGGGGAGGTTCTTCCTGGGCTTCTGTTGGGTGGCTGAGAGATTTCAGCGTAGGCCCTCTTTTGTGTCTCTAGTGGCTTGATATGAGCCTAGAGTTTTCCTCCTCAGACAGTGTGTCTGACTTTTGTGGTCCTTCATTCGTACAGGAAGAGCTGGTTGATGTCAGGTTCTCTGACAGTGGTGTCTTGGTCCTGCTCTTCTACTGTTCTTGGAAAGATGCCTTGGTCAGAGATGCTTCTCCAAAATAATCTGACTTTGATGAGTGTTCGAAATTCTCTAATAACTAATGCCGAGGCAATGTGTCTTTGGTTCTGTGCTCAAGAACTAAAGTGAACTGATAAAATAAAGAGGGATTTATGCACTTGGATGAGTTCTGAGTTCTGAGTTTCGAGTTTCGAGTTCTTTATGACTCCACTCAGCCACAGAACTCACAGGGACTGCTGGTTCACATGTGCAAATAATTAGCAGGCATGTGTAATATTATTTATAAATGTATTCAAAACTCATGAGGGAAAATGCCATTCACTTCCTGCAGGTGGGCAGTGTGTTCAAACTGCAGCAGGATTTTTTTTTTTTTTGGTTCTTGTCTGGAGGGGGCACCATCAGCATTACCACACCCTCTAAAGAGTCATACACTTTTCAGTTAAAGGTGCCCTGTGGAGTTTTCCTGTGAACAAACAAAAGCTGTGTTTCCATTCGTTGTTTCTCATCAAACACATTGTGTGTATTCTAACAAAGTGCTGAGTGCAGTTCTTTCTTCATAAAACATTAACAAAGATTTAAAAAAAAATGTTTGAAATCATGCACCGTTTATTTCCATGTTTGCTCGCCTGGCTTTGTTGGAACATTGCTATTTGTATTGATACATTACCACCACCAACTGTTGATCAGTGCAGCAGTGTCAATTGTGCCATTTTTGCAAATACAGCTACAGCCCCATAGCACTATTACTGGTCAAAAACTTCACAGGGTACTTTTAAATTGTGCCAAGCAGAACAACTACTTCTGGTTATTACACTGACTGAGCACTTTATTAGGATAACCAGACTAATGCTGGGTAGAGTCTCCCTTGCCTCTCAAAACAGCCTCCATTTTTCGTGGCATGGATTTTACAAGATGTTGGAAACATTCTATATGAAACATTATCCTGCTGGAAGTAGCCATTAGAAGATGGTAATTGGTGGCCATAAGGGGATGCACATGGTCAGCAACAATACTCAGATAGCCTGTGGTATTGAAACCATGACTGATTGGTGTTAAGGGACCGTAGGTGTGCCAAGAAAACATTCCCCACACCATTACCCCACCACCACCAGCCTGGCCTGTTGACACACGGCAGGCTGGAGTTACCGTAGCCTCTCTGTCAGCCTGAACCAGTCTGGCCTTTATCCTTTGACCTCTCTCAAGGCCGCTGGATGTTTCTTGTTTCTTGTGCCAGTCGGAGTTAAACTTTTGAGACTTTTGAGTGTGAAAAATAACACAAGGGAGAACAGCAGTTTCAGAAATACTCATAGCAGCTCATCTGGTACCAACAGTCATACCACCTTCAAAGCCACTGAGATCACATTTTTTCCCATGTCTGATGTTTGATGTGAACATTACCTGAAGCTCCTGAAATGTATCCGCATGATATCTGCCACACGATTGGCTGATTGGACAATAGCATGAATAAGCAGGTGGATAGGTGTTCCTAATAAAGTGCTTTGTGAGTGTATACTTTTAATAAATAAAAGTGATTTGGACTTGCGCATAAAAACAATTTTATTTGATTTATCCTGTAGTCTGTTGAGAGAATATACGTTTTACAACAAATTATGTAATACCTTTTCTATTTCTTCCAGTTTTTTTTCATTTGCTTCTGTTTTACCATTTTATGTAGTTTTCTGTGCAGCAGTTTTGACCTTTTTAAAAGAAAAATTCTATTTTACTTATGGATAATTTGAATCCGGGTTAAGGTTAGCTGCTGTCCAAACTGAAAAACCATTTTAGCTACTGAAACTCTCTGTAATGACTGATACAAATTAGTGTGCCATTGTCTCAATAACATACATGCAGACAGGTTTCACAACCCCATCCATAAAAAATGAAAAAGTTATTCTACAGATTAAAAATAGAATAAAGTTCTAATTTAAGAAGAGTTTTTGATGGAGAGGGCTGTTTGTCACTTATTGAAAAAATCACACAAACTAATTAAAATCCAACTTCTTATCAAGAGTGATGTAGGAAAAAAAAGTCAGTCATTTAACTTCCACACTAAAAGACATTTGCTAACAGGTTGCTGGCATGCCACTAAAATATTCATAGAACGTGAGACAACTGAAAAGATGTAGTTACATCAGGTGTGGATAATAAGCGGCAGAGTCTCATCTCTGTCACATACACAGATGGTCTTATTGTCACATTGCCCACATTTTCTACACTTGTAGTGCAGAGAAAGTTCTCAGTTCTATGGAGGCATTTGGTTGCACTGCAGATAGAAAGGTAACATTCTTATCTGTGGAGTGTTACCTTTCTGCTCTCACCTGAAGCCCTTCATTTCACATTTTACATGATGTACTACATAATGTCAGTGCTTTGAACATTAAAATAGTACAGTACTTGAAGAGATATACCAGATATATTCAGAGACATTCTCACACAAACAGTATAATCAAAAACACTTACACCTACATATACACATAAACAGACATAAAAAGAAATGCCTCCACAAGCTGAGAGTCGATTCATGGATAATACTTTTGAAAATTCACCGCTATTGTATTTTAATTATAATAAGGTTAAAGTATGATTAAGATTAGGCAGCTACACTGTAGTAAAACTCAGGCATCCGCTATCCAAACCGAGCTCTCCCACCCACCACCTTGACCTCCACATTTGCGACTGTCACACTGCATCCTGCACTGGCAGTGATCATTGGCATTGTAAATTGTGTACCGTGGAATCAGCCAATATAAACGTTATTCTTTCTGCTTTATGAAAATGGCAATTCTGTGGCAAACAACACTTTGCCAATCCCATGCCCACATCACAAAAGAAAATAAATATCCTCGTATAAAACAGTTAAATAAGGAAGGGGATGCTTTCAGCAGAGCACATTACACATGTTTTGGATACCATCGGATATTTCCTTTCAGAATGAAATTAAACACTTACTGCGAGAGAAGGCCAAGCCGAAAAACACTGAACTATGGTCACAGTGCTCTCTTTTTTATCCGATACCTCCTCCTCTGTTGAACCAGTAAGAAGGATATTATCTGTTTCTATACTGCTAAGAGTTTCAAACCATAACTTGAGCAACAGGGATCAAAGCTTGTGAGAGGAGAGGCTGAGTAATCTTCTGCTAAACATACAAGTACAGTTATAGCAGTTGCTTGCCTATTAAATGTTTGCTGGTTCAGCACCTGTGACCTGCAGCCCTTCATCTAATAAAAAAAAGTAAGGAGTAATTTTACATTTCTGGGCCACAATCAGTTACTTAAATACCACCACCTGTGTTGATTTGAGTTGAAATGTGGCACAGAGTCCCAATTAGACAGATTTTTTTTTTGGTTTGGTAATCATTGGTTTAATATTTAACAATACTTTACTGTGATTTCTACATTTAATTTCTGAATTTGCCTTGTGTATTTTTTCCAATATAAAATTAAACAATTTAAATTAAATTTAACAGTAACTAGAAACAATATCTGTCAGATGATTAATAAGGAAATGTAGCGTAATCGAAGAAGTGTTGTGTTTTCCTGAACATTGAACATTTAAAAAGAACACTTCTCTATGTGGCAAATATCATTACATTTCCTGTAGCAGCAGTATATTCAAAGCCTACCTGTGTTTTGCCAGTACAGTTTTTTTTTCTTTTTTTCAGTTGCTTTGGCTCATTTATTGAAACAGTGTTGAAGTTCTCAAAGCTCTAGGTGCATTTGTCAGAACAGCTTATACACACAACACACAGCACCATAGCTCACCTGCAAAAGGTCATAACTCACCCAAAACATTTAACTCATGCTTCAAAACAAAGTTATTGTCTCATATAAAAAGTCAGTGCTCTCAAAATAAAAAAGTTCCTTTGGCATTGTGTTAACAAGTACGGCATTGGACCCTGGAAATGTTCCTTATATCCACACTTCTGTCTTGTCCTATTTTTTCATTGACACTGAATGTTTACTGCACTAGAGCATTGCATTCACATTTCTATGTGAAATTGTTACTGTATTTTTATTTAAGAAAAGTAACTGTCTGACACAACAGTTAATAGAAAGCTTACACAGCACAATATAATGCAAGAATACATCAATACAACAAAAGGAAAATAATGTACAGCCTTACATTATAACACAGTAAAGCTGGAGTGCTACACTAAAGACTCCGTCGACATCGCACCCGATATTTTCCCTTGCGATGCAACCGGGGGGAAAAATCTTCTTGCGTGCCACAACCATCCCCTGCAATGTTCTTCTGTGACTCCATCACAAGCAGAGACGTTTGGTCTTGAGGCCGAGATCAGAAAATAATTCTTTAATTAGATTCAAGAATGGAAAACATGCCACCAGCATCCTTTGGTGGAGAGCAAATCATCCCCTGATGACATTTCCATGGTGGAAGCTCACATTATCCCCAAAAAATTCCCTTTCCAAACCCTTTGCAGAGAGAAGATCTCTGTAGAGGGTATCCAATAACGTTAGAAGTTTCTCAGTGTTGTATGAGTCAATACTGGGAATGGGTGTACTCACACCGTTTTCAGATATTACAGCACACATAGTGATATTGCCCCCACGTTGGCCTGACACATCCACTGTGGCTCTGTGGCCTATAAGATGTCAGCCACATCTCCTGCCTTTGGCCCGATTGAAACCAGCCTCATCCTCAAACACGAGGGTGTGAGGCTTTTCACTTCCTTATTACTCCATTATTCTCTCTAACACAATAAACTAAATATGAAATTGTTTTTCTGTACAATCATACAGTAAAGTAAACATGTTCTTTTTTCTACTCTGCAACTTCAATAAATACATGCAGGCAATAATGAAGGAAAACCCATAAGGCTGTACAATATATCAGGTGTAGTGCACACCACTGCCTTTCCTGTTCTTACTGGTGCCGTAGCTCCGTCACTCACTGTTACACTTTCTCTCAAATGGTAACTTGTAGAGTTGTTTCATGGTCATCTGATGTCTTTTCAGAGAGTTGATATTGTGAGAGACGTGGTTGTCCTCCTAAGTTGCACTCAGATCTCTCTCAGTGTAATAGCATTATTCGTTACACCCAGATCAGCTGCAGCTTCCTTGCTCTTGTTGTAGTGTAAAAACTTCTTTTCTGCCACCAGCACAATGTAGTCATGTAGTCCAACACATTGGAATTCATAAATAGATAATATTGCTGTATATGTACTGTACTGTGATGTACTGATCTGTACGATGGGCCTCATATTTCTTACAAACATGGACTTCAGACATGGATTAACTTTTATTCTGACTGTTATTGACTTTTTCTACTACACACCACAAAATGTTAATTTAACTCTTTTTGGAGAGTTGGTACCTCAACACTAATTTAGAGTTACCTACTGACTCTCTTTGGAGTAAAAAAAAAAAGAACCCTTCTTAAAACCAACCAGTGTTATCGTTTCTCAACACTAGGCAGTAGTGTTAAATGTTCTACTCTCACTCTCTGGATTATTTTCAAAATAGAGTTTGCTAAAATGATGAGGCCACGTTTGGTTAAAACACATTTATTTTAAAACGTGCACCACATTATCATATTTACATTTTAAAACATTTTAAAACATATAACAATAAGGAACAGTGTATGCTCTGTCACTGTCATTAGAGTATTATTTATCAGAGGGTCTGAAGTAAGTGAGCTGGTCAGTGCATATCACTCCAGTCTTCATTTTGCCCATGTTGAGGTGGTCAGTGTTAATGCTAGCGTTAACGCTAGCTAACTAGCACATTAACGCTAGCTAATGCCAAGCTAATCCCTTATCCAAAATACCGACAAAATAGCATTAACCTTCTTATCTTATTGAACACCTTAAACGAAAAATTCCTGCATAGTTATACTTGCCATGAAAGAAAACATTTTAGTTAACTAAAATGTTTGTATAAAATGGCGCTGTTGCAGTTAGCACGAGCTGCGGCGACTTGTACCAGTGTGGTGTCATAAGTGGAATATGTGGGATTTAACTCCAACACCAAAAGTGTAACTCTTTTCAATTTGCTGTGTACCTGTTTTCCCTGCAGAACATTTGGATAATTTAAGATACTGTTGCACAGTTTACATTAGGCTGCATTCAGTTACCAGCCTCTGCCATTGTAGGGCCATGGTAAATGACATGGTCCACAATTATGGCCTGTATTTCATCTGGGACAGATGTATGTCTTTGCACTCTTCTGTCTCTTCCTCTATTCTGCTGTCTTCCACCATCTACACCACCGTAGATCATTACTCATCTTCCTCTTCAGGTGCCAAAGCAACAGAGAAAAAACTGTGATTGTAAAGATTTAATGTGAAGCAGCGGCAACATATGCGTGGTAGCTTTGATTTGGCTATAGAGCTGAACAAAAAAACACAAAGGTGCTATGCATCTGTTCGATTCTCTATTAGAAATCACACGTCCACATCTCTCAGTGGATGTTTCACAGAAATCTGACGACACAACAACAGGACGTGGTTGAGGGCTTTGACCATTACTGTTTGCTCCCAGGCAGAATATCACAGGTCAGTGCGGTTATCTCCTGCTGATATATGATCATGGCTTGACATGAAACTGAGCAGCTCAAGTGAGGGGCTTGTGGAGACAAGGCAAAAAATGTCAAAGCCTATAGACAAATCAGGCGATAGCAGCCATGCACACACACACACACACACACACACACACACACACACACACACACACACACACACACACACAAGCAGCTTAATGCCTCCAGTGTCTCTGGCTTTTAATTTCCCTAGTTAACACTTTAGTTTCCAGCCCAAAAATTGCAGCCTAATTATTGAATATATACAGAGTCAAATACTCACTGAGTAATTATACTGGAACAAATATGAGAGGACATGAGGGAATAAGGGGGTAACAACTTTTTGTCTATGATTATCAAAACATAAATTACTCTAAAACACAAACAATACAATACAATTAATTAATAATGTGAACTAGAAAATTGTCACAAGGTAACAAGTAAAACGGGGTAAACAGAGTAACAGTGTAAATATTGCATTGACATAGCCACTGGCAAAGCTCATATAGGCTAAACCTGTTGGTCCCTTGTATGTACCCTGCGATGATTTGATTTGTGCCAGGTAATTGGAAAAGTACTTGAATTTATTTATCTCACAGAAACATACATTTGCTTCCCCCTTAATTCCTTTTCTTCTGCCCTTGTACCTGCAGGTAGCTTCACAGTTAGTACTTCCCCAGTTTTAGTACCCTGTGTGTGAATGCGAAATTTACTTTGTAAAGTTTTGTCTTCTTTGCCATTTATGATGACCGCCATTGCTTATGTTACGTGCAGTTTCAAGTGACGTGTTGCATAAGTCTTGTAAAACCTGTTTTTAACCTGAAATTAATGGAAAATATTTTCACTTCATCACTCCCTCTTTCCAAATTAGTGTCAAACCTGTGATAGTCTGCATGTGCATGACAAGGGTGTGGCCTCAAGCTGAACTTATTGTGTGTTTTTAAATGAAAAACCACTATGTACTGTATAATGGATATCCATTATCAGCTTATGAATGGTGGATTTGTGTCAACCATTTCTGGCATTTAATGGGGGGGACTGGCAAACAATTGGGCACAAAGTGAGTGAAGACAGTTTCCCCAGTGACCGTGCTTTGCCTTCTCAGCCTGGACCATCAGTTGACATCAAAACAGATTCTCCCATTTGCTTATCTTCCACAGGCAGCAGGCCTACTATGCACTGAACAGCTGCAGTCGCCCATCCTCATTTAATGACATTTGTTATTTCAATTCCACTCCAGCCTCCTCTTCAAGTTTAGCAGGGGAAGAGGCAAAGAGCAGGGAACAATCTCTGCCTTTTACATTAGGATATTGACTTTCTGTTGGCTCAGACTGTGGCAGGGATGTTCAGTTCTGACTCTGTTTCTTGAGGTTTGATTTTTCTTCCCACTCTGTTTACCATTAAGCAAACTGGGCTGTCAGAAGATTAAAATGGTAATGTCTGAGATTTCTATCCTGGTTGAGTTGGCGACACCTGTAGTTACTGGTGGTAACAGTAAATACAGTTTAACAGAACAGAACATAGACTTCTCAAGGCAGCAATATAAACTATTGTCATTTTAATAAAGAAGTCAGGCAATTATTGTTGTTTTTTTTTCCATCATTCTTGGAGATACCGTGATCTGATTTTATGCTGCACACAGTCAGGGCTCAGTGAGAGGAATTGGTTACCTGGCTGAGAAGTTGGAGGTGTGTTTCCTGCAGCTCTTCATCTAACAGCTCACTGTGGCTGCTCCTTCTCGCTCCATTACTCCCTGTGATATTTCAAACTGATCCACTGTCCAGAAATGATGAAGATAACCGTTGTCTTGTTTTGTAGATACATTTTAGATGAAGAGCAGCAGTAAGCCCTGAGCTCACTGACAAACACATTGTACTTCCCGTAATTACTTCATGGTAAAATTCAACTCGTGCTTCACCAGGTAACTGTCTTTAATGTGAAGCTGCAGCAGTAGGAAATGTGTGGTTTGCATTAGCAGTAGCTTAATACAGCACTTTACTCCAGGACTGTGACCACAGACACCCAGTTTGAAGTAATGTAAATATATAAACGTTATAATACTTTCATCAGTGGGTCATAGGCTCAGTAACCATTGTGTTACCTCATTCAGCAACAGATAGTGACTTAACAGACATTTATTTATTGATTTAATTTGTATGCCTCCGTGTTGCGACAGCTGTGGCTGGAGGCATCATGTTTTCAGGTTGTCTGTCAGTCTGCGTCAGGCACAAACGTCCACTTGGACTCAAGGATGAGCTGATTAGAAATACACTTTTCTAAAATTTCCTCAAAGTCTTCACAATATAAATTATATGAGTCTGGACAGATGTGGATAGAAACTGTAACTTGGTGTGGTGAAGAGCAGCCGTGAGGAGGAAATTCTTGCTGTTTATGTTTTTACATGGCCCGAAATCCTTTCACCATGTCACAGAAACCTTATTTTATATGAATTCAAACAGATGTATATGAAGCAGAATCTAGATTATAGACAGTCAGTGTTAGGCCCATACAATTAAGAGAGATCGTATTAAAATATTAGGTTGTTTAAATGTAGTCAATGTGATTTCACATAAATTACAGCTAAGTGTCTATATCACGCAATTCCTCTCTCACTTTTAATCGTATATGTGTTTCCGTGCTGTGCCACTGTGGAGTGGGGGATTCCACCGCCAGGATTGCTTACATGTGGGTTTTGGGATAAACTTTGGATTTCTGGATTAGCTTTGACATTAGTGAGTGTTAGACGCTTTGGTTCTGGATTAAATTGTTTCCTCATTCAACTCATACATTAATATGAAATGTGTAGCTTTGCCCCGATAGAAGTGGCATTAAAAGCTTAGCAAATTTGCTCAGAAAAGACCAAATTAATGACCAGTGCAGAGACTTTCTCGCTTCTTTTTTTTTTAAACAGGATATTAAAGGGATTTAGAATATGCATACTGATAAATGACAACCGAGCCTTGATCTTCATACTGTTTCAACGATTTCATGTGAGCACATACAGAATTTTTAATATGACTCACCTGATCAAACTCTTGCAGTCACGTGTTCCCTCCCTCTCCAGGATATTCATTTGTTATTCCAATAAAAACAGTGTTGTTCCATTGCTGAATTATCCCTCCCAGCACATTTTGATATCAGTGATTGGCTCCTGGTACACAAATGTGATTGTTACAGTAAATGAATCAGGTTGATCTCATTAAAAACAGATCACAACAATAGCAGAGGGTGCTAATAATAGATAATGAAATTAATCTTTTCTAACAGGGAAAGTGTGACTTGACAGGGGCAGCAAGAAAACAACATTTTAGGACAAAGCCTTTGATAAATGTTAAAGAAAAATGTTAAAGGAGTTGATTATTAATTGATTTAACTTTGTTAAGAGTGATCCTTTAAAGAAAAGTTTAACAGCCTGTAATGTCAGCATGTGCTGCTTGAATAATCACCAGAATTCACTTCAGACAGAATGACATTTCCTGTGTTTTACGATTTACAGTTCATCTTGAGGGGAACATTAATGTCTGGAGTAAATAGTATGGGAGCCCAGCCAATAGTCGTTGAGACATTTCACTCAAAACCACAAATGTCAACCTCACGGTGGCGCTAGAGGGAAACGTCATAGGAATCACCAGAGTCATGAACCATCACCATGACCATGTCTGTTTAACATTTCATGGCAAACCATCTTATAGATTATATTTCAGTCTCGACCAAAGTGGTGACCAAACAAATGACTTTACATCCACGTGGCTGAAGATTGAATTATTCTAGATGATTGCTCAGATTTTATATCATATCTGCATAATGTAGGAAACATGGTGTTAATAGTTTCACTGCTTTGTACGGTAAAACTTTTGGAAAAAAAAAAAAGATTTAAAGATTTAAAAACTTCTTAGATGAACTTCTTAAAATATACTGTACATTACATATTAAAGACACTGCTTTAATCATTCTGCTTTGCAGTTGGCATGTTTTTGGATTATGTTCTTTATGGTTTTCCATATCTAACATCAAAAAAAGCTATATTAAATTTAAACAGTGCTGTTTAATGAGAAGAGAGAGAAACCTAAGCAGTCTGAATTCAGAATATTGTTACACCGCAGTTACACATTTACATAAATTAGTCCTAATTAATATGAGCCACCTTTTGAAGAAGATCTCAGTGAAGCTAACAAAAGATGCTTATGATGTTAGTTGAAGCTAATCCCTCCAGAGAGAGAGACTAACAAGCAGATGAACAGTGTACTGTTTCACCACATCCTCGCAAAAAACTTTTTCTGACACATACGGAGAGACAGATGGACACATGGACAGACCAATGGATAGCTGAGAGGGGTCTTTGCTCCATTTGTCATGGCTGTCTCACAAGCAACAGCCAAAACCAAAATAAATCCAATGTTTACGTACACATACAGCAGAGAGCACATGCTGTCACTCTGAACCAAATCACAATCTGATGCTTACCATTAATGTGAAAAATTATATAATTAAACTCCCCTCATCCCGAAGCACTCAAGGAATTAGTTTGACTGAATTATCAGCAAGACTCTCTGGCAAAATGTCTTCTTCTGTGCACACACTTACATTTTCATACACAAAAATCCTCAGTAGACCTGTAAGGCAAACTGGGGACACTGTTTCTTCTAAGGACTTTGACACAAGTAAGAGGACACTTCATGTGCTCCGGGTTAACTTGGAGAATAGCAAAGTTTGATTAATTGCTTTCAACTGGGTCAATAAGAGAATGTTGTGTGCGTGCGTGTCCTCTAAATTTACTATTTTATTTTGAAGTTGATATTATACACACAGTGCTTAGACAGAGAGTTGAGTGGCCCCTGAAGTGTGTAAAAATGGCAAAACATTTTCTCTTCATCCAGCCTTAACATATTTTCTTTTCTTTTTTTTTCCTTCTGAGAACATGTAGTTTCCTTTTGCTGTCGAGCTTTTCTGCTTTCTTCTTCTTGGGCCTTGGCATAACAAGAAAGAGTGATCAATAAGAACTCGGAACATTATAGTTGGTCTTTGTGGCGAATTTTGAGATACGCGTCGAGTTGAACACTCACAACACCTACACTTTGGCTGTCTGTACTCCCTCCGTATACCTCTGTACACAGGAGATATGTGTGTGCCATTTTTGCTTCTTTTCCAAAGGTTTTTGCAAGAGGGAGCCAAGCCAAAACAGCATGCCAAACTGGCATCACACAGTTGTATTAAGCTCTCTTTCATGTAAGAACTGCACACAAATGGGCCGCTATAATAAGTTAACAGGTTTGTCTTGGTGGAAGAATAAAGAGGGGAGAGAGATTTTTGTGTATTTACACTGTGGCACTGGACCCCCTCCACCTCCGCATATGTGTGAGAAAGAAGCATCTAATCTTGCAGCTGCTGCCACTGCCTGCGCACACTTGTTTTTTGCATCTATTATTAAACACCCAAAGGTCTGATTCATGCTTAGGAACCTTTATTTGCGCCCCGTTCACGATGCCATGACCCAAGTACTCCCCCGGTGTCATCAAGTATCTTGAATAATTAATAAATATATAATTTGTGCGTGAGAAGGTAAACAGATAAATAAACAGAGCATACAAAAATGTGATTTGAGGGGAACATTGTCAAAAGTACAAGCTAGTGCTAAAGGGAATGACATCCCAGAGTAGATTTGTTTCCATGGAGACCCTTCTTTGTTAGCCATGCAGTTGTCTAGCAATTTTGCACTAAGTGTTCCATGGCAATGCTGTATGTGTGTGTGTATGTGTGCGTGCGTGCGTGTGCGCATGTGCACGTGTGCATGTGTTGAGAGGATTTTGAAGGTACATGCGTGGTTGTTACCAATTCACAGCGAGCCCTAGAGACTGCACTATTCCACATAAAAAGATCACTGTTGCATATTCAGATGATCTGTCCCACGGGGGTCATTAAAAAGCATGTTTCGAAGGAGCCAGCAATCTCACACTGTTGTTAATGAGCTATGGTTATGGCTTTATTAAAACTAACACTTGTTAACTGGTCTTTATGTGGACATCCTTATTGAGGGTTAAAAAAAAAAAGAAAGAAATAACGTGAGGGGAGTTACATTATTCTGCTCTCAGTGTCTGAGTTGGTTCAGTTGCAAAATTATGGACATGCACTCACCTCATTGCCAGTCAGTTATGATTTTGAATATGCAGTATGCATTAACTGTTCGGTGTCAGTACCCGCCCTGATATTTTAGGAACGGATATGTGCTGCCAACCTCATAAGTGATATGAGACACTTGACAGCATTGTAATTCAGTGCGATTGGAAGCTAGCCATTCGCCGACTAGTGACAGAGCTCTAATTGTGGTGCAGCAGCTGAAAGCCTGTTGACAACCATTTCCATGCATTAGTGAGAACCACTGTACTTTAGTTCCATTAAAACAATGTCTCTCCAGCCACTCCTGAGCCAACAACAGGGCACTAAATTTTGAATCTGATAAAGAGAGATTATAAAACACAGCACCCTGATGCACTAACATACAGATATGAGAAATGTACATCCAAAGCGTCCGTAAACAAATGAACGGCTAATTTAACTTTTTAGAATTGCACTTTAGCATGAAGTGCAATCAGTCCAATGTGTAACATGTGACAAATACGGTTTAAGTGTGTGGATTTCTTGCTGACTCTGTGTAATCGTTTTAAATTCAAGCACCCAGGTGACTTCATCAGTACAATGAAACCATATGGTAAACTCATAAATCCTATTTTTCCAGGTTACATGTTGACAGAGTGAATGTCTTTACCTGCTGCTCTCTTCTTTTCGATCTTGTCTCTCTCTCTCTTTCTACCCCCCGTGTTTGTGTTTCGGTGCGCCGACTTTCAGAGTTCCCTCTTGGGGGATGTGAGAACGAGCGAGAAGCATCTGGTGGGGTCATCTCAACCTGTTGTGCAGCCTCCAGAATCTTCTCTCACTGATACAGTTACCCACAGACTACTTCCACTGTAACCCAAATCAATAAAGACAAATTACAGTGAACTTTTATTTAGCTGAGTCAACATTTTGTCTAAATTTATGTACTCATTTTCCCAGTTTATTCACCCCCTTTGTTAATAATCACTATGTAAGCAAATTACCATCATTCCAGTGGACCCATCTGCCTGAATAAGCAGACTTGCTGGGTTGCTCACACTGTTTGCCTTGGCTGAATTTTTAAGTAGAGACAGTATGGAAACAATTATTTGATATTTATTATTGAAAAGATTCTGAATTTTTCTTCAAATAACTTGGCTTGTACGTGAGATATTTCCTGCTTGGTTACATGTTTAATCTGGTTAGTGAGATAAAAACCAGTCCAGATTGTACACCTGGGGACGGCACAGAGATGCTGATCTAAACAGCAGCAGATTTTCCTCTGCAAACCAGGATGTCCCGCCTCAGTGACACGGAGAGCAGGACCACAGAAGCAGAAACGTTCTCAGCCTGGCCCCAGAATGTTTTCCACATTGTCAGAGGCAGCTTTGGGTTGGGTTCAGGGTCAGGTGGACTGGCCTCACGCTCGTCACATCTGCAATTATACACATCCACTGAAGGACGGCCTTGACAGAGCTCCCGCTGGTGTTTACACCGAATGGCAGGAATGGCTTGGCAGTCCACACATGCCGGCGGATCTTCTATGCCAGAGGCGGCATGTTCCACGTGGAGGCAGATAAAACCTGCCTGGTGCTGGGCCACACATTGAACATGCCAGGACAAGAGAGGCAGAGGGAAGTGCAGTACAACAGAGCCATTGCCTGGCTCTCATAGTAGGTGCTAGAAGAAAAGTGGCTGAGGCTTTCAGTTACCTCAAATGTAGGAGAGAACCAGACCTTTATTTGAAACAGGCATGTATTGGAGATGTGTTTTACTTTTCCCTGTCCTTCTCAGTTTATTTTACAATAATTCAGGAAGACATTTACCAGTTTTTGATCTGCTCCTGTTTGCTGTTGATGCAAATTCAATACTTCCTCCACTTTTACCTGATATCTTCGTAAAATGGACTAATTCCATCAGTGTAAGATTCTCTTTGTAACAGAAATACTGTTAATTAAATGTAGTCTTTTCTACTATGTATATATTTTTTTCTTTTTTTTGTGTGTGTGTGTTAGGTAGCTTCACAGATTTTTCTCATTAAAAACCTTCCAGAGGCTCATAAGGCATAATCACTCCCTCTCCAGGCTTTTAGAGGTCCAATGAAATGCTATCATTAAATCTTAAATGTGATGTGAAACAGGACAGTGAGGGATCAATGTTAAGTATAAACCAATGGGCTATTAATTATTCTGAGAGTGGCAGTTTGATAGGATGGCCATAAAGGTGGCAAAAATTGTTGGGGGAAAAAATAAAAAACACACAAAAAAACTTTAGTTTCCCTTACAACATGAACTCACCACTGACACTGAAGATTTAACTTTTCACAGGAAGTTGAAGTTACAATTTTGTGGGCTCTTTAATGTGAAACATCTGCAGGAAATCTTTACTTTTATTAACATTCCATCCACCACTTTGGATTAGGCTGAAATATTTAAACAAAATTTCAACTCCACTGAAATTTTGTATAACCACTCATGGTCCTCAGGCGATCAATCGATTAGTGATCCCCTAACTTTTCCTGCAGTGCCAACATAAGGTTGACAATGTAGATTTTTAGTGATATGTCTTGATGAACTGTAAAACAGTTTGGTGATCTCCTTACTTTTCATCCAACCGCATTATCAGCTCAGAGTTTTAATGTTGTGTCCAAATACCTGCAATACTAATCACATCCCCATCAGCTGGGCTTTCTGTGCTTATTAGCTAATATTAGCATGCTGTCAGTGTAATGAAAGATGGCTAACATGCTATTATACCAGCTAAACATCAGCATATTAGGATTGTCATTGTGAGCATATTAGAAGGCCGTTGTTAGCATTAAACTCAAAGGAGCATTGTGACTAAATACATCCTCACAGACCTGCTAGCTTGACTGTAGACTCTTAGTCTTGTTTACCACGTTTTCACTCTGGACACCAGACTCTGGCATTATTTGAATTCAGGCTTTTAGTTGACAATTTTTGGTACGAGCAGATTTCCAGTGCATTAGAGATCCAGCTGAATGGGTCAGGCCCAAACAGCCCAAAGAACCGTGTGAATGTGTGTGAAAATATCATAATTGCATGATGACATAATCCATGACCACAATGAATCTCACAACACTATCCAGTTTTACTACAAAAACTGAGCTGAATTATGTTTCTACTATACTTATATTATGTTTTACTTCTCGCTCGCTAATATGTATTCATCAGTGTGTGCACGTTTGAATGACTTCTCATTCATTCTCATGCCATATGGGCTGGAAAAGTGGTCTTTTTCTTTTGAAGAAAACCACTTACACACTGCCACTGTTCAAAATTAGATGTGTGAAAAAAATGCTCAGTGAAATCACAGAGGCGTAATTATTTATCTTTATTATTTATTAATATGCTTTGGTTTACATCTGATTGCTTCTTAATAGAATAGTTCTATTAAGATTGCATTGGATGTGTTTTTTTCGTTCCGCTGCCTCCAATATAAATATCACCCCCAAACACGGCTCGACATTATGCAAAGCAGAATGTGCTCTTTAGCTCGCATTACTTTGAATTACTTGCATTATGAAAGGTACATTGATATGTATTCACTTCACCTGTCTTCCTGCTCCTAGGGCTCCATTTGAAATGAAATTGGACCATCTCATCCCTCATTGCTTGACTCGCCTCCCTCTCTCATGTGGAAAATCAGTGGCTGAGCCTCAGCTGTCAATCATATGGGAAGACTGACTTCTGCCTGTGATGCTTATCAATAATGAAATGGGCAATTTAACAGCCTCTAGGTCTCTCACTCTCTCCCTCTAACTCTGAAATGGAACAATTCGCTGTATCACTGACATATAGCGAGCCGTCTCTATTGCCGAAGACAGACTTTGTTTGATTCCTATACCAGCCAATGTTTTATCCCTCCATATGTGTACACATGTCGTGCTTTGCATTGAGGGTGCCCCTGTCTTAGGTTGAACACCTCTCATCCGATGTGAGCATTACCCTTGTCATAATGCAAAAGCCTATTTAAGACTGGCAGCTTGCAATGATGGATGCCAGCTCAAGTAGATCAAGCATTCGTGTGCCACAGGAGAAACAAATAGCACTCCTGCACTCAGCGATGACGGATAAGAGCATTAACTGCAATAGCAGGGAGGTTTTTACTTTTACCCTCTTTTTTTTCCTCATGGTGAATTATTGATGTTATAGTTATACCATTTTCCTGTTTAAATCAGCCTGTTATTGTGCATTTCATATTCTGAAGTTTCTTACTGACAGGTCACCGGGCTCTTTATGATATACGACTGTGGCGTGTCATGATCGCCCATTGTTCAATATTTTGTGTGTTCATATCACCACAGTCTCTCCTTTGATGGCTTCCTGTGAAAGTTGAACTGAGTTACTTGTTCATTTACAACTTCAGGGGCACATTTGTAAGCTCCGGGTCTGACCAAATGTTGGCAAACTCACACAGCGGTCTCGCTTCCTTTTCACTTAGTGTCTATTAGCTTTAGCTTTTACAAATGACCTGCATGCTCAATGATGTGAAATGCCTTCTCAGTTTCCTCTGATTGAATATGAAATGACTTCAAGGGCAAATAGGAGATAACAGTGAGAAAAAGTCAGAGATATCGAGAGAGAGAGAGAGAGAGAGAGAGAGAGAGAGAGAGAGAGAGAGAGAGAGAGAAACAGAGGTTTCTTTCATGCTATCCTTCACTCCGGCTTGCAGGTCCCCATGGGTGATTAAGGCGCCTGGGGAGAAAGCCGATAATTTGGGTCCTGACTGAATGACTAGGACAGCAGGCTGAGCTGTACAAACTACCGGGGACTTACTGGAATGTATGGCTGGGGAGGAGGGTGTTAGTGCCTGAGTGTATTGGCCGCAGCACAAAAAATGAAAGCCCATCCTTTTGTGTTAAGCATGCCTGGCTTAGCTGGTTAGTGTTTGCTATGCATTAGCCGACTTCACTCTTTGGAGACTGGCAGCGTCTGCACACAATGTCTCGCTCTGCCGAGTGAGACAGCACGAGGACGTGCGCAAAGCGAGCAATAGGGAATGAGAGACAGAGGAGGGATAGGCAGTAAAAAACAGTGGGTGGGTGGGGGCTTACAGAAAACTTGTATAAAGGAGAGGGACTGGAGGGGGAAATTGGCTAAATTAAAAACATGGGAGGTGCAATGGGGAAAGAAGGGAAGATTAAATGATATATGGAGTGTGATAAAGAAATGACTAGAGAGAGTCAGACAGAACAACAGAGGAAGAGAAAGAAGGCATCTAAAGTAAGTCCCCCATGGATTCTGATGTGAGTGTAGAGTTAATAACTGACAGATAAGAGGAGGGAAAGGTCTCAGATCTGAGTCCAGCTCTTTAGGAACGCGACTGTAAACCAACTCTGCTTTAGCCATCATACAAGACACACAAACAGGTGCTTGATAGTGAGTGACACTGGCCCTTTCGTGTGCGTGACACTGTAACAGACTCATTGCAACAGCATCACGTTCTTATGTAGCTTTTTTTTTTTTTTTCTTTTTCCTTTGGGATTGTCTTTTTATTTGGGTCAAAGGAGTGGAAGCTGAGCCTGAATAAGGGGGTAAGAAGTGCCACTGGAACTTCAAAGAGGTTCAACATGATGCAAGTGGATGCAATGTAATGCCAAACCTCAGCAACTGGGCCTCAAGAAGCAGGTATTTTAACAGAGGGCAACAAATTCTGCTTAAGAGTGTGGACAGAAACCGCTGGCTGTCATTATCTCAAACTGATCCTCCTGATATTCAGAATTAGGCTTGGAACGTGGCTTGATTTAAATTTCATTTCGAGCACTCCTCCGCAGCTCCCTTGCAAGAGACTCCATGTCGTAAGACTAACATTTGAATGAGCTGAAATTGGGGTGCAATTGTGTGACACCAAATAAATTGCCTTCACAGATGAGAAATGGAATGATAACATGAACTTGTGATTAGAACCACGATAAGGAGAGAGCACTTTTATTTTCAGGAGTACAGTTCTAAGAATAGAATAAAGACGAGACAAAGCACCGAAACAAAGAAGGAATAGTATGTTTCTGCATGTCGGAAGTACTGATACACAATTTCAGCACGTTTCCTTGTTTCCCCATGTGATTGTCCAGAGGTTAGAACTTCATAGGCAAAAGCTTTGAGTTTTTTAAACATCATCTAAAAGAGTGTTGTTTAATTATAAATGAAATCCCCTTTTCTCCAAACTGCCTCTAGTTATTAGGTTCAGGAATTAATTTGGAACATGAAAAAGCCAGTATCTTTGACGCTGCCTGCAAGAGGTCTGCTTTCCTCAGAGATTAGCCATCTATCAGTAGTTGTCGGAAATTATTAGTTTCTCCATCTGCAGCTGATTGATATTAAAGTAAAGCGAGGAAAAGAAACACAAAGACAGAACACAGACAGATCTGTGCTATTTGTTGTGCCCACATGCATCACAGCGCTTTGTTGTTTGCCATTGTAGGCCATCGTTTTGAAGGAGGCTGACCTGCATATGCACAAGGAAAAGCTTTTGTACACTTATTTACCATAATTTGCTGCAAGCTGTTTTCAAAGGCTGGGGTAGGAAACCCAGCCCTTTGAGATAAGCGGCCCTTTGTTTTTAATCAAAGCCCGGGTTTGAATGAGAAAATGTTGCAAATGACTAGAGTCAAATGAAAAGGAGGTTTAGGCAGTCGCAGCACTTCAGGAATCAAATCAAACCTCAGAGCCGCAACTATGTAGGAAGAAGCTATGAAAACACAATGAACTGTTCGTCCTTTTTCCCAGTCTGAAATACGGTTTACTTTTAATATTCTCTGCATGAAACATTTTGAATTGACTGAGCCATTGCTCAGAAGGGTTAGATGTGATGCTGCTGATCTGAAATCCAAATTTTCCAGCCCAGATTTGACTTTTGTGACCTTGACAACAGGCTGATTCCTGTTTTGTGTATTGTAGCAGTTTTTTCACAGAACTTTCGACTCAGCTTAATTAAAAGTCGGTATATTTTTGTTAATTATATTTTGGCAAATTTGCACCATTAAAAGTAGGCCGAATTAGCTATTAGCTGTGACTCTTTGCAGTGCAACCATAATTAATCAGACAACTATCACTGGATTACTTTGAGACTCAAGAAAACTCTGAAACAAGATGATCCTCTGGAGATATGACGAGATGAGGTTTATTTTTCTGTCATATCTCAGAGGATCAGTGGATGTTTTGTGATGGACACTGGAGAAAATGAAAATATTCTCGAGAGTGTAAATCACACTCAGTCCATAAATCTGTGTAGCTTGTTGGTGTGTTCAGATTTGACTTAGAGAATGAGTGATTAAGCAGGAAAAATCAGCGGGCCAAACTACAATAACTAACTGCCCATTGTCTCTTCAGTATCTTTGCCTCCCGCCTCTTCCTCCAAGCCTCCACTTCAACTCTCAAAACCCCTCGTGTAGAGCATTAGCTGTTATTTCACACTTAGAAACAGAGTCCATCTGAAAACTTTTCATTTCACTGAGGACAGGGATAGCAATAAAGTCAATGACTTGGTTTCCATACCAACCACCACGCCAGCATCACCTTGGTAGCCTAAGTAACAGATCCTCTTGAGTGTGAATGCCACAGTTTGAAACTTTTTTTCCAACTGCAGACTGCCTTTTTTTATTTATTTATTTATTTTTTTGTTTATTGGATTGGTTGGTTGCTTTTTTGAGGTGGACCACCTCAAAAAAAGCAACCAAAATCTACAAACAAACAAACAAACAAACAAAAAAAACTAACAAAGTCTCAGTTACTGCACTGATGAAAAGTTAAAAACGGGCTGTGGAGTTAGAGAGAAGTGAGCCTACCAGATGTCTGCAGCCTGCTCCTCATCTCTGCTTGGGGTTAACCACTCGAGGCTATGTCAGCTGCTGCCTAGCATAACGCACCCCAAGCTCTGACCGAACTGTCAGCGGTTGGGCAGCATTGTGGGTAAAGTTAGGCACCGGGTTGTGACGAGGAAGAACCTTGATATCTCTGGTTCTGCTGCAGCTGCTGATGGACTTTGGTTAGAAACTGTCCCTGGCTCTGTTGGACACTCCTAGATCACTCTACAGCTGTGAGAGCTTTTGGGATGACTAATTTGCCTCGAGAAAATTAGATGGCTACCCATGCTTCAGTCCAGAAACACCATATAGAGTATGGATCTAATAAATCTTTGCATATTAGACTTATCTTCATGCTAATAAGGTCCTATCTCCTCAGACAGAGTCTGCAGCCAGTCTCGACCTCAGCACCCGTTGTAGTCTGGCAGGATGATGTATAGCTATGCTAACTGGTGGACCACTTCAAACGGTACTCCTGAATTATAATATTGCTATTGTCCCAGAGGAGGGATTCCACTCTTGTTGACTGGACTGAGCTCTTATACTGAAGCTTTCTTCTTCATATTTGTAAGCTCACTCAACCCAAACCACATCTATGTAATGTATCAGGGCATGGACAGCATAAATCCCTTTGAACTGGCCTTGACCGTCTTGTGGCTCATGTTAAAAGGTCTGCAGCCCACCAGTGTATGCATGCTATCTCTCCATCTATCTGTGAAGGTTTTTTAGAAGTCACCGCTAACTAGAAGCTGGGGAATAGACTGTCTGGGCTGACGGAAGAGAGAGCAGGGTCCCCCCCGAGAGGCTCCGTCAGTCCCCGATGCTCACACCTCATACGGATTCCCTTTCATGTGGACTATTAGCATCAGGTAACGCTGCAGCCCACCTCTTTGAAGTCAACGCAGATTTCAAAGGATCAGGAAGAGACGGGGAGAGGGGACGTAGACGAAGAGTGTATTTAGAGATGACTGGTACAGTGCGTGTGAATGAGCAGACTGTGGAGTAAAAACTGCATTAATCTCACCACTCGCAGCAGTTACTACTCAGCTCAGTCCTCTCATTAAAACTGTACAAAATAAATAAGTGTGTTGTGATTGGTTGGATAAGTGATAAGTGAGTCAGATCAAAAAAAAAAAAAAAGTAACTGCCATTACAAAATGACAGAAGCAGCAGAACTGGTGACTGTATTTTCAACAGTGTCAAAGGGAAAGTTGTGAACATGTCCGATGTGCTGCTGTCACTGGGAAAGTTAATCTGCCAGTGCTGCATATTCCCTCTGTTAAAAACCAGGCTCATGACCCAGCACTCCAGATGTGTTTCTCACACACCACTTTGTGCTAAGACTCGTCTCTGAGTGGTGAGCTTCGATCCAGAGCTGTCCAAGCAGCACGAGCGCTGCAGGGGAGGGGAGATTTAGCTGAAGTGCTTCCACCCTGCTATGTTAATCCTGAGAGTAGCAGAAAGAGAAAGAGGGGGAGAGAGAGGGAGAGAGACCAGGGGTTTGCATGTAACCAGGATGGTTCTGCCGGTTCAGCCAGGGTGTGGATACCAGATATGTGGGGTACTGAAAGGAAGCCTGATACCAGCATACCCAAGGCCTCTGACACAAACAGAGCAGAACTCGACAGTCATGTTCAGATATGCACAAAACACACACATGTGCACAGACTCATGTATAGGAAGATGACCTGCAGGGCCAGTCCAAGCCTTATTTGAGCCCCCCCTCCCATTTAGACTGTATATAAAACATGTCTCAGCAGCTGCTCATTGTATGGTTGGGCAACAGTTTGAAGGCTATGTGTGAAATCATTTGCTGCTTAAAACCTTACACACTGTATTTATCCTCCACATTTTTATTTTTTTTATTTTTTTGGTGTGTTCAGGATGTAAGGATGAATGTGCGCTCTATATAGTGTCCTCAGAAATTCCTGCAACGGACCAAAAAATGCAGTGTCCATAGCATGTGCATCACATTAGCTTAAGAAAACTAGAATAAGAATTACATTAGGGTTATGAAAGGGAGAAAATCAGCCTGAATTCAATAAATTTCAGCACTTAAAGTCCATGTTTTGTTTTGTTTAGTTTTTTTAAATAGCGCGAGGCAGATCAGTTGTTCCTATTGCATTTATATGATAATGTTCAGCTTTTGAGTCAGCCAGGTTGCATGTTATATTGTGGACATATCCTCTAATGTCTGAACTGTTCTGTTTAGAAATTGCACCGTAGCTCTGCCATGCACTCCTCTTCAATCCACTAATCACTTCGGTTAATAAAGATGATTGAGGTCAGAAGTTCTCTCCCAGGCCACTGGATGTGAGTGTGCATGAGAAAGGTGACGAGTGTTGTGCGTTTGTGTGTGCTGTTGAGCCGCGTTCTGTCTGCCGCTTTGAATAAACAGGAAGAGGAATAATTTTGATGATTGTGATGTTAACCACAGCTGCATTAAAACAATGAGTCATTCACCAAAAGCTGCAATTATTGGTATTAAACCCTAGTGCACCCAACCCTTCCACAGAGTGGTTCAGCAAGTCAACCATTCATCTCAGGAAACAATGTGTGCTTACACACACTATGTATAATTCAAGTGGCCCACTTGTAGCACTCAAAAATGAACAAATAAATAGCATATAAAAAAAAGAGTATTACTGAAAAATGCAGGGAAAAAAAAGAACAGCAGCTTTGAGTATGTGGTAGAACGGCACAAATGAAATGGATTTCAAGCTACGCCCTTTGCTGTCTTTTTCTCTGTGTCCCTCTTGCTCTCGAGCCCCCACCCGACCCCGAAAAATGTTTTAGTTAAAGTGATATTAGTCGAGAAGCAAGTGTGGGCGGTGATTTTTGGTTAAATGTGGGGGTAATCAGCTTAATGCAGAGTTAAAGGGCCGATGGGATGCCAGCCAAATCTCTGGACTATTAAAGTCACACCATGTCCCCGTCGGTGACCTCATCCTCAGCTTTAATTATGGCAGTAGTGTCTCTCTCCTTTGGCTCCTCTCATTCACACACTTTCTCTCTCTCCCTCTCTCTGATTCTTTGTCGGCCTCGCTCGTTCTCACTTCATCTCTCACCGTTTCTCTTTAACTTCCTTTGCAGCCCTCTGCTGTTCAACATTCCTCCTCATTCCAAACCGTCGTAAGCCTCATTTAAACTCCCGCAGCACTCACTTTCTCAGCTTTGCTTGCAGATGTTGCTTTTCCTCCTTTACTCTCTCGTCTTCCTTCACACTTGTGTTATTTCTGATCCTTCCTTCCCCTTTCCACCTACCCCACAGCATGCTCCTGCCTTCTGTTCCATCCTTCTCTTTTGAGTGTACAGTGCCCCCCCCAAAAAATCCCTCCCCCTCCCCCTCCCTCTTTGTACTCTCATCTCTTCCAACAAGTCTTTTTTTTTTTTTTTTTTTCCCTGGGCTTCTATCCTCCCCTCCCTCCTTCTGTGTTTTGCTGTGCCTGTCATTTTCATCTGCACGTGTTGGAAGTGAATGACAACAGCGAGGTGAAAAGTGTGCTTCTGATTTGATTATAAGGAGAGAGGCCAGTGGGTGGTCTGGTGCCACAGGGACTGTTCTGAGGAAAGGTTTTAATAATTACAAGTTAAAAACCAGTAGTAGTCACAGTAGTAAATGCTGCCACGCGAGCTGCCCCACGGGAAGCATCAGTTAGTTTTTTTTTTTTGCTGCTAAAATTGCATTTAAATTCTCTTTTTTTTCTCTTGTAATGTCTCTTGACATTTCTGTGACTCCATCTCTGTATGCCTGACATAGCTCAGTCTTCATCTATGTCTCCCTCATCTAGATTCACCCTCATCCTTTTCGCTACCCTTTTGCTCTTTCAGAAAAAAAAAACAAAACACAATAAAATTATATAACCTGTCTCTCTAATTCCTTCTGCATTATTCTACTTCTCCACTCCCTTGTGCCACTTTACTCCCTCCATTTTCATCCTCTTTGATCCCTCTGTCAAACTCTTTTTCACAGCCTCTGCTTTCTTTTTTCCTTTCCCTAATCACCTTCTCCTTCTTTATCTTTATTTTATTCCCTCTTTTATTTTATTCTGCCGAAGGCTTCACTTGCTTCCTGTTACAATGCACTATCAATATTGCAAAGAGTACCACTGCCGGCTGCTCGTGTTCAACCACTGGCATAAATTCTAAATTTCTCTAATTCATCTCCATGGGCTGCACACACATGCATACACACACACGCACACACAGACACACACACACTGGCACTATCTCTCAAAGCCACGGACACATGAACACAAATTATACACACACAGATAGCAAAGAACGACCAAACACAACATTTGGAAAATACACACAAACAAAAGCCAGTGTGCATACAAGCGCACGCTGGAGCACACATACGCACACATACGCACACAAGTAAACATACAAACAGTGGCACACACCAATAACATCACTGCCAAACATCTGTTGGCACATCTATAATTTCAACAGAACGCCTGTATGCCATTGAGATGCACACATTGCCAGCTGGGCTAACACTTCTGCCAGTATCACAGCTGCACTGTGTGTGCGTGTGTGTGTGTGTGTGTGTGTGCGTGCGTGCGTGCGTGCGTGCATGTGTGTGAAGGAGCGTGTGGGTGTGTCTGTGCATGCTGAGGATAAAACATCTGACATACTCTTTTTCATACACTTAATTTCAAACTGTGTGCATGTTGCTGTACATTGAATCACACGTCTATGGTGTGTGTCCCTGTATGAGTCAGCTGGGCTCCAGAGCTCGACCTGTAAGCAAAGCATCCGTTCCTGCTCTGAAATGCTTTGATCTGCAGCCAGTCACCATGCATCAGTCCAACGTGACAGCTAGCTCCTCTGATAAGTGTCCTGTAATCAAAGGCAGATACTTACATTCTGCATGCAGCGTGTGTTTAATGGAACAATAGAAATGTGAAATCTCCACATTTTCCAACTTTGCACCTTAAAGTTACACAGTATACAGTATTATTAACCATTGTCTAGTACACTTGTCTATTTCAAAGTATCCCCTTAAAGAATTGAACCTAATCTTAGATAATCTAATCTGTAAACCTGTAATGCGATGCCCTTGGATTTCATAACAAACTTTGTGCAAAACCGGGCTCCCTAGATTGTGTGATGATTTCCGAGGCCAGCTTTTGAGCCAACACGGGTGAGAGGTCTTCAAGCGTTCAGAGAAAGTGGAAATTTGAACATTTACAATTCCATAATAACTGATTAAACTCCATCTGCTGATGAGGATCTGTAGCTCCCAAACAGCTACTACACTGGCCTGGTGTTGAGATTGTTTTCTCAAATACTGTTTCAGTCCAGCAGGAACTTTGAACCGTAATGTATTTTGATTTGATAGTTTGATGTTCATGTCCACTGTGGGATGTTCAGGGAAATCCCTAATCTTCTTCTGTTTCTATTATCTAAGGCAATGGACAGCTTGAGGACCAAAATGTTATTTACAGTCTTTTGACTTTGTAGAAAATTCATTCATTCATTCATTCATTCGAAGTCGTTTCTCAGTAATGTTAATATTACAGCGGTTTCCTTCACACGGTGGAACAGTGTAACGAAACTGTCACATTTGTCATGAAAAATCAGTCTTGAGTTAATATAAATAGGATCGCAGTGTGTGCTTGTCTGTCTGTCTGTGTGGTGTCTATACACTTATGTTATTAAGTCCAAGTGCTCATGGTAGTTGGAGTCAGTAATGACATGAGTTAACCATTAATTGCACACTAATATCTGCTCTTTAATTAAATATTTCACAAAAGTTTAAGTGGCTTTCACCTACATCTCATGGTCTTCAGCACTGAATAGAGCTGGCTCTGGTGTCATCGATGCAGGGGAACTGTTACCCTGCCTCGATCTAACCATGGTCTTTGGTATCCGACGCCGATGAAGACCATGAGGTGTGGATTTGAGATCGGATAAAGCTAACAAGTGGATCTTTGAGTGGAGAATATTTTCTCACACATACTGCTCCAAGTTAAAAAAATAAACCGCCATGCTCCAGTACAATACAGCTCCATTCTGTTTTGTTTAGCTGATTAAACTTTTGATTAGATCTAGCAACTCCAACAATGGAGGAAAACAGTTTTATTAAATGCTGCCAGAACCTTGTGGAAATTCAGAGCTCTCTGAAAAGACTTAGCGCTTTGCTAATACTTAATATTTTGAGATGAACTGTGTGTCAATGAAAAAACTAAGGCACATCTACTTTAACCAGCTCTTCTTCTGTCTTGTGAATACTTAGAGAGAGAAAGCTGTGACCTACTCTGCTTGAAGGAGGCTAATTTATCACGGTGTGGAATACCTTTGAATTTGAGTGGTTTAAAAAACATGCCTAATATTGCTGCCATCCACGTCCAAATTAACAAAATGACATGGGCACTGGCAATGGAAGTAACATCTTGTAGTGATTGCGTATTGGCTTGTTCAGTTATGTATGTATGATGGATTTGGTTATGCAGCCTTACACAGATATTATGCCAGTGGTTTTTTTTTATATGGTATACTGAATAAGGTAAGATATTGATTTGCATGAAAAGTACATTGCTCCATCCATCAGTTCTAGAGGGTGTCTGTGAGATTGGATGGGTGTTTTCAGAGATAGAAGTATTGATTTAATATCTCAGCATTCATACCTTGAGGTCTTCGCAAAGATTGGCAGGCTCAGTTTCATTTTAATTATAGCTTTAGGTGCTGCTGTCTGTATTTAATTGCAAAACATCTGAAACATTACATGCTGCAATTTGATCTCAACAGACGTACGTCTTATGTTTGGTTTGTTTTCTTCTGTCCGAAGAAGTAGTTAGTATTGTTTAGACTTTTATGAAGTCACCAAGATCAAGATGACCACTAATGATATGAAGGCTTTATCTTGGCACAGCTTAGGGCCTGTTAGTTTCCATGTGGGAACAGATGAAGACAGGAGCAACTACAGAACTGCAGGGGTCTCAGAAGAGCTGTGAAGTCTGGGCAGATAGAAGAAGTTGGAGAAAGAGATGGAGGGAGACGGACCGTGGGTGGAGCGTGAGAAAGATGGAGGAGGGGAAAAGGATAATTATGCAGTTTTTTTTAAAGCTATTTATAACGTCTATATGTTCACTATGAAGAAATGTACTGCTGATATGAAGTAGTTCTACCAGCATCATGCGTGCAGGCTTTAACTAGGACACCAAAAGCATATTTAAATGTCTGGAAGCCATCTTAATGTCAAAAGTCGAACAGGAAGTGCCCCCTTTGCTGTGAGTCCTGTGAAGTTACATCACACACATCCTTCATCCTGTGCTGCTGCCTGAATGGAGAGGGAGAGAGAGACGAAAGCAAAACGTTGAGAGATACAAACAGCATTAAGCCACATTAAAGAAGATTAGGGCAAGCAATCAAGTATTTGGTTGTCATGGAAACACCAAGCCTAAACTGTTATTAAGTGGAGCTGGCTAGCCAAGTCTATGATTCTACAATGGGGGATAAGCTAAATATTATCTGCCTCCCACCCATCCTCCCCTCAGCTTTCTGTCTGTAATTCGGGATAACATGACAATCTACATCCCAGATAATCTTTGTCCTCTAAATGTATTTATACTTGTTCTGCTTATTTATGGCAACATGGATTGCAGGAAAAAAAAGGTCTTTCCAGTGGTTTGTATTTAGCAACACTTAAAAGTATTAAGGGGTGACAGGTCAATTTCAGTGTGACACTGAGGCCGGTTTTGTATTTTGGAGGATTTCCATGCCATTTTAGATTGTGATCAATATTATTTCCCCCAAAAACTGCCCTCTGAGGCTTCACTTAAGATGTCCGTGTGCCACAGCTGCCATGACGAGAACTGCCCCAGTTTCTACAGAGCCAAACAAAAAAGAGGGTGAGACACTTTTCAGCCCTCCGATTGGGCTCTTGAAAGGCAGTCAGCTAAAACGCAGGCTTAAATGTGAGCGCTAAGCCGGAGAGCGTCACGAGTCGAGTCACCAGCACAGAGAGAAAGGGAGCGAGGGAACATAAGGACACCATTTTGTGTAGTTGTATAATTTGAAAAATGTTATCTCAAGCTAAGGATTCATGAACATATTATGCAGCACATTATACACTCATACAGTCTGAACAATAATGTGCCTCCGCAGGGTGCTGAAGGATACGCTGTAGGATGAAACTTATCAGGTATTTAATACACACAGACATTTTAGTGTGTCCAAAGTGATTTCTCTTATGGCTTGTATTTAAATCAGTGTGAGTTTGTTTTTTTCTCCTCTTGTTTATCGTCCGTAATGATGAAATAATAAAACACTTATAAAGTACCTGGAGCACATTTTTAAAACATTTTCATGCTTCACAGTGCATATACTATATTAGCATATATACAATAAAGCAACAATAAAAAAAGTAAAGGACGATTAAAACAAACAGTAAAACAAATGCACAATGAAAATACCTGATCTGGAACTGTGTTCTGTTAAAAATAATTAATATAATCTGCCACAGTAATTGCTCCAGAAGTCTTACAATACTGTACAAATGACTGTGAATGTAAAGTCTCCAAAGCATTTTCACTTGTGTTTATTTTATCAAAGCAGTGATATGATGTTGTTGTCACCCCCTCCCGTTCTCCACCTGTTGTCCTTCGCTTGCGTTTCACTTATGCATAAAATATAGTGTCACTCCAAAACAGAGGCTGGAGGTGTGATGGATAGGCAACCTGTCCAGGGTGTTTCTTTGCCTCCTGCCCAATGCATGCTGGGATAGGCATCCTCTGTGACAGTGAAATAAACTTGTAAAGAAAGCGAGTCAGTGATCTGCAGTTAATCACCTCATTAATTCATCTACTTCTGGACAGTTTTAGTAACTTTCTATTTCTCAAAGGCAAGAAAGAGCATCAGAGATCGTTCTATGCATGAATGCCAGAAAGTCTGAATCTTATGTATCAGATCTTTTTATGATTCAGACCGATAAATGCATGAAACTTTTGAATTTTTGAGGTTTTCAAGTCTTTGATGTTGTGCACCCCTAAGGTTGTGCTGGTATTGGAAGCAATTTATGCTTTATTATCCTCCCAAAACATTTAGTCATAGGCTACACAAGTGTATTAGAAATAAGAAATGAATAGTGGCATTTGTTGCACATCTGTGAAGATTCTCAGTCATGCACTTCATGGTATTTGTAAGTGCTAGATGAAGGGACTTTTCCCCTCTCATTCAGAAGTCTTCTTCAGTTCTAGCTAAAGGCAGTTATAGTATTATAATATTTAAATCAATACAAAATACTACTACAAAAATAGTTGTGCCAGAATGCACAGACAGCCACGGAAAGTACCCACAGGCCAACAGGCAGAGTGTAATGTCTGACACTGATACAGGAACAAATCTGGAAGAACCTAAACAGGGTCGTCACAATCATACAACATATGGCAGTTAGGTATGTGCAGGACGTGTCAAGGGCAAAAACTATATGCAGGAGCTTTAAGGACCACCTTAAAGGACCACCTTAAAGCTGCTCGATTCAATATGTTTACATTAACAAATAATCAAATAACTGTATGTATTTGGTGTCACTCATAGTGACAGTCCCAGAGCAAATTATCACCTAACTCTGCAGCTCCCCTCAGCTCTGATGAGCTTTTTCCAGTCTTTCAGATCATTGTCTTGTTTTTATGACCTTCAGCTTTACTTTACTGCTTCAGTCTTACCGCTCTAATCAGCACTCAAACAGGACTCCAAATGACTGCTAATGCTGCTATGAATCTGCTCGGTGTCTAAATAAGCAAGTGTTTGCTAGCAAATTTGCCACATTGTCTTTAGAGGATAGTAATGTGTGAGTTTTGTGTTTTCAGTGAAGGCAGGTTTAATATTAGATCAGGTCCATTTTGTCACAGCATTGGGGTGATTTCTGACCTGGTACATGTTGAACTCTAAACACAGTAGAAGAGAAATAAAGATAAATGTCAGACTGAGAGACGGGTAGCGCTTTCTCTTTGCAGTGCAGTTACTGCAGAAGGAATGAAATGCATCAACATCACAGGTCGTAGTTAAGCGACGCTTTTATTTTCTTCCCCTTCGTCGTTATTAGGTCAACAACGCACAATCCCTGCATGCTCGTCATCCATTACACAGAAGTGTTGACACTGCTCATCCAGGAAGTAGCTTTGGCTCCTACAAATTGAATTGGGAACATTAATATTCCACTCGGGCCCCTTGGCACTTGGGCGGGGCTCTACATGGGGAAGTGGAGAGAGACATATAATGTTCTGTCAGCATATGCAATGGGCCCCGTCCATCTGCAATGATGTGGCCCCACAGCAGCACTAATATCCCTCAACCCCTCCCCTTTCACTGCCCTGGAAACCAGTACAGTGAAGGGCCCCACTGTGGGAGAGCAGGAGAAAAGTTCCCTGTACAGTGCTTGTGTGTGTTATCCATGTGTGTTTCATGTATGTGCGTATTTCAGACCTGTGTTTGTGAGTGTATTACACAAACACACACATGCAAATCCTGCCCTTTCATGACCATGTGAGTTCAGCAGCATGTACTACAACGCCCTGACCACCATATTGTGACAGAGGTCACCTGTCTCCAGTCTGGGGACTGTTCTGTCATTCTTTCTCCTCCCATTCCTATTACCCGATTAGCTTTTTCCCCAGAGGGATCTCATCCTTACTGCCATCTGCTGGCACGACATGCATACTGATTAATTAACAAACACGACTAAAAACAGGCTGGGCACTCATTAAAATACTCATTATATAGGACATCCAGGAGGCTGAGTGTCAGAAGTCTGTCGTTGGATTCCTTGAGATTTTTTCTTTTTCTTTTTTTTTTTTTTTGCTTTGAGGTTCATCAGAGTCTTGGTTTCACTCCCTCACTTTCCGCCCTCATCCTCCGATACCACTGGGAGCAGTGCTGAAAAAGGCAGAGGCTTGAGTTGTCCTCCTCCTAATAGGGGCCAAGAAGGAGGGGTGGGCTGATTGAGGAGAAGAGACTCAAGGAAAGGTGGAGGATTTGAGCTCGGCATATTGTGAGCCGCAGTGATGTCATATCCAACAGAAGTACAAGACGATTAAGAGTGAGTTATGAGCCTCGAGGGGGTTATTGGCTTTGGGATTTTTTATGGTCATTGGGATAGTTGGAAATTGGAGCGCTGTGAGAACAGTCCCTCGTGGATATATATATA